>OU343161.1:139910151-140510151 GCA_910595825.1 Philhelius pedissequus | reverse complement strand
GAAGCTTTGTTAGGTATTCTTCTTTCCATCTATTCCAGAGCTCGGGTGCAAGGCAGTGGGCTAGTTGTCATCTCTTGAGAACTTTTAAGTTGTCTGGATCCGCATCCGGTACTGCAAACATGGAATTTATAAAAAGAAAGTGTTCAGATGTCGAAGGCAGAACATAATTAATATCGTTACTGATTGGAGCTAATGGTCGGCTGTCTAAACAAGCTCCAGTTTGTGCTAGCACTGTATACATCTCTTTTATTATGATTGGATGTTTCTCTGCTTCAGTCAGCTCCGCCTTGTTTAGCCTTCCGCCCACCCTGAGGACTTTGTCAGTGTATAAATATGGACAGAGCTGCAGTATCCTTTATATTTTATCGATTGGTTTCCCTGCTAATAGGGATTGTATCTCATGTGAGATAGATCGTTGTTGTGATATTTTAATGCAATTAATTTTAGATTGTTGTAGCCCATCAGTTCCAACCAATTTGGAGTGTTTTTCTTGCGGAATTCATGGTGAGGCAGCATTCTCTTACAATACACTACCACTCTTATTAGCTTTGAGAAATTTGAATGTCTTTTAAGTATGTTTTCGTCGGTTATAGTGTGGTATGAATTTACATTCCTCTCTAAGGTTGTGTTTGGTATTGGAGGCTGTCTTGGAGTAGCTTCTGGCATTGAAGCGGCTACGACTTTTCTTGGAGTAGCTGCTGGCATTGAAGCGGCTGCGACTTGTTCTTGGAGTAGCTGCTAGCGTTGAAGTGACTACGACTTTTCTTGAAGTTGCTGCTGGCTTTGAAGCGGCTACGACTTATTCTTGGAAGAGCTGCTGGCGTTGAAGCTTCTACGACTTGTTCTTGGAGTAGCTGCTGGCGTTGAAGCGGCTGCGGATTATTCTTGGAGTGGCTGCTGACGTTGAAGCGGCCACGACTTATTTTTGGAGAAGCTGCTGACATTAAAGTGGCTACGACTTATTCTTGCGACATTTTCCTTGGAATAATATCCGGCTGGAAGGACCAAGGTTTTATTTGATAACAAAACATTTGAGATAGTTATCTGAATTAGTTGTTTATAGCAGAAAAATCCTTGGGATAATTTGGATCAAATATCCGGTTCTAAAGTCAATGAAAAGTCGTTGGTTAGACTTGAACTAAGACACTTTATTTATATTTTGCTATTCTATTTATATAATTAAAAGTGTTTTGACCAATTCGATATGTTCAATTTTAAAATTTGAAGGTTTCACTTCTTCGGCTTTTTTGGTCGTGATAATTTATTAATGAAAGATATTCATTAGATTTCCCAACGTTTCGACTGAGTTTTCAGTTTTCTTCAGGGGCACTTTATTAACCATGAAACAAAAATAAGAGAAACATTTGTATGTTTACATTTAGTTGTTAAGATTTTACACTTACAATTATATGAACGAAACTATTTTATCAAATTACATATGTATATATATATATAAATTTTAAAAATAATGACAGTTTTGTAATTGAATATTAAATTAAAGCACTTCTTCTTAGTTAGAAGTTAAGTCAAAATTTTCTTTTAAGGGAGCAACAAAACTATTGATGTATGTATGTATGTATCGCAGTTATTTAGAGACTAGGGAACAGTACACCGACGAGATACACTGTGTATCCTGCTTCCTGTTCATGTTATTTTTGTTATTCAAAATGTGCAAAGTTTCTAACGTATATCGTTTCGATGTATGTTTTTCCGTTTGAAGAATTTGCACATTTTTAAAGTCTGGAGCATGATTTTTTTCTAAGCTGTGACTAGCAAGAGCTGTTTTCTGAGAACTTTTGGAATTGATATCAGATTTGTGATTTGAAATCCTTTGTTTTAAAAGCTGCTTGGTAGTGCCAATGTAACATAGTTCACAATTTTCTCTTTCGTTGCCTAGGCAATTGATCTGATATACAACGTCTGTACTTTGATCCTTTTCACTTTTCTTGTTAAGTTTTGTAAACAGTGTGTTAAGTGTTTGGTTGGATTTGTAAGCAACATTGACATCTTTAGCTTTGCTAGCGATGGTTTTCTTAAAACTTTCAGCAAGTTTCGGCACGTAAACCATACTTTTGAAATAACCTGCTCCTTCATGTTTATTGCTTTGTTTGTGATTGGTTTGGTGTTGTGCTATTAATTCGCGAATCATATCTAGCGGATACCCATTATCAATTAGTGTTTTTGTTATTTTCTCTTTGTTGGCGGGATGGAATTTCTTTTCATTAATCGTAAGGACTTTCTTAATAAGGTTGGAAGCCGTATTGACTTTAATATGTTTAGCTTGATTTGATCGAAAATTTACGATTCTTCCGGATGCTGTCTCTTTTTGATGCCAGTCAAAGGTAAGTCTGTTTCTCTCACGATTAATTTTTACGTCCAAAAATGCTATCGTTTTATTTTTTTCCTTTTCCACCGTGAATTGGATTTTGGAGTTGAATACGTTAAGACTTTGCAAAACTTTGTCAATCTCACTATTTTCCATTACTGCAAATATGTCATCAACGTATTTGGTTATGAATTTTGGCGGATTTATTGCATTGAACGTTTCTTCTAACAAAAAATCTAAGACAAGGTCGGCGATGGTAGGTGAAAGTGGATTCCCCATTGGGATTCCATGTATTTGTTTATATATGTTGTCTTTATATTGAAAAAGGTTGTTATCCTTCAAACAGAAGTCAAACATTTCCAAGAACTTATTTAAGCTAAGGCTTGTGTGTTCACTCATAATACTCCACTTTTTCTTTATAATGTTTATCGCCACCTGCACCGGAATTAACTTCTAACTAAGAAGAAGTGCTTTAATTTAATATTCAATTACAAAACTGTCATTATTTTTAAAATTTTTATATATATATACATATGTAATTTGATAAAATAGTTTCGTTCATATAATTGTAAGTATAAAATCTTAACAACTAAATGTAAACATACAAATGTTTCTCTTATTTTTGTTTCATGGTTAATAAAGTGCCCCTGAAGAAGACTGAAAACTCAGTCGAAACGTTTGGAAAACTAATGAATATCTTTCATTAATAAATTATCACGACCAAAAAAGCCGAAGAAGTGAAATCTTCAAATTTTAAAATATTCTATTTATACCCTAACCTTACATCGAATTCTTAACTTATGTCTTATTGCTTAATCAACAATTTATTCTTAACCTACTTATTATTATTTTATTAATCAACATTTCCTACTTATTATTACTTAATACTAACACTATGGTCGTCGCATATTGCTGACGACGCGACGTAGCTGAACCCATTAATTCAATCAAATGAATGGACTGATGACACATAATTCTGATGCGGAAGCGAATTATGTGTAGTCGGAAGCTGTCGGTCGATATGTATATACATAGGTGCATTGTTTTCTTTTTCCTTTCGTATTTGCACAAGTGTTGTAATAGCCATTTTCTATAATTTAATTTTTAATTTCATCGCGAACCGTGGGAATCCCGTTTTTGTCCAATCATTGCCATTATTCACAGCTTTTTGTAACTTTGTCGTAGAATCATTTATCGTTTGGCCCACTGCTAGTATTGTAGTGTCGTAGCAAACGTGGATACGATAGTGTCTTATATTTGAGGTATATCACGTTTAAATAATAGGTACAATATTGGACGTAGAACACTTCCTTGAGGTACCGCAGCCACTATTTCTTTGAGATCCGAGTAATCGTTTTCATGTCTTACTCTAAAAGGTCTATATTCTAGAAACGATTTTAGAAGTGTATAAAGTGTTTTAGGCAGAAGTAGCTTTAATTTAAAATTTAGGCCTTCGTGCCACACCTTATCAAAAGCTTGCGACACGAGAAGACCGGCGAACAAATTTTCTTTTCTTCAAGAGTTTTCTCAATGACGTCAGTGATCCTATGCACTTAGTCAATTGTCGAGTGCTTGCTTCTAAATCCGAACTGATATTCTGGTATTAGGCGCTTTTCTTCTATTTATTGGCGCAGAAGTAATATTCTTTCAAAGATTTTAGACAGATATATAAGTATTGAATTAAGAACAAGATCGACAACCAAGTTTTAGAATTTTTGTGTATATATAGCTCTTATAGATTTACTAAATTTCAATTAGTGTTTTCATCATGCCTTCCAGGTATGTCCCCCATTTACAGTTCCCACAAAACGAGAATTGGGAAAATTCAATAAACGTTTTTAAAATTTGCTCTTAAAGGCTTTGGCTTGCATCACCCATTGAATCTTCCTTTATATAGTAGAAATCTAAAACTCATAGATCTACCCAGTATAGAGAGCAGATATCCGTATATATGTTTTGCTTATATCGTTAATCGTATTAGCCGAGTTGTGTTTTATTATCGCCGATAACCCATATGGTTCATCCCGTGAAAATAAAACGAAAATAACCCAGACCCAGACCCAAGACCTACAATTAATGTGGGCAAGAAGAATGGATTAAAAATTAAAAATTACTTAAAATAAAGCAGTTTTTTAGTCATTAAAGCGGTCCGTAGAAGCTCAATACTATATAATTGTGCAAGATTTTGCACAATATTATTGGCTAGGCGTTCCAGACGGTGCATTATTTCTTCGAATAATTACTATATAAATCAATCGCGGAGGCACTTCTCGAAACTTAAAAAATAACAAGCCAATATTGTACAATAATACCCACAGACGATTCAATATTCTTAGGTTGCCCAATGAATATCAAAATCGTTTTATTTTCACACAATGTATTGCACAACCTTGCATTATTGTCTATAGACGAACATTAATATTACGCGAAATCAAATAGTGTGCAACAATATAAAGCGTCAAGGGCGCGCTTAACATTTCGCTAACACATCTTTGATTACAGGTTTGAGACACCATTTTAACACTAACAGAACCATACGTACAGCATTGGAACTCCTAGTAAGCACACAATTCTACGAAAACTTCATTGAGTACACCTTTGGGACGGTCAGACTTTGATTGGCTTTCTAATAAGATGAAGTCTCAAGCTATCCCCCGTTTCTGAAGGGGTAGTAGAGATAGTAGCTTAACGCCAAATATAAACGAATTATCAGAAATGACAGAGATTTTTTAATTAATTAATTTTATAACACAATATAATTAGTATTCGCGCGCATTTTGACCATCTGCAAATTGCACATACGCTCGCGCAGTGTGAACTCGCAGTGTCAGATGGTCGAAGTGTGCGCGAACAGAGCTAATGCCCAATCTGTTTCCGTCCACGGTTGGCAGCATTTACAATTCAGCATTTTGCTTACAACCGTGTAAGCAAATTGAGTAAATTTTTCATTCTGTAGATTTTTTGCATTCTATATTCCGCACTTAACCAAGCCGGTTGGCATATCTTAGCCACAAATAAGCCATAATAAAGATTGGAAACCTTCGTACGTTTCACCTCCCAGAACCCATTTGTTTACATTGTTGTATTTGTAGCTTTGACACTCTATCCATGAATAGAAGGGAAATCGAAAAGCAAAACAAAAACAACTTACTTGGGCTGTGTTTTCTATGTGTCTATAGGAAGAGGAACAGAAAAGATTCTTGTGTGCGTTTTTATCAATGTGTCTATAGGAAGAGGAACAGAAAAGTTACTTGTGTGCGTGTTTCAGCTTGTAGGCAAATGTCAAATGAAAGCAGAGGTTTCCGGTCTTTACATTATTAGTTTATGATCTTAGCTTCTCTTTAAAAGAAAATTAATTAAAGTTTTCATTTTTTATTAAAGTTATAAAGTTAACGATAATATTATCCATTTTTATAAGAAAAAAAAACAATAGTGAATTATTCTTTTCTTTGGCATATGAGTTGGGCATTTTTTCGGCCTGCCATTTTTTCCTTATTATCATTTTTTTTTGGCATACCAATTTTTGCCGCGCAGTTTGGCTTCGTAGCGTGTCGTGGATTTTGCACTTTCGGCCTAACATTTTGTGCTGAACATTTGGTCATTTTCGAGCCGGGTATTTTACCAGCCGACACGGTCGCACCTAGATTCACCTCACACTATTAAATAACAGCTACCTAAATTAACAGCATTCCTTCTTCGCCACGCCATCAAGCTAACATGACTTTGTGTTAGCTCATCATGCCGTTAAATAAACAGCATTCTTTCTTCGCCACGCCATCAAGCTAACAGGACTTTTTGGGTTAGCTCATCATGCCGTTACATTAACTATATTCTTTCTTCGCCATGCCACCAAGCTAACCGGACATTTTAGTGTTAGCTCATCTGCCGTTACATTAACAGTATTCTTTCCTCGCCACGCCATCAAGCTAACGGGATACTTTTTGTTTTAGCCTTTCGTGCTGTTAAATTAACGACCACGCCGTTAAGAAAGGAGTTATTTTTCAAGTCACTCTCACCTCCTTTTTGTTCACCTCGTATTCATGATTTCAATTAAATCTGAGCCATCTAAAATGATTACCTTTGGGAGATTGTCCTTTCGATTGCTAAAGATTTCAATATCTCGTGCTCGTGATGCTCGTACTTTCCATCAGTAGTATCTGAAAGCATTTCATGAAACGTTTTCGCAGTTAAACATTTAAATAAACTCTATTTTCCGTAGTATATACGTTTACATTATCAAAAAATATTCATTTCGCATAAGTTTGGAATCAATATTTTTCGCAGTCGAATGGGAGAGTTCCGCGGTGCTTTGCTACTGATCCTAAATTAAATTGTATGAACGCTTTAGAATCATCGCTCGTGAAGCTTGTAAGTTTAAGTTCGCTCTTTGCATTTCTTTTTTTTTTAATATAGTTTGTCAATAAGTTTTAGAATCACAATTGTTTCTATTAACTTCGTTTTTTTCTCATTCTTGTAAATCTTTTTAGATTTACAATACATTAGAGAACCGCTATTGATTCTATCCACTTCGGTGTCTCAATCTTGTAAATCTTTTTCGGTTTTCAATAACTCTAAATTTATTATATTACTAGTTTTTTTCAATAAGTTTTAGAATCATAATTGATCCTATTAATTTCGTTTTTTTTTCAATCTTGTAAATCTTTTTAGATTTTTCAATAAGTTTTAGAATCCCAATTGATTCTATTCATCTTGTTTTCTCAATTTTGTAAACTTTTTCGGTTTTCAATAACACTAGTAAATTTATAATATTACTAGTTAGTTTTTTTTTATTCAATAAGCAATAGAATTGCAATTGATTTTATCAACTTCGTTTTTTCCTCAATTTTTTCTTGTTAGTTTCAATAAGTTGTACAATAACAATAATTGACCAGTCAACTTCGCTTCTCGCAGAATTTTTTTATATTTGTTTTCTCAGTTGACTAAATTGTGAAAATCGCCATTAATTCTAACAACTTCGTTCTTTAAAATACTTCGTGAATCTCCTCTTTTCGGCTCCATCGTTGCATTTGCATTAAGTTTTTGAACACTTGTTCATTCATGTCGGTCTTAGACGACTTCATTCATGCTAAGGATTTGCTCGTGAAATTTCACGCATCAGCCAAGGAAGTCCCGGAGCGGAACCACACGCAAATGAACCACACGCAAGAAAAATTGAGTCAAAAGATTTATGGCAAGAGGTTAAAAATAAATATGCTGACTGTGCCCGGTGGCAACCTCCACAAGAGGGTGATTAAGAAGTAGAAGAGCCTTTAGATGAGACATATGTGAGTTGCTTAGCTTTGTTTATAAAGCTACAACAAAAACTAAAACGTAGTTCGCTTTCGGACAAAAGGACTGTTCTTGAGCCGAACAGTTCCCCCCAGAAAACCCCGTCTTCTCATTGCATTAAGCTCCCACCATGCGACACAGACTTATTTAATGCGGATTACCTGTCTTGGCCGGCATTTCGGGATATGTTTGAGGCGGTATATATACGACATCCCAGGTTAGGCGAAGTTGAAAAACTTTTTCATCTCCGTGCTAAAACCCGAGGTGAGGCGTCGAGGATTGTCAATCAGTTTCCATTGACCAATGCTAGTTTTTCGCTCGCTTGGGAAGCGTTGCAAGCCGCATATCAAAACACCCGTATACTCGTAAATAATCAAGTAGAAAATGTTTTTATTTTGTCCACGGCACATGAAGAATCCTCCAAGGTCATTCGAACACTTAAAAGTAAGATAGATAATTCACTAACAGTACTTACAGCACATCACGTTGTCATCGCGAATTAGGATCCGATTTTGGTTTTTGCCTGCTGTAACAAACTGCCCAAGACCACACTTGCCCTCTGGGAACAATCCTTAGATGATCCCATTAAAGTGCCGACATGGAAACAGCTGGACAAATTTCTCAGTGCGCGTTTCCAAACTTTAGAGTCCATATCAGATACTACATCTTCAAAACCGATATTAATTCAAAATTCTGAACGAAAAACCATTACCTCCAAACCTAATAAATTTAATACGTTTCTTGCAAAGGCGGGAGGATATTAATGTAAAATTTGCTCTGCAAACCATTCTATTTACGAATGCCCTAAATTTTCGGCTATGCCTGTCTCATACAAAATTGAAGCGGTACGCAGTCACAAAATGTGCAATAACTGCTTGGGCACAAGTCATCAGAAATCCACTTGCTCTAGTAAGCACTCAATAAGCTATTGCAAGAAACGCCATCAGACACTTCTTCATTTAGTTTCCAACCACTATGCCCCACAACAAATCAATAATTTACAGTCCACTCCTTCTCCACCGTTAGCTTCGCAAAATTCCCCATTGTCTACTTCTTCGTAGCCTCAGGTTTCTCATCAAACCTTCACCGTTACTTCTCAAAGAAGAATTATTTTGGCTACTGCTCTAGTTGGCATAGCAGGAACGGAAACAGAACATGTCGTAAGAGTACTTATCGACCCCGGCTCCGAAATATTCTTCATTTCGGAGTCTGTGCAAACAAGGCTAAACCTTCCATTCATGAGAAGAAATATTAATGCTCTGGTATTAGCGGAAATCTCTCAATCACTTCTAAAAAATTATGCTCTTTTTCACTCACGACTCTTGAAACTCCTCAAATAACCTTAACTGCTCAAGCCATGATGCTTAAAAGTCTCCCGGACAATTTACCTGGTTCTTCCTTTTCTATAATAAATCCCAACTTTTTTATTGGCCTTAAATTAGCCGATTCTTCTTTCATTAAATCGTCTCAGGTAGATCTTTTGATCGCTGTTGACCTCTATCCTTATATCATACTTAACGGCTTAAAAATGATCTCTAACTTACTAGTAGCCCAAATCACTATTTTTGGTTGGATTTTGTCGGGGCCTGTCCCAGATTGCTTTTAGTCATTTAATACTAACATCTCATCCGATAGTGCTTTTAATTATTTGGGTATCCAATTGCGAAAATTTTGGGAATTAGAGGAGTTGCCCTCCACCACCATTCGATCAAACGATGGCCGCTACTGTGAACAATTTTATAAAAAAAACACTTTCAGACGTGCTGACGGTAGGTTCCTGGTTCGTCTTCCATTTAAACCACACGAATCTAAAAGCCATCTTGGCTACTCTAGGTTCATCGCTCTTAAGCAGTTTTCAAGAACAAAAAATCTATATCATCAACGGCGGAATTGAAAACGCAGTATTTGAAAGTTATTTTTGAGTACTTTTCTCTTAATCATATGCGAAAGGTTCCTTCTTTGGAAAACGTTGAAAACGGTCAAATAACATCATTTTATTTTCCGCATCATGCGATCATTAAACCAGAAAGTATTTCAACCAAAGTACGTGTCGTTTTCAACGCTTCCAACGCCTCCTCGACAGGTTCAGCTTAAATGATTTACTATTCCCTGGACCGACATTGCAACAAGATCTATCCTCCTTAATTATTCGTTGGAGGTTTTACAAATTTGTGTTTAATGCGGAAATAGAGAAAATGAATCGTCAAATTTTGTTCGACCCTCGAGACACTGCCTTTCAAAGAATTCTTTTTCGTAAATCTCCCCACTTAGAAGTTGAAGATTTTGAACTTCTCACAGTCACCTTCGGTATTAATTGTGCTCCTTATTCGGCAATTCGTACGCTTCTTGAATAAGCACATGCTGGAAAAACCGAATTCCCGTTAGCTTCAAAGATTCTACAATCAGAATTTTACGTCGATGATGTCTTGCCTGGTGCTGATAGTATTCACTCAGTATTACAAGCTCAATCAGAACTCATCAAGCTTCTTGACTCAGCGGGCTTTCCATTTTAAAAGTGGACTTCAAATTCTCCTCGGTTTTAAACCAAAAATCTTGGAAGCTCACTGTAGATAGCAATACAAAACCTTAGAAAAAAGGTGGAATGCCAAAAATGATAATTTTTACTTTTCTACCCAGCGCATTATTATAACCGACAGTACCACTTAACGTGAAGTTTTTTTTATAAATTTCAAAGATATTTGATCCGGCCGGTTGGCTGGCTCCCGTTGTAATAGTTGCAAAAATGCTCATGCAAACTATTTGGGCCGAACAAACAGGCTGGGACGAATCCCTAAACTGTGATACTTTTAAAACCTGGAAAAACTTCGCGGATTCGTTATCTGATATAGAACATATTGAAATACCTTGTTTGGTAAAATATTTCCCCACATCAGAAGTCCAATTTCACGGATTCTGCGACTCTTCCAAAAAGGCATATGGCGCCGCGCTATACATACGTGCACTACAATCTGACGGAACAATCACCTCCCACTAGATCTGTGCTAAATCCAAAGTTGCACCCATCAAGTCTGTGTCTTTACCACGACTTGCACAAGTCGCACAGAATTAATGAAAGAAGCATTAAAGAATTCTAAATCGCTACTTGCATTCTCCCTTAAGAAGAATTTAAGTTCTTTTTAAGTAGAAAAAAGGCGCAAGTGGGCGGTCCGATAGAAGGGATATAGAAGCTAAATTGATTCTTAATATCTTCTTAAATGTGAATAAGATTCTTCTTAAATACTTCTTTACTCGTTCTTAAATAAGTATTTATTTTATTTGAGCTTCAAGCAGTTCTTAAAGAAGAAGCAGTCTTCTTTAATACTTCTTTAATCCTTCTTTAGGAGGTGGCATTTCAAAAAACAAAACAAAATTAAATCACAAAAATTCAAAGTTATGCATTTCCTTTTATTTTTTGTTATTTATTTTGGTCATTTCTTATTTTGGTTATTTATTTTGGTTTTCCCATTTTCCATTGTCTTACTTTTGTAGATTTTCCTCTTTTTTGTCTTTTCCTGTAATAATATTTTTTATTTATTTATATTGTATTTAAAAAAAAAAATTTATTTACCTTGCCACCACCCAGATTTGAATTCGACTCCTTTTTCATGCCGTGCCTATGAGCTACTTACTCAGCCAACCTAATACATGTTTGAGCGTGTGTCGAAAAACGCTAACTTAAATTACGTTTTCGTTATCCACCTGTGCAAAGGAATTGGCATGTATAAGTTGTATTGTAATTCTAAGCCCATAAAAGTTTGCATTAATAAAAAGTGAAAAAATAGGCGCAGGGACATAAGTCCAAAAAATTCATTTTGACTTATGTCCCACTTCAGTGGAACCTCCCTGCTTGACCAAATTATAGGATTTGGGGTCGGGTCCAGTTTGGGTGTATGCAAGTTTTTATTTGATTTAATTTTTTTTTCGATTTATTGCGAAAATTTATAATTTGTTCTGGCGGTGCAAGCGATTCAAGCTTTTAAAAGCTGGATGGTATTCTAACAACCTTTGGTTTTCTAGCTAAGTGATATACGGCTGAGTTCACCGGTTAAACCTGTTATGCCCCATCAAAATGGGACATAGTTCCAAAATTCAATTTTGGATTTATGTCCTATCAAAATGAGGCATAAGTAAGAGAAAAAGAATTTTTGACTTACATATTTCCGCGGAGTTATGTCCCTGTACCGAAGAAATAGAGGTTTGATAAGCTGCATCTAAAAAGAAAATGTTTACAATTCTTTAGATAAGGTTTCCCACTTTCGCATATTTTTGAAATATTCTAACTTTCAATTTGAGATCTTGCGGGTGAATTCAATGAAAAACATCTCACTTCGATTTCAATACGTTTGTTGTTAACTATTGCAAACCATAATGCATTACATCCTTTAACTCAGTAAGAAACTGACGCAGATAGAATTCAAACCGTGATGGTTTGTCTATATAATCAAATGAATTATATTAAACTATTTTATAAAATAATTTTGAACACAAAGTATTTGCTTTACTTATTCTTTCCGTGAAATATAGAAACAACTAAAGGAGGAATTTCCTGGCATTTTTGAAAATTATACAAAATTGCGCAGAAAGAGTCACTAGAAAAATAGTTATTGGTACATCGTCAAGCTAAGCTACGAGTAAATAGCTAACAACTTTAGTGTAGCTAACCACTGACGCTGTTAGTAGGTATAATGTAGTCTATAGTTATCCTATGCAGAATTAAAGCCGATGTAGGTAAGATTATCTTGATACTTAGTATAATGAAATGTCGAATGCATGATTCAAGGAATAGTTACATAGGTACGAGTAGCTAAATGTATATTTAAATGGATTTTAATTTTGTAAATTATGAGGCTGATATGTAACTACTTATGCCTATATATAGATGGTATGAATGGTGTACAGGTAAATATAAATCATTTTTTAAACTTATAAAAACTGCCAAAGTCATCATTTTAATCGGTTTTTCCAACAAACCGAGAACTCTTATATTGTTCAATGAAAATTTTATGAAAAAGTCTGTCGAAAATTGTAGGCCGGATTTTGATGAAATCCTATTTTTAATTTTTAGTTTTTTGAAAACACTTTTTTTTGAAAATTTTGGTAGGTATGCAATTTTTAAGAGTTTAGTAATGGCCATGTGAATATAAAATTTAAAATTATTTATTTCGATTAGTTTTAAAAATGTTGATTTTTCAGAAAAGAAAATCAAACATTAAATTAAATTAGAAAAAAAAAAGTTATTCAAAATTTTTATATGCAGAATTTATTTGGCTCCTAGATCTTCCCATATAAAATTTGACAGAAATCCAATGCACCGTTACCGAGAAAGCTAACAATTAAAAAAAACGTTATATGAAAGGTACCGTTAATAGACTTTTCCCGTAAATTTTATTCGGATCAAATAAAATCTAGTACCAACAAAAAAATTCTCAAAAATTTTTATCAAAATCGTTGGAGCTGTTTTCGAGCAAAATAAGATTTTCCTTCAGGGTTATGTGGCAGGTACCGTTATTTTTAGGCCTAAAAATAAAAATAAAATTCCCCATAAAAATCACAACATAATAAATTTGAAGGTAATCGTTTAAGCCGTCTAGGCTGCAGCTCGTTATACATACAGACTGACAGGCAGACAGACATTTTTTGTCGGTCACTTTTTTTAGGCTTCTCTATAATCGTAATGTGATGTTTGATGGTTAGAAGTTTTTTTACGAATGCATAACTTGCCTTATAGTACCTATAATCACACTTAAAAATGAATCGTTTTCAAAAAAATACCGATTTAATGCCTTAAAACCAAAACCAAATTAAGAAGGATTAAAGACGTATTAAAGAAACAAAAAATACTGATTTTAGAAATGCCTAATTAGGAAGTATTTAAGAAAGCTTAAAGTAGAAGTGAACATACAATTTAAGTTCTTGCATAAAACCCTTAATAAAGTAGAAATAAAGACTAAATAAAGAAGCCGCAAATAAGCATACCAATTTAAGAATGAATAAAGTATGAATTAAGAAATGTGATACCGAAAATATAATATTTTCTGCTATTTGTGTGAGTTGTGTGGGGAACTTCTTCTCTCAAAATTGATAAGATTATAACGTGTGATTTTTTTGCTACTTGGTTTTTGACGTTTATATTTTTGACAGATCTCACATGACAAATTCCACGAACATTTGACATTTCGATTCAGTATTGTTTGCCATTTCATCATGAATAGACTTACGCCTGAACAACGTTTGCAAATTATTAAAATTTATTATCAAAATTCGTCCTCTGTGAAAAATGTGTTTCTCAAGCTACGTCCGTTTCAGCGACGAGGCTCATTTTTGGCTAAATGGATACGTGAATAAGCAGAATTGCCGTATTTGGAGTGAAGAGCAGCCAGAGGCAATTCAGCAGTTACCAATGCATCCCGAAAAATGCACTGTTTGGTGCGGTTTATGGGCAGGCGGCATCATTGGGCCGTACTTCTTCAAGGACGATGAAGGCCGCAGGGTTACGGTCAATGGAGAAAGGTACCGTTCGATGATAACAGATTTTTTTTTGCCGAAAATGCATGAATTGAACTTGGTCGACAGGTGGTTCCAACAGGACGGTGCCACATGCCACACTGCACGCGAAACCATGCATCAATTGAGAGGCGAATTTGGTGAGCAGTTGATCTCACGTTTTGGCGCAGTCAATTGGCCACCAAGATAATGTGATTTGACCCCGTTAGACTATTTCTTGTGGTGCTATGTTAAGTCTGTTGTCTATGGGGACAAGCCAAACACGATTGCTGCCTTGGAAGCCAACATTGGACGCGTCATTGTTGAGATTCCGGCCGAAATGTGTGAAAAAGTTTGCCAAAATTGGACCTTCAGAATGGACCACCTGAAGCGTTTCTGTGTTTTTTTGAATTTTCAAAAACCAAGCTCTTAAAAAATCACCGGTTATATTCCAAACTTCCCAGTACATTCGTATCAAACCTTTTGATGGACTGACTCTTCCATTGTCATGGCTTGGCTGAGAAAACCACCAACCGTATGGAAAACCTTTATTGCCAATCGCACAAGTGAAATTCTAGATAACGTCGGTAACGTTCACTGGAGGCATGTCAAGTCAGCTGACAATCCAGCAGATTTGGCGACTCGTGGCTTGGTGCCATCCGATTTGAGGCTAAAAGAGTTTTGGTGGAATGGTCCATCATGGTTATGCGAACCAGTTTCAAAATGGCCCAAAACACAGCCTGTCGTCCCTTGTGTGGAAGATCTGGATCAAAAAGCCGTCATCTCCTTGGTAAACCAACAACATTCAGAAGATACTCTTGATCGTTTTTCAACATTAACCCGTGCTATGCGAGTTATATGCTGTCTTTTCCGATTTTACTTTAAACTTTCAAAAAGAGAAAACCATAACTACACCTCTCATAACGTTACGTACTCAGAAATGGAGTTCGTAAAAATTCGGTCTGTTTCTCCACTAAAGCTATTCTCCTCCAAGTAGATAGTGATCTGTTTTAGCACGCACTGAAGCATGCTTGAATTCGCGCCCGATTTCATCAATGTCTAATAACCCTGCCGATGTAGTAGCATTAACACGCAGTCACTTTTTACGCGGAGCCCCGCTTTTATCCTTCCCCGAACCCAATTTGGCCGATGCCAACGTATCTTTTATCACTCGTTGGGAAACAATAAAATGAATTTAACAGCATTTCTGTCATCGTTGGAAAGACGAATATCAACGCAACAAATGGCAGTCGCCAGAGCAAGCTGTCAAATTAGATGACTTAGTTGCTATTCAAAATGAAAATTTACCTTTCACTGAATGGCGCCTCGGACGTGTTGTAAATGTTCACCCTGGGGCTGACGGGAGAGTTAGAGTGCCAACCGTACGAACTCAAAATGGGGAACTTATTCGACCAATAGTAAAGCTTTGTCGTTTACCTATCAGTTAATTTAATTTTTTATATGCCTTTCAATTTGTTAAGAACTTTATACTTAGCCTTTTTTATATATATCCTTTTCAATAATAACATTTAAAATTAATTTATCTACATAGTTTAAAAAAAGCAATAATAATTTAAATTTTTTTTCTAACATCGGCGCATCTTCCCAAGGGGGGCAGAATGTTAGCGCGCATTTTGACCATCTGTAAAGCTTTGTCGTTTACCTATCAGTTAATTTAATTTTTTATATGCCTTTCAATTTGTTAAGAACTTTATACTTAGCCTTTTTTATATATATCCTTTTCAATAATAACATTTAAAATTAATTTATCTACATAGTTTAAAAAAAGCAATAATAATTTAAATTCTTTTTTCTAGCATCGGCGCATATCCCCAAGGGGGGCAGAAGGTTAGCGCGCATTTTGACCATCTGCAAATTGCACATATGCTCGCGCAGTGTGAACTCGCAGTGGCAGATGGTCGAATTGTACGCGAAGAGAGCTAATCCCCAATCTGTTTGCGTCCACCGTTGGCAGCATTGACAATTCAAAGTTTTGCTTACAACCGTGTAAGCAAATTGAATTTGCTATTCAGTCAATTTTTTGCATTCTATATTCCGCACTTAACCAAGCCGGTAGGCAAAATTTTAGCTTCTCTTTAAATGAAAATTAATTAAAGTTTTCATTCTTTATTATAGTTAATAAAGTTAACGATAATATTAATCAGTAAAAAAAAAAACAATAGTTAATATCTTTGGCATATGAGTTGGGCATTTTTTCGCCTCCAATTTTTTGGTCGATCAACTATCTTCGTTGTGAGCAGTGGATTTTCACTTTTTTGGCATACCAATTTGTGCGGCGCAGTTTGAATTCGTAGCGTGCCGTGGATTTTGCACTTTCAGCCTAACATTTTGTGCTGAACATTTTGGCCGTGGATTTTGCACTTTCGGCCTACCATTTTGTGCTGAACAAGTAGCTTATCAGAAATGTCGCTTATTTCATTCGCATACGTTTCGTGCGATTTGAAGAGTGGAATATCTTCAGGTTCAAAACTAATTCTAATGTCTTTATTATTTATTTTTGGTTTTCCATACTTTTTAATTTTTTTTTCGTCTTTGATGCGGGAGGCCCTTAGCACCGCGAGGCCGAGTGTGTTCGCCTTACGCCGACTCTGCTATAGATAACAAAACGAAGCTATTGTTGGCTATATTGATGCTATACATTTTGTTACAAGTTAATTTTAATATTACAAATCTTAATTTAAGAGGTCTACCTGACCCAATTTATATTGCACACTATCGTACCACCTGCACATTTGCATAACATCTTTATTTTGCATAACGTAAATCATAACTAATTAATACATTTTTCTGATGTATCAAATATTAGTTTTAAAAATATAATTTATTTTACTTACATATTTTATAACAAATTAATAAATTATAAGTAACATATTGTACGATAGGTATAAGCTTCATTCAAATAAATAAATTATTGGTTTCTATTAAAAATTTTCGTGTAAATTCTTCATGTTACTACAACATTGATTGATCCCCCTTTATATCTACATGGCAGTAAGATGATAGCTTTTGTTATAAGTAGGTGTGATAAGTGAATTGGATGTGTATGAATAGGAAATGCCCTGATCGGCGTCAACCAGGCGATGACCAGTGTTGTAACTATCTGGTACATATCAATTGTGCTTATTTTACCTCCTTGCGGTAACCACCGGGTATTGGCTTTTCCATTCGGATATTCCTGCTAAACTTATAAGCGCGAGTGTTGAACACAGAAATGAAAGCAACACTATAAAGCTCTGCGTTAATGACTGTTCTGATCGACTCGCAGAAGTCTTGCATGAGCTCGTCAGAAAAAGGAAGTACGGCGGATGAGCCGAAACAATTGGACCAATGGCGGCTTCGACAGTCAACAAAGCAGATGCCCTAATCAGTTTCTTCGACGTATTTGGAGATGAGGTCATTGGGACAATTCAATGCAAGTCAGGGCACTGAAATAGAGATGGTGTCTGATGAGCCCTTAATGGGTCAACGGCAGCGCTCATATCCCTGAAGCAAGTTACTGACTCCGGACCTTCCGGCTCCTTTCATCCAAGGAGTCCAACAAAGGACCTGGCCCTTCAGGTTGGGGGTTGTGCGTGAGGTTAACAACCCCGCCATTATGCAAAATGCATTAAGGACAACGACCTTCGGATCTGCACGTGGAATATTAGAACTCTTAACAGACCACGTGCAGCCGAACAACTAGCGGAGGCCCGAGACTGCAACAGAGCAGGAATTACTGCCATCCAGGAAGTGCTATGGGATGGGCCAGCAAAAGGAAGATGAAAAATATATACTACGGTGATTGTGAAAGAAGACCACAGCAAGCGGCAGACTTAGGCAAGAAGTCTTGGGCTTTTGACACGTAAGTGGGTGGCAATGGCGCAGTGGATAAAGTGCTTGATTCCTAACTTAGACGTGTCGGGCGATCGCCACGCTAGGCGCATTCTTTTCTATACCTCCAATTTTAATGGGATGCCGCCCATGGGTTAAAATGAAACAGTTAATACCCCGTTCTCAAATCTACTGTGCCAAACTAGTGCCGTTCAATTCAAGTTGCATTTAAAAGACTTTAGGTTTTACGGGCATATAGTTAAATTAAAAAAAAAAAAAAGTCAGCGACTTGTGACAATCCCAATCAAGGTTTAATTCGCCAGCATTAGTCTAATATGCGCTCGCGCCCCCACAGCAGACAAGGATGACGCCACCAAGGATGACTTCGGGTAATGTCACCATTGCAAGCACACGGTTTCCTCATCTCCAGATACACAAAGGGTCTTGGCGGTATCCAGATCAAATAACCGTCAATCAGATTGATCACGTTGCGGTCGATGCACGGCAGGCCTCCAGTATTCTGGATGTTCGCACCTTCTGAACAGATAACATCGACTCTGATTACTGCCATGTTGCTGCCAAAGTAAGAATGCGAATAATCCGAACGTAACAACAACGGAGTAATACAGTGAGGAACTACGACGTCGGAAAACTGCAATTGCAAGAGACCGCCAGAACCTATGCCGATCGAGTATCCCGCACAGCAGCCTGTAGAGATAGGAATGGAAACCTCATAGTAGAGTCACAGTCGGTGTTGAGTATATGGAAGGACCATTTCTGCAGACTGTTAAACGGCGATGAAGACCAAAATGCCGCAGTCAGGCAGAATGAACCATTCAGCAAGGTAGATGACACACAAAACTTCCGTCCACCTGACCAAAATGAAGTGAGGATAGCAGAATCCAAACTAAGGAACAACAAAGCTGCTGGCCCGCCGAACTCATCACAGCAGCCGGAGATGACCTGGTACAGTGAATACACTAACCTAAAGTCTGGTCAGAAGAAAGTATGCGTGATGAATGGAACCTCAGCATCGTTTGCCCGATCCACAAAAAAGGAGACCCTCTAAACTGCGCCAACTATAGAGTCATACGTCTCCTGAATATCGCGTTCAAGATCCTTTCTGCTGTATTATGTGAACGTCTGAAACCATCTGTCAGCAACCTGAATGGACCCTATCAGTGCAGTTTCAGGCCAGGAAAGTCCACAATCGATCAAATGTTCACGCTACGGCAGATCCTGGAAACTACCCAAAAACTCCAAATTAATATCCACCATCTTTATCGATTTTAAGGCCGTGTACGATAGCATTTATAAAGACGAGCTATACAGAGCCATGTCTGGTTTGGGCATCCCCAGAAAACTCATCCGACTATTTACGAGTAGGATGTCGATGGAAAACTCTCGCTGCTCCGTCAAGGTTGTTACTGACCTCATAGAAACTTTTGATGTCAAGAAAGGCAAGGTGATGCGCTATCGTGCGATTTCTTTAACTTAATACTTGAATAAATTGTAAGAAATTCGCGAGTCAACTCTACTGGCACAATTTTTTTCAAGTCTGTGCAATTGTTAGCATATGCTGATGATATAGACATTATTGGCAGAACCCAGGGAGCTGTCACTGGAGCGTTTGCTAACATTGAAGCTGAAGCGGTTAAGATGGGACTAGCAGTCAATGAGGCCAAAACGAAGTACCTGCTGTCCATAAAAAGGGACATACAAAAACCGGCGGATTGGACAAAACGTCACAATAGACAGGTACAACTTTGAGGTAGTTAGGGACTTTGTCTACCTCGGATCCGCTATAACATCTAACAACAACATCTCGTTAGAAATAAAGCGAAGAATAACTCTTGCCAACCGCTGTTCCTATGAGCTAAGCAGACAATTGAGTAGTAAAGCCCTCTCTCGAAAAACAAAGGAGACTCTCTATGAGGCTCTAATCATCCCAGTCCTGCTCTATGGCGCGGAGACATGGACTCTATCGAAAGCGGATGAAGATATCCTTAGTCGTTTCGAGCGTAAGGTGCTTCGCAAGATTTTCGGCCCTATCAGAATTAACGGGCTTTGGAGGAGAAGGTTCAACCACGAACTATACGAGCTGTACAGCGAAGTTGACCTGGTAAAAAAAATACGTATATCACGTTTAAGATGGTTAGGTCATGTAGAGCGTATGGACAACAATGCTCCGGCTCGCAGGATCTTCGATTCCAACCCAGAGGGAAGACGCAGTCAAGGAAGACCTCACCTAAGGTGGCGCGCTGAAGTGAAGTGGATTAGGCATCGACTTTCTACTGAACCTTCAAGTCAAAATGGAAATAACAACAAAAAGTTTACTTGTGTTATTTGCGTTCATCTAGGGCCTATAACACAATCCGAGAAATACTCATCTGCACAAGAAATATGCGCACTCTGGCTCAGTGATCATCAAAGAAAAACTTGATTCAGAGAGTATACATATAGGAATACAGTTGCCCCGGCAGCAATGATTAACCAATATGATGAAACCAGAGAAGAAGAAGGAACTATGCACCAGCACGATGATAACTATGCAGAAAATTCATAAAAATAAATTAAAGAGTGCATATATTTTTATTTTATTTCGGTTTATATAATAGTCGGTTTGCCGTGCAAAGTAATTTGCTCCTCCTCTCCTGGCTCTATGAACGAACATTTGTTCTTTCATGTTGTAGGTAGTGAAAGTAACCTTTTGTTGGGAACCAGAACCATTGTATAGTCTTATTTAGCAGATCACGATACGATCTTCTAATGTAATTATATGCGGTGACCTTAATAATTATATTTTATTTGATAATAGTCTGTGTGAAGAAATGGGTTCCTATGTTCTTTTTTCCGTTAACTCCTCAGTTTCCACTGACTTCAATGGAACATCAAGTACTTTACTGGATGTTTTCTTTGATAAAAATATGGACAAAATGTTATGCCACGACCAATTTGCTGCTTCTATATTTTCATGCCACGATCTTATTTTTCTGACTTTTGATTTTAGTATTGAACATATCACGCATACATATTTTCAAGTTAGGAACTTTAAAAACATTGACTCAACGTTACTTGAACACCATATTAGCTGTTGTCCTTGGGAAAACATTTACTATATATGTCTTCACCTGATGATCAAGTTGAGTTTTTGAACTACAATATAATAAACCTGTTTAATACCCATGTCCCACTTATAACCAAAATATGCCCTTTTTTACAGAAACCCTGGTTCACCAATGAAATAAAAGATCTTATTAACCGACGTGACCAAGCTTACCGAAGGTGGATACGATATCGTGTTGAAGAATTTTATAAGACTTACAAAACCTTGCGTAACAAAACTGTTTTAGAAATTAGAACAGGAAAAAAGCTATTTTATTCCACCCGCCTTAACACAAATTCTGATGGCCGAAAGCTTTGGAAAAACCTTCGTGAATTTGGAATCGGAAAGCGACGCTCAGTGATTCAAAATAGAATTGACCGCAATGAACTGAATCGCAAGTTTTTATCGTCATTGAACCTAGCTTAACCAGGTGACATAGATATTGATGATATACGAGTAGAAAATATGTTTTCATTTTTCCCATTCTCTTTCTAAACTTTCTTGCAGTTCAATCTAACGCAGTCGGGGTGGAAGGAATTAACACTATTTTCCTTTAAGCCATTTTGCCTTTGTTGCTACCCTTCTTAACATATTATCAACACTATTCTTACTACTGGAATTTATCCTCAAAATGGAAATCGGCTAAAATTATACCCATCCCAAAAAATACTGTAGGTGATGAATTTAGACCGATTTCCATTTTTCCATTCATATCAAAAGTCTGTGAACGCATAATGCAAACTCAACTCAATAGTTATGTACGGAGTAATAGCCTCTTAGTCCACATTCAATCTGGGTTTCGACCCAAACACAGTTGTACAACCGCACTGATGAAAGTCATTGAAGATATAAGAACCGAACTTGATAATAGGCGTTTTTCTTTTTTAGTTCAGAGCAGAGTTGGAGTTGTCAAAACATTTGTTTTTGTTTCTTTTTAACTCAGAGCATGCGAACCTCCAAATGTGTGTTTCTTTTTTCGTTCTGAACATGTGTAGATCGCACTCGACGTGATCCAGTCGATCTCGTACTGTGGAGGTGTTAACACGTTTTCGGCTTCCCAGTTTTTTACAAATTAAATTTCGTGTGTGAGTTTAAGTGTAACGTTAAATCAACATTTATCAAGTGGTGCAGTAGCACAGAGGTAGAGTGGCCGACCGAGAATCCGAGGGTCGCCAGTTCGATTCCCAGCCGGGCATCAGAACTTTGCAAGCTTTTTTTCACAACCATGAAGTGGAAAATTGTATTGGTTGGGAAAACGAACAAAGGAGGAGTTTAAGCACCGAGGCATCGAAAGGTGTCCTAGGAACAAAGAGGCCAGCGATGGCAGCAGCTGAGGGAACATCGAAAGATGTTCCACTTACAAGCAGTGATTCTGCAGCAACAACATCAACAGCAATAACAACAACGGCAACATCATCCGATACTAAGCAGAAGCGCAGAAAGAGGATCCAGTGCGCACCAAATTTGGTAAAGAGGAGATCCACGCCCACCAAAGCTGCCAGCTGGGGTGAAGACGACGGATATAGACGAGACGTCAGAGGCAGCAAGACAAACCCAGTTAGACACTTCACCCGAAGAGGGTATTGAATATATGCCTGAGGAAGGAGAAGGGAACTTCACGACGGCAGATAGTACTGCCTCTGTGAACCTCTCCACATCAGAGGCGTCATCTGAGGAGGACGACAACGAGGAACAGAGAATGGTCGCTCAAATTGAAGCAATGGAGGCACAAATCCAAAGTTTGAAAAGCCAACAGATCTTATAGTTCTCGCCGTTAAGGCCAAGCATGAAGCGCGCCGAGCGAAAGAACAGAACAAGTTCTAGGAACAACAACAACAACAACAGCAAAAAGAACAATTACAAAACCCACAGTCACAGCAGCAGCCAAAACAACAACGGCAAAAACAACAGCAACAGAAGTAGACACAATCCCAGAAACAACCGCAACAAACCAGCAGAATCAACAGCAGCAGAAAAGTCAGTCTCAGCAGCAGCAACCACAGCCGCCGATTACGAAAAAAGAAATGGTGCCACCCATAAATACTTATAAAATGGTGTTACAGGATACCATAAATATGTGTAAGTTGGCCATAGGTCAAAACTTTACTATAAAAAGATTAAATAATGATAGGCATACTATCCATTGCTCCACTCTGGAACACCACAAAAAAATTAAAGCGTTGCTAAAAGAAACCACTGCTGAATTCTTTAGTTTCACCCCTAAGAGCGAAAAGTTTCAAACGGTCCTTTTGAAGGGCATAGATTCCTGCACGGACCCACAGGTGCTCTTAAATGAACTCCGCCAAAAAGCGAAGCCGTTCACTACAGTTAGAGCTAGGCGGGAGAAGCGGATTCTTCCCTTCTTCCTTGTTCAACTCTCACCCAGCAGCAAACTGGATAGTTTGAGGAGTATCTCCGTCCTCAACTACCAGGTTGACTTGGGACAAATTAAAAAGGCGCGGCGACATGCTTCAATGCATGCGCTGCCAAAGGTTCGGCCACGCCGCAGCAAACTGCGAAATGTAGTCACGCTGCGTTAAGTGTGGAGAGAACCACAATGCAGATGAATGCAAGTTAGGAAGGGAACGGGTCAAAAATAGGACCCAGCTTAAATATGTACTCTGCCGAGGCGACGGACACCCCGCGTATTATCGGGGATGCCCGACGTTTCAACTTATAAAGCACAATAAAGCAGCAAAGCCAACAGTGGTAAAAAAGCGTCCAATAGTGCGCCCTTCTACAACAACGCCCGTCAACCCCCAAATTTCTTACGCCCAAATGGCGTCGGGAAGGGGAAGCACGGTACAGCCTACACCAAAGGTCAACCAACAGGCTCCCGTGCCTAAGGCGCCGGCGGCACAGGCGGATATTATGGGCATTCTGCTGGCCATTCAGGGCCAGTTAACTGCCTCCAAAACTAGATCGGGGAGCAGGCGACTATGGTGGATTATCTCTACTCTGTTTTGCCGAGCTTAACGCAACTTAGAGGTTAAGGGCGCGCTGCCGGAAAGGCCCTTTAAGATCCTAGCTGTGAACGTAAATTCACTGATTAGGACCGAACGTAGAGCGAATTTATTCCAATTGCTGAAAGACATAAGTCCAGATGTGTTTATGGCTAGCGAAACTAAGCTTAACCAGAAACATAAATTGACTAACAACAATTACAATATCGTAAGGAGAGACCGACCCAACTCCACTCAAGGAAGAGGCGTCGCAATCTTTATACGTAAAGGAATTAATCATAAGGTAATATATAATAGTTATGTGCGAAAATTTCGGACGTTAGAAGCATGCATCATATGCATTCATCTCCAACAGGGGAAGCGAATGTATGTGATCGCTGCCTATGCACCGGAAACACCTCAGCCCACACAGTTTATAACAGAACTTGAAAAGCTTTTTGAATGCTTAAGATTGAGCTCGGAAGAAATCTTTTACATATTAGCCGGATTTAAACGTCAAACACATAGATTGGGGAAATCAAATACAAAATCCTCGAGGTAACCATTTGTATAATTCTTCTAGCCACAGAGAGGCCAAATTTGGCTTAGTATTGCCAGTGTGTGCCAGTTAATTTAGAAGCTGCTGTCATTAGTTTAAAAGTTTGTATTTTCTGAGTAAAAACAGTTTTAAAATAAGGAATTTAAATTGTGGAAGGGTATAATGTGCATACCTAAATAATTTATAAATTTATTTTCAACAAATATTCAATAAAATGCGTTTTTTTTATTCAGATGTTAATAACAGATTAAAAGAGCTTAAAAGCAAAATAAATTTTGTAAGTTGACGATCATTTGTTCTTCGAAATTTAGAATGCCAAAATTAACGGAACAGTATGTATTTTGTGGAAAAATTATTCATCTTTTCTCTGTGGAATAATTATCACGCTTTTTGCCAAAGTAAATTAATATGTATCTCTGTCCACTTTTCGCTTTTTTTCTTTTGCTTAAATATCGCAAAAAGTTCCAAAAAGGGTATTTTTTCTGCCCTCACTTTTCTTAAAACTTCAATTTTGATTTCATTCCGGAATTTTTGCGTGTTTTATTTTTGTCCACTTGTTACACAATGTGGACAAGTCAAGGAAAATTTATTATTCTGACAGTGCAACAATTTTGCGTTGTGGTACAGAGTACACTTGGGCTTGTCGTTCACGTACACGTATCGGTTGACAGGTGAATTTAGACTTTTCGACTTGTAGCATTGTGTTATAGGCCCCTGGCCTCTCACCATCTCAAATAATCGATTATGAAGAAAAAGAGGTAAGTTGGAAGGAAGCTCAACGGTTCAGAATTCCATCGTGAGAATAAGCAGTATATATAATGTATGAATATCAATAATAGTCTAACTAGTTACACTCGTGCTCTTTATAGTGAAACTTACAAAATTAAAGTTGAAAAAAAAAAACAAAAATATATTTTAATGGTTTCAAAATTCACAAGTTTTATTGAGAAGGAAAGGGTTATTATTATTATTGTTAGATCATTCGATGTGTTGTATTCTTTGAAAGACTAATTTACTTGTCTTTCGTTTAAATTTTTCAATTTAACTTCTCATCTTAAATTCTTTTTTAATCAATGATTTATCAAGTAACAACCCATCCAGTAGTGCTATTAGTTCCATAAGTAATAATATTTTTCGTAAGAACTCTGCTGATTGCTGATACCAACACTTTTTTTTATTGTTCACCAAAATATACGTAGTCTTAGACAAAGCTTCGAGATTACACACAAGGTAATCTCGAAGCTTTCCATGTTTACCTAATCTTTGTGTAAGAAATTTGGCTTTATCAATATGGAAGTTTTATTTTTCAATTACCGCTTATAATTTGCACACACATTCAAATGAAACGTACTCTGCAGATGGACGTCGAGTTTTTGCACGTGAGCCATTATTATGGAATGTTGTATGTCACCGTTTATTGTCCGTTCTACACCTTTGTTTTCGTTTATGTAACAGAGTTTTCAATTTCGTTTGTATATTTAGATTGCATGCGCATAATGTAGGATTATTTTAGAAGAAATAGCGACATTTTTAAATAATCTTAAATCAGACAATCTCGTTATTCTTGGAGATTTTAATATAGACATCTTAACTTTTAATTCTATTTGTGATTCTTGTCTTGCCTTGACAGCTGAAAATGCTTAGTCTTCCTTAATTAATAAACACAGAGGCCTTTATCTCAGGCTTGTCTTGATCATGTTTTTTTGTCGCTTCAAAGATTTATGGCTTAGTGATTATTACGGAATTAATTTGATCGTTGCATTATTGTGATATAGTTTAAAACCCTGAAAATCTTGAAATAAAAAAAATCACATTACCATCTTCTATTAAAAAGATCAACTTTGATCTTCTGAATAATTTCCTCCGGTTTGCAAATTGGAAAGCGATCCATGCCTAGAATAATGCTTCGAATACGTATAGATTATTCTTAACAATCCTATAAACTTATAGTTATAAACACGAACAGCTAAATCTGCTTAGTTAAAAACCAGAAATAAGACAGACACCCTGGATAAATCAAAACATAATTAAAAAAATAAGTTGCGTATGAAATGTTATAAACATCCTCCAAATACTGCCCTCAAAGAGAGTTATAAAAATGTGTGTAAAAAAGTTAACCTTCAAATAAGATCTACTATAGCGCAGTGCATTTCCATAGAAATGCACTCTTCATGAATCCTATAGTTCGTCACAATGATAAACCATTATTGCATCGCCCTACATAGGGTGCAATATACCTCCGTCTTTCATCCATATTTTGTCGATGGCTCTATATAACATTGTACCCTACCATTCACACAACATTTTTCACACCCATTGTAAACATTCTAGTGATCCATAAAAGAGGCAGCGCTCTTGGCCTTAAAATTGGATATGGGTATACAATTTTTGTCAGAATGAGTGTGCGATGACTTATTGGAGTTCTATGTACATGCTGCAAGCGCATAGTATATGTATACATAGTATACGAGAATCAGGAAAATGAGACGATAAGGGGGTTTGGTCACATATAATAATGCATATTTTAGGTGCCTTTGATAATATTTTAAGAAATGTGTTTTAAATAAACAGAACTAGATATTTTATTTTGCTTTGAATCAGCGCTTTCACTGAAGAGCTGAAAACTGAATGCTTTATTGACCCAGTTACCTAGTCTTATATCATAAAACAAGTCTACGTAATTATGCAACTCGTGCAAATTACAATGACCACCTGCATTGTTTTGCAATGTTTACATTCTTTATTTTTACTCTACCTTACATTTTTTCCTTAACCTTAATCTAAATTTACTGATGCAAATTTTTGTTGATTCTTCGGCAAAATTTTCCCCCTTTTGAAGTTATTCAACTTCAACCGTAAATCGTTCTCCAGTCGGAGTTTTAATTGCTTGTGCTCTGGTCACAGGTGCCTTGTTTTTTTGTGCTCGTCGTGACCACCAGCGGTAAACAGCATATGCAGCAACAATTATCATAGCGCTATATAATAGCCGTATTTTATTGGTAAGCTATAGGTAGCGCAGTAATGAGAGTATGAATAAAACTATCATTCACTTTTTATATACACTCTACATTTTCGTCTCCCGCTGCCTGCCACCTATGGTGCAAAAGCTTTTTGTCTGCAACCCGAGCGAGTCGTTCCATTCCAAATATTCCAAAGCGTTATCTGCTCTATTATCGGCACTATTTTTACTGCCTATTTTATTGGCACTTTTCCATTGTTGTTGTTTACCGAACAAAGTTTTGCTGCGCTGCATATGCATTTACCAATAAAAAAGGGCTATTATTCCATATTGATGTATGTCGTGTTTTGAAATTAATGGAACTACCTCATTATTCGTTTCTGCCACCTGGCTTTTTAGCTCTTTATATGTATTGTTATGTTCGAAGACAAGTGCAGGAAATGGTTTTGACGTTGAACTCTGTTGACTATAGTTTTTAGCAAGAACCGATGATAGATTTGTGAATGGGATAAATTGAGATGAGATGTTGGTTTCCAACTACTTAAAACTATGGATTTTCGCCACATTGGTTTCCAGGATACATTTGCCTTTTATGGAGAGTTCTCCTACAGCCTGGATTTGAACTGTATTAACTTGGGCTCCACACACAACATTTACAGATTGTGGATATAAAGTCGAAAACATCCTACTGTTTGGAGTACGTAGTTGTTTCCAAACTTGGTTTTCATTTACTGTAGTCATTGTGTAACCTGAATAATTCGCATGGTGAATTATTCTCCTTGTAAATATAGACTGGATGTCTGCCTTTGCAAAAAAGGTTTGCTTGTCATCAGATTTAATGATATTCTTGATCACATCTGCTCCAAGCTTAATATAGTTGTCCCCTTGCAACGTAATCGTGATGTATTCTGTTGTCGGGTTCACGTATGTTAAACGATATTTTATGGCAATCGAGAGTGGTTGTAAAGATCGTATACTGCATTATGAACCAGGGGTAATTTTATGTTGAAGATAATTCCCCTGCTCGTGACTCTGGTACTAACATGCGTGAGTGAATATATGACTCAATTCTTCTGATGGTATTCAACTGTTGGGTGACAAGTGTAGTTTGATAAACTGAAGCTGTAGTAGTAGGGCTTTTGGTGTCAGAATAGCAGAACTTGTTTTCCCATGGTGTGCATCTGTGATCGCATCGATAATTGCTTTTTGGCTTCTATGAAACCGTGCAAAGCTAAGACTTATCAGACCAACCATTGAGTTAAATAACAAAATTCCTCGTGTTTCATTCAATGTTTTGTCATTGTGTTATACGCCGTCTGAATATGTAGCATGTGTGTAGTAATGAATGTAAGTTGGTCATCTGTGAACCTTTCACTTCTTTCAATTATGTTGAGCGTTGAATTTAATACAGGGGTTTGCCGTTTTTTGAGCTCGGCTAGATGCTGTTGGTTCTGATGAAGACGCGTTATATCTGTTTCCAACATCTCATTGTCTTCCATGTCCATTATGCGAAATAATTTATTTGCTACAATTCCCACTCCGCCAAATATTGATCGACGAGCTCGTGCATAATTTTGAAAAAGAATGACCTTGTCCGTCTCTACCGTGGTATCGTATTGTTATTTTAATTCAGCTTGAGTTGTTCTGCAATTTTTAGTATAATATAACGTCTTTTCACATAAATCACCCATGCTATCCAACGTGTTGTTGATCACCTTTAGTTCTTGCAAATACGAAGTGGTGTAACGAAAGATAACAATATTCCATTCATCTGTCGTAAGTCTTGTTTGTCCTAATCGTTCGAAGTAGATACCAGCCGTAGAGTTGATTGGATTTGTTGTAACTGGGATCGTTGGGGCAGCCTTCCCAGGAAATATACAGCAAAGGACCCAAAGTACGCTCATGACTGCTCTTCCAGTGGTAATTTGGGGTTGACGGCGTGCCATAGCTATTGAATTTTCAAGCCGTCTTGGATTTATTCGGCATATTCTGGTTGAAGTATTCTTGACTGTATGTACTTGCATGCTCCCAGTTCGTTTAGCTGTTGGTGTAGGAGTTTCATGATTCATATTGCGCTTTCCTAAACGTGGTGTTTCAGGGGCGGTCACGGCTTCGCTAGGCTGCATAATAATAACTTCTTCGTTGTTGTCATCTGTGGCTTCGCCTTTTTTATCATTCGAGGATCTGATTTCTTCTTGGCCGGGTAACGGATAAATTCGTGTAATTGCACGCTTGAATATTCCATTCTTCGTTTTGACATCCACTAACCTCACGTTATTGTCTTTACCATGATAACATGTGTTATTTAAAAATTCCTCGCTGGTTAGATCAATCACTACTCACTAATTAATTGGAGTGAAGATCTCACCAAATGTTGATTCTCTTACTGTAGTTGTTAAGGCTGATTTTGTTGCTCTCCGTTCCGGTATTTCTTCTATGGAGTCTGAGCTCTCAAATTGTCATTACTCTTCATGACTTAAAAAATTCTGGTCCCTTGAACCAAATAGATACATCAAGGAGCTGGATTTGTGGTAATCCTCTGGATATGAGGTCTGCAGGACTATTTTTTTCAACAATATGATGCCAATGACTTCTATTGGTTAGTGATTGAATGCGTGCAACTCTATTTGCAACAAATGTTTCCTACGTATAAGATGGTGCGGATCTCCATGACAGGACAATGGTACTATCGCTGTAGTAATGAACTTGACTGATTGGTATGGTCAATGTTTTCAGCAGACCTTCGACTAATTCTGCCATTAGTACTGCTGCGCAAACCTCTATGCTTGCCAATGTTGTTATTTTCAACATTTCAACTGTGGATTTTGCACAAAGTAGTGATACTGACATGTTTCCTTGGGCATCGAAAGTTCTGATATAGTAACACGCACCAAACGCCGAAATACTGCTGTCCGAAAAGGCATGAAGTTTGAATTTTTAGTGGATTCTGTGGTATTGTGCACCTTGGAATACTTATTTTGCTTGAGGCGTACAGTTAAGCCTTGTAGGCTTCCCACTTCTTTTATTGCTGCATTGTAAGTGGTTCATCTGATGCTGTTTTAGTTTCCATACTTCTTGCATGAACAGTTTTTCAAGCACTACTACTGGTCCGATTATGCCCAATGGATCGAACAACCTGGATATCTCTGAATATGCTGTTCGTTTTGTTAAATTGCTTGTGTCACCAAAATTATTTAGCAGGGTTACCAAATCAACCCTAGAGTCTTGACAACGTCTCGTTGATGTATTGACATTGTTTTTTCTTGATGTTCCCTTGGAATGTCTGGAAGTAATTCAACGTGGTTAGCGCAGAATTTTCTTAACTCGAATTTCCCTTGGCTGAGTACTGCGATTAATTGATCACGCAGCTTGAGAGCTTCATCTTCAGTGTCTGCTCCTGTGAGGATGTCGTGAACATAGGTCTCTTCCATCATAACCTGGGCTGCTCTTGGAGTTTTTGTGAGATTTTGTTGGGCTAGTTCTTTAGGGCATCTTGTTGCCAAAAATGGACCGGCAGCAGTTCCGTATGTAACTGTATTTAATTGGTTTGTTCGAATTGGTTCTGAGGGTGATGTTCGCCAAAATATTGTTTGATATTTGTGATGACACTTGTCTTTTTTTTTCTTTTTTTTTTTTAAACGGATGCGCGCACTAAATGGGTTTTGACTATCCTTAAAATGAACAAGCACAGTACGAGCGTTAGAAAAGTAGGGAAGGATGCAAGAGGAGATACCGATGCACATTGGTTTTGAATTTCTGAATATCAAAATGGGAGGGGAAAATAGAGCCGAGTAAAGTATTCCACATTCGCGTTGTACGGCTAAAGAAAGAATCTCTGTACTTGACAGTACGTCCGAAGTTGGGCTCAAGGGTAAACTGATGAGCATTCCTAGAAGCGCGAGTATTACGGTTGAAATATTTAAGGGGAGGAATGCAACTGGCTATTTCGCTGGAACAGTGTTTATAAAAATAGCGATAAAATAGTGAGAGACATATAACATTTCGACGATGTTCTAGAGATGTAAATGTTTCCACTATAGTTCTATCGCCAATCATTCTTAGAGCTTTATTTTGAATTCTATCCAAAAGATTCAAATGAGTTTTGGGAGCTCCTGCCCAAATGTGCGAGTTATACTCCACCTTTGGACGAATGAAGGCCTTATAGATTACAGCCAGATCAGACGGGGAGAAGAATTTCTTGCACCTTCGAAGAAAGCCGAAACACTTTCCAGCGTTTTTGGCGACATCAAATATGTGTTCATTCCACAAAAGGTGGTCTGTGATGTACATGCCGAGGACTGAAAGCTGATCGGTTTCTTCAATGCTAGTGCCGCTCATGGATAGCGGCATGGGGGGTGGGTTCTGCTTTAACGACAGAAGACAGCACCGAGTTTTTGAAGCATTAAATTCTACACGGTTTTCAATTCCCCATTGGACAATGCTGTCAAAATCAGAATTTAATGAGCTTATCATACGCTGCCGTTCCAGTTGCACATCCGAAAAACAAGGAGGTGCATCTAAAAACGAATATGAAAAGCTGAGAGTACTATCGTCAGCAAAACAATTAAGTGGATTAGAAGTTCCAGATAAGAGATCATTAATAAAAATGAGAAAGAGGGTCGGAGACAATACGGAGCCCTAGGGCACACCAGCATTTATTTTGTGAATATCAGACTTGAAACCGTCCAATACAACTTGTATTGAACGGTCCGAAAGGTAATTTCTAATCCAACGAAGAAGACATTCATCGATACCAAATGCACGCATTTTCGATAGGAGAGCTTGATGCGAAACTCTATCAAATGCTTTTGAAATATCAAGCGCAATAATCTTACTTTCTCCAAAACGATGTAAAGATTTGTGCCACTGTTCGGTGAGATATACCATCAGATCACCAGTGGACCTATTGCTATGAAAGCCAGACTGCCGGTCATTAAGGAGCTTTCGTTCTTCAAGATATTTCTTGAGCTGATAATTAATCAGCGTTTCCATGACCTTGGAAAGAAGGGACGTAAGTGCAATTGGACGGTAATTAGATAGTGAAGAAGATGCGCCTTTTTTAGGGACAGGCTGGACAAATGTTGTTTTCCATCCACTCGGAAAGAGACCTGTAGAGTAGGACAGATGGAAAAGCTTACGCAGTGGTTTTGCCAGCGTTGAAGAACACCTCTTTAGAACGATGGGAGGGATACTATCCGGGCCAGCGGATTTGTTTATGTCAAGATCTTTGAGGACTCTAGCAACTGCACGAGTGCGAAAGAAGATTCGTCCCATAAAATCGTTTACGCTCTCAAGTACTGGAGGAGTAATAACACTTTATGACAGCGTCGAATTAACAGCGAACTGCGCTGCAAGCAAATTGACTTTTTTGCGAGAACTGACAAAAGGGGTGTCATTAAAGACGACCGTTGGAACCGAAGAAGAAGTTGAATTTCGAATAGTTTTTACAAATGACCAAAAACCTGAGTTGGTTTAACTCAGCAAAGACCTCAACATACCTTCCTTCGGTTGTTGTCTGGCTCGAAAAGCGGAGCCAACTAGAATTGTGTACATTGAAATCGCCCGCAATGACGATTTCAGTGTGAGGATAATGGGAAACAATTCTTTGAATGGAGTCGGACAAAGCATCAAATTCGTTAAAAGTTGAAACTCTATCCAAATTTGGGCTCCGATAAATAAAACATGTGTGTATGATGTGCTTATTTACCGTGAATTTTAACCACATGAAATTAAAATTTGTGTTTGAGCACAAGCCATATTGTGGTTGGATTTGGTACGCTACATCATTTCTTACGTCTGCGAGAATTTGTCGATACTTTTTCCTATGTCTGCAGCAAAAGCATACTGATATAGTCGAAATTTTACCATGATGGAAAAGAGATCAGATTTGATGGTCGGACCGACCATCATTGCTTGATTCAGTGATGTACCCTTGGAGGTCCTTCCGGATGCATCGAGTACAACGCCGAGCTTTGTTGAAGAGCTATCTGGCTTCAATATTCCATGGCGTGGAATAAATTGGCTGTTGGTAGGAACTTTAGATCTTGGCACCTTGGTCATATGCCCTTCGTCTTCGTATTCCTTCATGAGTTGCAGGACCGGGTGTTGCAAAAGATTTGTTTCCGATGTTAAGAAACGTTTCATAGCCATACCCTCAGATTGCCCAATCTCCATTTTGTATATTACCCATTAAACGTTGGCAATATTATTTTAGGCAATTTTACATCAGACACCATACTCTGATCACTAAATTGATCCATGGCCTCTTGTAAACCTATCGACGTTTTCAGGTATTTGTCCTCTACCTTAAAGTATTCATCAGCATAGAAGCATTATCAGGAGTGGCTTGACGCATAAGTCTCGTCATGGCAACTGTGGATATCCGTTGATGACGAATTACATCAAGCTGTGACGTTTCCTTACCCGTCGCGTTGATATCTTCACTTGTCGATGGTCCCTTGGTCTCTGCTCGAAGCGATATACATTCAAGCTCGTTCAACGATTTGTCAGAATATTTCAAGTAAATTGCTTCAATACTATCAAATTATTTTTTCTTGAAAAATTATTCCTCGCCATCGCCATACTTCTCCAATTGATGATGCTTCATACGGAATTCGCTCCATTCCTTGTAAAGCTGACTCATCTTTTGGAGTAAGTAAGATCTCGTCCATCTTTTGGGGTCATCCTTCACGAAGTTGGTGAAGATCGTCTCTATGCGTTTTCCTGATGCCGGTTGCTAGGTTAGTAACGCCTCCATTATGTTGAAAACTTTCAATTTGTTTCGATGTCTCCTGGCAGGATCGCCAAATGTTTTAAGTAAAAAGAATTAGATTTTTGATTTTGCTTTAAATCAGCGCTTCCACTGAAGAGCTGAAAACTGAATCCTTTATTGACCCAGTTACCTAGTTTTATATCATAAGACTAGTTTACATAATTATGCTACTCAGCAAATTACAATGCCCACCTCCATTGTTTGTATTGTTTACATTCTTTATTCTTACGCTACTTTACATTTTTTATCTTAACCTTAATCTAAATTTGCTTATATTAATTTTTGTTTATTCTTCGGCAACAAAATGAATACTGCGAAATAGATCGAATAGGGTGGCTTGTACTAAGATCACTACATCAAGCGTACATTATTTTTATACATTGTATTGTTTGATAACAGCTAAAAAAATAATATAGACCACATGTCCCAACTACTGTTTGGTGTTGATGGGACAACAGCTCCAAATTTTATACGACATAAATATGTCTTATGACACATTGTGTAAGTCTTATATGGCCATATGACGACGATTTGTCGCTTTTCTAAAGTCATTTGGCGATTATGGCCAAATGATGCTTTCTTATTCATTTTTTAAATGAAAAAAGATTTTTTTAAGAACCTTAAATCTTAATTCACAACATAAAATAGATTTCAAAAGTAAGCAATAAATTTAAAAAAGCTTCGCCCAATATAGGATCTTGAGTGCGTCCCAAACTTGTACGCACTCAAGATCCTATATAAGCAAATATAAGATCTTGAGTGCGTCCCAAACTTGTACGCACTCAAGATCCTATATAAGCAAATGTTGTTTGGAACTTTTAAAAAAGAAATCTTCAAATCCAAAAAAAAAAATGCATATACCTAAACTTATACCCACCCCAAATCCTATATTGGCAGGGGGGAGCATGCCCCCCTTACGCACCGAGGTTTTTCTACGCCGTGCACTTAATTGCAAAAAACACTTCTCACAAGTACCAACAAAACTTAGTGCTGATGTGTGGAGTAGTGTTATAAACAAACATAGGATATGGGAGCCAACAGCCAAGTATCCGAAGTGAGTGGATCTTGGTTTACATAGTGTCGCAGATATTCTGCTAGTCTTGTGACTCTGTTCAAGTGCACCGTTTGTATGCGGATTTGTAGTTTTCTTGTTTTCATAATATGACACAATTCCTTGAAAGAATACTTAAGAAATTCGTGTCTTGGTTCGTTAATATTGAATCCGGTATTCCAAGTCGGCAGACTATTCGGTCTATTAGCATGTGAGCCACTGTGTCTGCTTCTGCATAAATATCTGCTTTTCGATTCTGCAAATGTCTCCTACGTGCCTGGGATGCAGCTGGGTAGTCACGATGCATAGATACCCCGGTGATCCCCAGCTTCACATCCGATGAAAAAATACGCGATACATCCTCCCTTTTCTCCACTGTCACAATTACGTTTGCCATTTTGCTATTTTTGGTTCTAAGGACTCGCGTTTTTGTTATTGTGATAGAATCGCCTGTTTGCAAAAGTTCATGCAAATGTCTTTGGCCTTTTCTGCTAAATTTGTCACCTCTTCCGTTGGTAAATGCATCTCAATGTTTCTTTCATTGGATTTCAGTTCCAGAAACTAAGTGGGTAGATTTTTCTGCTTGCAATCCAATACAGACGTCAATTTGATATCTACCAAATTTAAACGATCACGAACTTCCATGCTTCCTACAGGTTGCAAACTGTGTTCGACTCACCTAGATTTTGATGTCCAATGAAATAGCTTTGCCTAAATAGTAGTTCTTGCACTATTTGTATCTTTAATTAATCAACCTAATAATGATATTTAATTATTTAAAAGAGCGTAAATTTAACTTGAATATCAAATCACAAGACCAGAGTTGGCAATCAAATGTTGACGATAGTGGTAACCCGGCGAAAAACCCAGCTTAGCAGGGGAACTGTTGCCAAGCCTGGCCGCCACATGAAGAAGTAGGAAAAATTTAATTTGTGTTTCCTCTATTCCAATCTAAATGAAATAACCATTTACACAAAGCTGAATTAAATAGCTTACTATTAATTTCTAAGTTGTTTTTATCAATTTACTGCGGCAAAACTGAAATATGTTATAAGTCCACACGGAAGGATCTGCAATATTTGGAATTAAGTTGTAACGTATTGTGGAATTGAACTTGTAATTCCGACTAACGATCAACCTATATAAGCCATAATAAAGATTGGAAACCTTCGTACGTTTCACCCCCCAAAACCCATTTGTTAACATTGTTGTATTTGTAACTTTGAAACTCTATCCATGAATAAATGGGAAATCGAAAAGCAAAACAAAAACAAATTACTAGGCTGTGTTGTCTATGTGTCTATAGGAAGATGAACAGAAAAGATTCTTGTGTGCGTTTTTATCAATGTGTCTATTGGAAGAGGAACAGAAATGTTACTTGTGTGCGTGTTTCAGCTTGTAGGCAAATGTCAAATGAAAGCAGAGGTTTCGGGTCTTTAAGTTATTAGTTTATGATGCTGGGGCTTCACTGTTTATGAACACCAAATTTAACTATAACGTAAATGAAAATATAATGCTTTTTGAACTGCTATTCTGTGGATAAAATCAGTACCATATTTAGAATGAGAGGAGAGTTAGTCAATCTAAGTTGCAAACCCCACCGCACCCATCTACCAAAACTTCGCAACCTGGGCACTCTAGAAGATGTGTTCCATTTTCTGGTAACTTGGCCGAAAATGAAATAACTTCGGGTTATAGAGATTTTTAATAGTTTTGTATTATTTTAATTAATTTTTTCATTGCAGATATAATAAAGATATTTATGTATGTAATTAAATTATCAACTTGCTACCTAGACGGCCTAACGCCGAACCAAATAGCCTTATGCCGGACTTAGACGAATGGCAAATTGCTATTTTATCTGTCAAATTATAGCCATTTTTCGTTTTATCGTGTAAACGCCCTAAATACTGGCAATATTTTTGCCAAAAACATTATCACAGAGAATTTCGCATAAACTGCTTCCATTAATATGGCTAAGTATAAACACTGCACTGACGCCATTTTCTAGATTATGAAATTCTATAGAAAAAAAATGAACTTGCTCATTCTTAATAGGCATTTTCCATTTTAAATGTCCAAGCTTGTTAAGTCTTAACTACATTTAACGCACTTATTAAGCCTAACACATTCAACACAAAAGTGAAAAAATGTTTTGTCTTTTTTCCATACTGCATACTGCTAAATCCTAATACATATTTTAAATTTTATAAAAGTAAAAGTTAGACCGCGTTGAACACTTTTCTTAAATTTGAAATATGAGATAGGTTTGAGTAGTATGTTGAAAAAAAATAAACATTTTTTCCACTTTTGTACAAAATGTAGTTAAGCCGTAAGATCTTCTAAAATGAACAATGCTCCTAAAAGTGGCTACACATTATCGAACCTGTGTGACATTCCTGTTGGATATCAAACATGCGTGGAAAGGTTTGGGTACACATTTATCAGTTTTGTTGGCCTTCAACAAACAAAATTTTCAATTCAAGATCCAGCTCAATAAGCACATCAATATATTATTTTTCTTATTCCCTATTGACAAAGATTCAAAATAGACTAACTGACAACAAAAATACTTGTTGAATGTTGTTCGATGAATGATTTGCATACATATCATCGATCAAGAACGCTGCCTGACATGCAATATCAAAAAATTTTTTGAGCAATCCTTCATGAGTGTCATACCATCATGCAAGTGTACACATTATCGATCGTGAGCAAAACTGTGACGCATGTTCGATAATAGCTGCGTTTTTTTCCAAGCCTCGGGATATTTGGTTGAAAACAAACGACCACGGGGCTTAGTGGGAAAGCTTGATAACAGTGTTCCATTTGAAAGAATGATAATAATGAAAAAGACTTTGGTAGCACATTTTTTATCCTCTCCAAAAGCTAAGCTCCGATAATTCTCTGGGGTTAAGCTAAGCACTCCGGGGATTAGTTGCTGTTTGATTTAGCATGCAAATTGTTAATCCCACTCATCGATTTTTCTTCCAATTTCCCAATTTTAGTTCTTGGTTCCAATTTTATTTATAGTGTTGTGTGTTAAGCTTTTGTTTATCTTTTCTGGGTAATTTAAAAAAAACCCGTTATTTTGATTCGTTCATGGCAGTCGCTTAAATACAAACATTCTATCCCTGCCAATAAATGTTGGCAAAATAATTCCAACATTGAAATCTGCCATTTATTGAACACGTGTAAATGAATGTCATTACAAAATTATTTTTTCCATTATTTTGACATTCTTATGGCAGAAATACGGGCAACTTTTCCATTCGTGTAAATCCGGCATTAGTTATCTAAATATTGTTACGAATTACAATAATACGTAATTTAAAACTAAAACTAACTAATAAAATAAGCTATGGGGCATATTCATAGTTATTTTTAAACTCCAGTTTATTTAAGCCTGGATTTTTACCAATGATAATTAGATAGGATAAACTCAAGTTTCTCTTGGCAAGAGCTTAAGCAGTTACTATGAATGAATATGTCCTTATAAGACTGCAAATAGGAAAGCATATTTTTTGTAACACAAATAATAAACGGAACATAGTATGGATAGTTAATACAGTCTAGATTTTTTTTGCATGCAAAAATAATTTGTCAATTAGATATTTTAAATACAAATTATTTAGAAATTTTGTATTATTTTTTTTTTTAATTTGGTGCTCGCTACGTATTTACATACATATTATGAACATATCACATATCAGTGATACCTAACCTACACAATGGGACGTTCACTCAATTATTCTCAGGAATCTGGAATAACATTCTGTTTTTGTAATGCGTGCAAAACCACATCTGATGAAAAAACAGTTGTTTTCATGAAAGCTATCTTCAGTTATCCCAAAAAATTTGGAATAACTAGCTATCCGAGTACAAATATATAGAACCAGCTGACTGGAAAATTCATTGGTATGCGTTTTGATTTTTCGACAGCTTTCAGCTAACCTATCTGATTCGTCCACAGATATACTCCGATAGCTTGGTATCCGAGAATAAATGAGTGAACGCCCGCAATGTTCAAGTAGCACATCCAATTTCGGCGGAATATCGATGAATTAATAAATATATTTCTTAGTTGCCAACATACAAAAACAAACTTAAATCATTTTGGGAATAACTTGTGTACATATTTATTTTTCAAGGACCCTGTGCCGTCCCAAGCTAACAGGGGCTTTGTTTATATTTTCTGATCAAAGAACAACCCTATTCCACTTTTGGAAGCTTTTAACCAGCATACAGTAGATATATATATATATAATATTCTAACAAGTGCATATACAAATATACCTCAATTACTATACCTATAACATTTTTTTGGCTTTACCTAAATCAATGTAGTAAATTGTTAATATAATACCGTGAAATTTATAAAATTGCGTTTCAGTATTATATATTTAGTTTTACTGCAAACCATGCATACATTATTTATTTATATTAACTAATTTATTTTATATGCACATCCAAAGAACCACTTTTAATTTTGTTAAGCAAATGTTTTAAGTTTTTTTTATCACATCATTATTCATTTATTAAACTTATATAACTCATTTGGGTAAGAATTTAAAATAACAGGCCAGACTTAAGTGTATGGGAGGTAAGTTTTTGTTCTAAAATATTATTTTTATTAATTGTTAAATAAAAGCGAGCAACAACCGAGTTTCATGACAATTTATTGTGAGCTTTAAAAGAAAACTAAAACTGGCTCATGAATTATTTGATGCTGGGCTTTCCTTGCAAGAAATCTGTTAAAAATAATGAATGAGCGAGCTTTCGGTACCACGCTAGGGCGTCTGCGTCAGAATATGCGGAGGGAGTGAATTGGCAAAGTTATAAGCATAAACTAATAACGTAAAAACCCGAAACCGCTGCTTTCATTTGACATTTGCCTACAAGCTGAAACACGCACACAAGTAACTTGTCTGTTCTTCTTCCAATAGACACATTGATAAAAATGCACACAAGGGTCTTTTCTGTTCCTCTTCCTATAGATACATAGACAACACAGCCCTAGTAATTTGTTTTTGTTTTGTTTTTCGATTTCCCATCTATTCATGGATAGAGTTTCAAAGCTACAATTACAACAATGTAATCAAATGGGTGTTGGGGGGTGAAACGTACGAAAGTTTCCAATCTTATTATGGCTTAATTGTGGTTATAAGTTTTGTGTTGTGTTCTTTAATATGTACCTAATAAGTTTTCATTTCATTCATGTTCTTAATCGATGACATGTATGCGCCTTGTGTATATTATGTATAAAGGCGGCTTTACATGGATCTGCATCTGCAGATTTGAAGAAAAGTAGAGCGGGCCAATAATATAAAACAAACATAAAAGTAAGACAGGGTAAACACAAATAACTTACTCGAACTCTGCTATAACTTTCTTGACACATCTCACAATCACATGTTCTTAGCGTTTAGGTATGTAGTTTTGAGAAGACAATTTTCGTTATTTTCGTTGTTTTTAAGCAAACTGAGGTGAAATGGTAAAAAAAAACGTTAAAATTAGTTATCTGAACGGAATAAATTATGGTGCAGATGAAAATGCTATAATGAAGATGAACATGTTCATCTTGACTATAATCTGCAATCTTCAGGTTCGTACTTCCTATAATCTTCATACATGAAGATGATCTCCATTTTGGTTTTCGCTCTGTATAGCACAAGTATGAATTTTTTATTTTGTTTCCTCTTTTTTTGCAGATGTCAATGCAGATGAAGATGAAGATACATGTAAAGCCTCCTTTATGGTCCCGCTCTACTTTTCTTCAAGTCTGCATATGCAAATCCATGTAAAGTCCCCTTATAGCACCGCATTTGTACATCAGCTCAATCTGTTTAAAGAAAATACCAAGCAAATCAATGAAAACGTCCCACATTATTAGGTGTGTGCTTAGTTATGTACTACTACGCATTTATACAGTAGTTAAAGTACGTAGAACGAACACATTTAACACAATTTATATAAATCGACATAAATTATAAATACATAATATAATATATACTACACATTTAATCCATTTTTTTTTTAAACAAAAACATCCCTGTAATACATAACATTAAATTAAATATTGCGACAGAAAATTATCACTAGTAGGTACATAAGGTTAACAATAAAATTTAACTATTGCACTACAATACTAAATTTAATTCACTAAAGCTAAACACATATTTTAATCAATTTATTTAATAATAAAATAACATCATACAACGAATTACGAAATAAAGGGTATTCATAACCCCTTGAGTGTGCGCATAATTAAAAAAACCGTAATATTAAATAATATTAAAAAATACCGAGATGATCGCGAAAACAAAATTAATACAGCCCATGAATGAAACTTCGTAAAAGTAATGATGGGCGGAAGTAGAAGTTGACGTTTCGTGGATGATCAATTCTAGTCTTGTGCTTAAGCCCGTGTTGCAATTGTACCATTCGAAATGTTGATGTCGTCGACTACTACATGGAGGGAATATCGCACCAGTAAAAAGCAAAGACTCGGAGAGTGCACGTAATCGTTTATCCTGTGCACTGGGGGCGGAGAATTTTGGATGCTGCCCATCAAATAATTGGTACCTACCGCAGTGAAGGCGACCACCTGTGCCTTTTCGAAACCCATCCTACAATATGATACAACATACAAGGTTATATGGAGGTCAAAGATCAATAAAGATTTCACTGGATTTTACCACCACCATATTTAGCTGTTTTTATTTTGATTTTTATTTTTTGGAACATTATTTTGATCGAGGTTTTAGATTTTATATCCTTTTTAACACCCAACACTTACCACCAATTATTTAATATTTTCAAGAAAATACTTCAAAAATTCTTTCAAAATATATGTGATATAAAAAAATGTATTTAAGTTATTTTATTTTTCAAAATTTTAAAATTTCTAAATGATGCTTTTCGAACTTACCTTCATAAGGAAGAGAGAGATGAGAATTTGATAAGAGAGATGAAAAAGGAGTAAACACAATGAAAACGGAGAAGCCGTTTTCTGCGAGCCAGATAATAAAAAAAAAATAAAATAAACTATTTTGACTGTTGTTGAAAAAAAGGACTTGAAAACAAAATGTAATCTCTGAGTTTCAGAACTCCAAGGACAAATCACTAACTTCATCTTTGAAGGAATCTGAAACTCTCCGAAAAATAAATGAATTTCTGGAAGGACCTTCGGTCTTTTGAAAGTGCGTACCTCTTGTCTTGCTGTTTGAGTTCGCACTCAAGAACGCACAAAGCCTCAGCGATACAAATGACGGTAGCCAAAGAAGGAAACCAAGTAAGTCAACAAAATGAATGGCCGAAATTTGTTTACATTTTTATTATTTAAATAAAAATATAAATATTAATTAAATCTGAGTTTCCATTAATTAATAAACAATAATATCTTATGTTTACTATTTCCCGTAAGGATAGCCAGCTGCTTCACTGTGCACCTCTACTTAGTTTTTCATTTTTTTTGTTTACTTTTATAATATTTATTAATTTTGTTTGAGCGCTTTCTGCGCTTTTAAAATAACCATCCTGCTTTTACATACATCTAAGCTATTGAAAAGGGCTTTGTCTCATCTTCCCCGGTGAGCGAAAATATTTGATTAGTATATGTTCTGCTAATTCGAAGCATTCTAAGAAACTACAGATTTAACATAATTTCTTTGTATGATTCGTGTACATATGTGGTACTGGATGAATATATAACTCAAGGACGTGAATTCTGAAAATAAACTCGCTGAGTGTTGTGGACCATACATTTTATCATTTTGATCTAACTTTCTATCATCAGCGGAAAAAGCTTTGTTTACATTATATTTGTCGCATCTGTCCCGGTTAATTCACGGTAATCATAACAGATATATACAGTCAACCTAGTTCATTCCTGAACCTTCACTTATCATATATCACAACCAGACTGTGATTAATACATTGTTCAAACAAATTTAACTACAGCGTGAAAAATAAAATCGTAAAATCTAAGAACAAATAATTGCATCACAATTGAAATGGATAATTCACCTACATGTGCAAATAGCAGTTGTACAATAAATAATAAAACACATGATTGGGTTATCTGTAGAGGTATTTGTGGCAAAGTTTTGCCCCCAATTCATACTGCGCTTAGCAGATCTTCCAAGGCTCACCTGGCTGAATACTCTGAGCACTTCAGTTTTTATTGCGAAGAATGTAGGAACATAACAATTTCTCACATAATGCTTGCGATAATATGTAGCAATGAGCCCGTAAATAAAATATCCAATGATATTGCTTCTTTCAAAACTTAGCTCCGTAACGGCTTAAGAAAAACGGATGAACTTATGAGTGAAAATAATTACTCAATTACCAAAAACCTTGAAAATTATCAATTGTGTCCTAAATCGCAACTTTCCAACATCGAGTTATCTATGAAAAAAAAAAAACTTCTGTACATTCTCCGAAAACATTGGAAAATTATGTTCCATCTCCAGTAATTTAAATTCTCAACAAGTTACGATCACCAACTTTATTTCTGCCATCAAACCTTTACATGAACCTGCAATCGGTTCAATTAACTCCATAGAAGACAGTTGTATAAGGATCGCTGAGCTTATAAAATAGCAATCGGTTTCTCTCACAACCATCGATACGGATTTTACAGCCGCTAAAAACAGAATTGCAAATGACTCCATAATGCTCGCGGACGTGTTAGTCACAGAATCTGCTGCTATTCTTTCCGCTTTCTCTGTGATGTCAGAAGAGATGAGACTTTGTCTATTAAAAACAATTTTGTTTCATCTGCCGCAGACACTTTAATAATAAGTCGTTAAAAATTGAAATTCCAGACCTCGACAACTCTATCTGTTTCGAAGTTATCAATGTCAACCCTATTGCTGCGGAGCAATAAACGCCACCATTATCTGATATCTCTACAGCAGTTTCCTACAACATCGCCAACAAAGATTTGTTAACTTTTGAGGAACATCAAAGTGTTTCTAATAAAACCAACATCTCTTTCAATATTAACGACGTCATTCATTCAGCTAATATCCCTTCAACTTCCAACAACTTAATCGATAACTATACTGTATCTTCCTAATCAAACATTAACAAATTCGGAACGCTTTTGACTCAACAGGAATGGCAAAACCGTTTTACCGCATTTAGCAACTGTAACTCTAAATCTTAAAGTTTTTTTTTCTGAAGGGCGTTCCACGGTTAGCTGACCTAGCCTGAAAAAAAAATTCTTCCAAACTAAAACCGGAATACCCGACATTGAAGGTGAATTAATATCAAAAAAGTCTCGTTCCTTCGTAATAAAAATCCCGGCGAAATGCGAATGGCTTTTCCTGAATGCGAATGATGTTAACTTAAAAATAAATGGAATGAAGATGAAAAAATGGATTAACCAAATACCTGGTGATTTTATATAACGGGTGATTTTTTTGCTACTTGGTTTTTGACGTTTATATTTTTGACACATGACAAATTCCACGAACATTTGACATTTCGATTCAGTATTGTTTGCCATTTCATCATGAATAGACTTACGCCTGAACAACGTTTGCAAATTATTGAAATTTATTATCAAAATTCGTGCTCTGTGAAAAATGTGTTTCGCAAGCTACGTCCGTTTTATGCATCAATTGAGAGGCGAATTTGGTGAGCAGTTGATCTCACGTTTTGGCGCAGTCAATTGGCCACCAAGATCATGTGATTTGACCCCGTTAGACTATTTTTTGTGGGGCTATGTTAAGTCTATTGTCTACAAGGGGACAAGCCAAACACGATTGCTGCCTTGGAAGCCAACATTGAACGCGTCATTGGTGAGATTCCGGCCGAAATGTGTGAAAAAGTTTGCCAAAATTGGACCTTCAGAATGGACCACCTGAAGCGTAGCCACGGGCAACATTTAAGTGAAATTATTTTTAAAAAGTAAATGGCAGAAATTGATTTATCGATCCAAATAAAAATTTCATTCACTTTTTACAAATTTCTGTGTTTTTTTGAATTTTCAAAAACCAAGCTCTTAAAAAATCACCGTTTATAAGTATAGCTGGAACATACTAAATATATGCAAGCTTATAAAATAATTATATAAGTATAACTATTTTTTTTGTTTATAATTTTGCACGTGCTCAAGGGATTGTATACCCTTTATATGTTTTTAACACAGCGCTGGCATCAGGTGAAAGAAGAGAAAGGATAGGAAAGATGAGTGGCGCGATGATCTGATGCTAGAGCTGGTTGTTGCCTCAGATTTACCCCAGGGATGGCGGCTCAACTAACGTGGAGAAAATTACCATGTCTTATTTATTTATGTCTCTTATAATTCGCATTATTTTATTTGTTTCGTTATCATATTTATGAGCGTACTAGCTTACTCAGTCCCATGTTATTAGTAGTATGCCTTAACAGCATGTAATGATAAACCAGAAACTCATTTTATGACAATTATATTTTATATAAGTACATTTTGGTTTAAAGTGCCAAACTCAGGTTTGTATACTTCGATTCCGCCTCAATGTTTATCCATCTACTTTTTCTACTGGATACTATTTTGCTTTTAATCCATTGGTTATAACTTCTTTACCACACATTGTCAGCTTCCTGAAAACTTGGTTTGACATGAGCTGTTCTATTTTAGTTCTTAACATTTCTGTTTGAATTTCGATCTAACACCTCCTTAAACTCCCTTTGGTCTTGAACTTTTCTTTTATCAACTGCTCCCGGGAGTAAAGTTCTTTAAAATCTAACAATCAAACACAACATTACGATCATAGAGAACACCAAAAAGTGCGTCCCCCAATTCCGTCCGTCTGTCTGTCTGTCTGTCTATCTGTCTGTCTGTCCGCGAGTCTGCAGCCTAAACGGTTGGATGGATTTGCTTGAAACTTGGTATATATTGTTTGTTCGGTAATATGCCAACACGATATTTTTCGAAAACGGCTCCAACGATTCTTATAAAAAATTAAAAATCATTAATGAAGCAAAAGGGAACATTTTAGTAATTCTTGTTTTGGAAAAAAATTGTTACTTTTGGTACCTCTAGTATTACTTTTTATTTGGTTTTCGATTTTCTATAAAACAGTTAATTTGATTTTTTTGAAATTTTTTGCGCAGGGGCTCCTGAAAAGTTTAAACACTATGTAAGCCAAAATTTTTCAAAAAAATGTTTGTTAGGAAATTAAAAAAAAAACTTTTTTTTTGTTGAAAACTCAAAATTTCGGAGGCGACTTAATGGATTTTTGCGAAACGTCGTATTTGGTAGTTTTTTGATATTATCTTGATATTTAAAAAAACTATATTCCTAAGATAAAAAACAACGGTACCTTTCATATAAATGTTAAAAAAAAAACTGTTAAGAAAACAATTTATTTCTCGAAAACGACTCCAAGAATTTTTTTTTTTAAAATGTGTGTATTCCCAAATTAGTACAGTCTACTTTTAAGTGTAAAAATAAATCTTGTTGAGTACTTATAAACGGTACTTCCCATAGAACTACTTTTCATATTTTCGACTTTCTCAACATTGGATGAACCGATTAAAATAATTTTTTTATACAAATGGTGCCTAAAACTGTTAATAAAACTGCATACGAAAATTTTCAAAAAAAATTTTCCGATTTTTAAAATAATAATTCATTTTTTTTTTGAAAAATTGATTTTTCAAAAACTAGTCGCAGAATTTTTTTGAAATTTTAATTTTATATGTATATAAATAATATCTTCAAAATGGCGCTTCAAGTTTTTTTTGTAAAAATAATTTCAAAATTTTATACATATAAAATTAATTTATTAAAAAACCGCTCCAACGATTTTTGAAATTTTATTTTATATTCTTATTTATCCATGAATTCTACTGGCATCTTTGTTTTTTTCTCAAACTGTAACGACTAGGCAATATAAAAACATTTAAATATGTGTGTTATCCATTTATTTCTACCTTATTATTATTCCCTTTTAACGAATTTTGGCTTACATCACTGATTACTAAATACAATGTAGGCCCTCATACATTTATATATAACTACATATATATGTCTAAAAATCACATGAATCTTATGTATGCATATACCTAAATTATTAAATTATATGCATATAGCTGCCTACCCACCTACCCACCTACATTCCTCATTTTCATTATTATATGTACTTGTTTACATACTTAGTTTCCATCTATATATGTGTGTACATACATTTTACTCTCCTAACTCACATAACTAAAATCCATAACTTAGATTTAAATATACATTTGTAGGTAGGTACCTATGTAACTATTCCTTGAATCATCCATTCGACAATTCATTATACTAAGAATCAAGGTAATCTTAACTACATAGGCTTTACATCTGCATAGGATAACTATACCTTACTAAGTAAACCTCAATGGTTTATCCACATTAAAGTTGTTAGCTCCAAGAGCGAGTTCGTACGATCCAGTCGTGCATTTTATATGATTTGTATTCGAAAATATCCATACCAATTTTAAAGAATGGTATTTTTGGCACTTCAAATTATCGGCTGTTTTGTATTCTCATTTCTGTATTTTTGACAAATCTCACAAGGTGCTATTTTGTTTTCGATTGCATCTGATATACCTGGCCAATACAATAACGTCCTTGCTCTAGGTTTTTTTTTTCTATCCTTAAATGTGGAAAATATAATTTATCTAAAATTTCAGGTCTCATTTTTAAAGGCGCTATAATTTTCCCGTTCAGAAATATAATCTCGTCTTGCTAGTAAATATCATGTCTTAATTCGAATATATTTTTAAATTCTCTTGTAAAACATTCTTATTTTTTGGCCAACCAAATTTTAAAATATTTTTTTAATCCTTTTAAGCATGTATCTTTTTCAAAGTTTATTTTAAATTTGTATTTTAACAAGTAAATTCTGATTCTTTGCAGCTTTGCATTTGGAATATTTAACATTTCCTTATTAAAAACTTTCAAATAGCGGTTTATGATCAGAGATTACTTAAAAATATTAACCAATTATAAAATAATGAAACGTTTTGCATGCAAAAACTATGGCAAGTAATTCTTTTTTTATTTGACCATATCACTATTCAGTCTCTGATAAACTTCGTGATGTAAAACAAACAACAAACAGGACGGCTTTCTTGAAGCAAGCAAGCTCCTAGTCCATATTTTGAAACATCCGCCTGAATAACAAGTTTGTTTTCATTAAACGGAACTTTAATATTTTCTAAGTATTTGCTATGAACGTCTAAAAATTGGAGTACATTATCTTTTTTAAAAGCTCTCTTAATGGCTTTTCTAAGTTCGACAAGTTTGCAATATGCTCTCTTACAAAATTTATCATTCCCAACAGTTTTAAAACGTCACTTTTATTTTTTGGTTCATTAATATTATGTATGGCTCTAATTCTCTCATTATCTATTAAAATACCTTCATCTAAAATCAAGTATCCAAGAAATTTCAATACTTTTTGTTTATATTGAATTTTGTTTACATTAAATTTAATATTATAGTCTCTTGCTCTTTTCAAAACTCTTTCTACTATTCTGTCATGACTTCTTCTGTCAGATGCTATTAAAAAGTCATCAATTAAAATGAAAACTCCTTTAATTCCTGAAAAAAATTCTTTATTCAATTTTTGAAATAATTCCGGAGCTATACAAATACCTAGTGGTAAGCGCAAATATCTGTAGCAACCAAACAGTGTAAATGTAAAGTTATGTCTTGTTGCTGAGTCTAAATGAATTTGAAAATAACCATCTTTTAAGTCGAATATTGAAAAAAAAACTCTTTAATTATTTCCTAATTTTGACATGATTTCATGGAATGTTGGTAATAACGTCGTTTAAGTCTTTTGGATCCAAACAAATACGACAAGGGGGGTCCAACGATTTAATAGTTAAGATTTTCATAAATTTTACACAGCTAACTAAATAGTTCTTACTACGTTAACTGTGGAGCTATTTTGTCTGAAACCAATCCTATGAAAAAACGGTATAGTGCAACAACAGCAACAAATATTTGAAACAACTTTTTAATAAGAAAAATAATAAGGAATACATGGTATGATATTAAGCGTTGCCCTAGGTCAATTTATGACAAAAAGGCATATAAAACAAATTCATAAAAAAAAACAAACGTGGGGTGAACTATGTCATCAGTGACAATGTGTGCGAGAGAGATAGGATAATGAAATGCAGAGTATCACACCAGTTGATCGAAAGTTTTTTACCTTACTGATCGCAAAGATCGTAACAAAAAATTAAAAATAAAAACAATCGAAAACGAATTTAAAAAACAACGTTTATGTTTGAATATCTTATTTTTTTTTATTTAGAACGAATGCATTTCGGTTCTCGGCTGCGGAACCATCTTTAGCGGGCAACAATTCAAACAAAATTTGTGCGGTCAATAGGGTAAAAAACTTTCAATCAATTAATCTGACCACAAACCTGGCTAGTTTTTCAAGATTAAATTGTGAAATAAATTAAATATCACACCAGTATTCTTTATACCATGCAACTTAAACTATTTTTTTGTACTACAGGTACAACTTCAATTGTAGCCATTTGATAAGATTCAGCTACACAATTTTGCCCAAGCAATGACAACTCGAAGCCGAAGGTCGAGAATCGAGAAATCAGAACGAAAGATAAAGTGAAACACACATAGCCGAGAATTCTAGGCGCTTATATCCACTTTAATAGGATACCTCTTAGTTTTGTTTTCTGTCAATCATTGCTCCTAAACCATGCATGCTTTACTCTATTCAATTTATATTTTCAATACGGTTCTTATGGGAGTGCTTTTTCAAATACACTGGTGCCTGTCACTGAAAATCGCACTCAAAACAACCACTGAGTTACATACAAAGTATTTTTGCAATCTTGTTAAAACCATCGCATATCCCACCATGAGCTACCTACTGCACATACAAGTACACACTGCTGCTTGTGTGCCTTCTCCATACACTCAACCCTCGAACTCGTTGTGTGCTTTTCAAATAAACTTATTAAATCAGAGTTACCACTGCTACGTTTGTGGTAATTTAGTATGATTATTACGGTAACCTTGTAAGAGCAAGGCAAATATCCTAGCTTCCCTATACTTAAAATATAAATTGAACAGAGTATAGACTTTTTTTTTTTTAAGCAAAGTTCATTATTGTTGTTATTTAAAGTTATAAGAAAAGTTTTAAAAAATTATTTACTAAAAACTGTGATAATTTAAATTTAAACTATTAAAGGTATTTTTGATTAAACAACAGTTTTTTTAATAACGTGTTGAGCCACCTTTCTGCTCCAGAACTTCACACATCCGGTTTGGAAAGGATGCATACACAGTGGCCAAATAATTTAACGAAATCCAGCTCCAAGCTAATTCGATAGCTTTGGTTAGTTCGGGTATACTCGAATATTGTTGTCCTTATCCACACATGGGAAAGAGTAGGTCGGCCAACTTAATAGTTCCACATTTTGGCTCTCTGTATACGTCTTAACTACCCGGTCTGTATGTATTGGCATGTTATCATGTCGATACGTGCACGGCAAAGGTCCAAAAAGGGTATGGAAGTATCGAAAGGCCTCTTTTAATATACCACTGCCAGTCAATGTATTCATTGTAGTGGACAAATTGGATTTTGTAGTTGCCATAATAGGAAATTGCGGCCGACACCATCACACCTCCAACTCTGCTATGCAGGTGGTCCAAATAATGAGTTTTCTTGCTGAGGTCATGAAAATAGTATCTTTAGCCATCGGAGCCTTCCAAATAAATTTTTTTTTTCGTCGGAGAAGACTACGCGATGCCACTCCGAAGTCCAGGTCACATGTGCCCGTCAAAATTTGAGGCGTTGATCTTTCGAACTGGGTTAAGTGGTGGTTTCTTTTTGATTTTAAGTCTTAATGCTTAGCTTTTGAAATAACACGACGCATAGTTGTGAGACTTTGGTTGATACCACACTTTTTGATTTTTGCTAAAGAGTCGTGAGAATTTGACGCTTTTCTTAATATAAGTCGTCTTTTCGCATTAGTGCTGTGTGTGGCCTTTCATATTTTTTTCCAAACTTAAACTCATTACTTAAGAATCTGGATATAAGTGTTCAGCTCCTGTCGATTTATTTTCACTATTTTGGCAATATAAAAACCTGTGTAGCGTCCTTATAAGGTTTGCTTTGTCATATTTTGCTTCAGTTAATGCTTTTCCTCGATCAATTTTAGTTTTTTTTTTTACCAAATTGTCGAAATTAACAAAAAAAAAGTTTGATCAACGAAAAATATGAGTCTGCGTGTTAAAGATAACAACCAAAATAAATGCATATTCTATTCAAGTGGCGCGGAAATGTTGTTCTAATTTCAATGAATGTCTACATAAAGCGGAAAAAATATTTATATAAGTATATATGGTCAGGTGAAACTAATAACTTACCAAACATTGATCGAAACGAAACTAACCGTCATATTAAAAGTTAACTAAGTTAACGTTTCCAGTGCTCAAGATGGAGGGGGTGTCCGGACCCGAAACCCCATTGATCCAATTTGATGCATTTTTTACCTCTTTTAAAACACCTAATTCTACCAACCTACTCAATTCTTTCTTTAGCCGCGCTCTTACTGCCATTGGAACCTTGCGAGCAACTTTTGCTACCAGTACCACATTGTCTAAAAATGACCAGTGTCAAAATCTTTCACATAAAAAATCCCCCTCCTTTTATGAACAACAAAAATGTTTGCTTATAAACGAGTAAGGAGAAAATAAGAAAGAACCCGAATAAACAACAACAAAACTTGTGTGGCTAATAAAAGCGCTAGTCCTTTCAATGCAATTGATAAACAGAAAAACCTGCATCAGGCTGGATCTGATCTTGTGGGCTCGGTGGCGTGATGTTAAGTGCGTTGGCTATTAAGCGGCTGGTTACGGTTCAATACACGATGAAGGCACAAGAGGTTTTTCAATTAAAATGAAAAAGTAGACCAGCACCACTAGAGCAAAGTAATGTGATGATCGACCTTTGCAAGTCATGAAACAGCTATAATTCCAGCCAAAAATGATTGAGAAAAAACTTGGTGGTAGCACACTCAAGTTGTTGTTGGGCATTCAAAGTCATTAAATTGTCTTTCATTTCTATTTTAATATTTTTAGCATATTTTATTTATCATAAGCCTTCAAATACATCCAAATTTTTATAAACAACATCTTTTTTTCATATCTTGTTTATGTAAGCCATTCTCATTTTGATTTACTATATGTCTAATCGTTTTATTAATTTAAGTTTCATACATGTTTTGAATCCCAAAATTGGGTTAAAGATTCCTTTTGTAACAACAAACTCTATTTCAACTAACATTTTTAACTACACAACTTGCCCTCGTGTTACCCAAAACATTTAAACTTGTTCCTCCCTAAGCCTTCATTTTATTTTTTTTTGTGGTAAAAGATTTATTTTTTGTAAAAAATATCTGCTAGCAGCACATTAACATCTGCTCCAGAATCTAACTTAAATATTATTAACTTGATTTGAATTAGAACAGGTTCATACCAAGACTCCTTTTTTTGTTGCGTGACAATGTTATCAGTAATTGCATCGAGGTAAAGCACATCTCCCCCCTCATCATAGGCACTTACTTCTAAATTATTTTCTCCCGTTACTGTTTGGAGGTTATGTACATCTCTTTTTTGACTGCATGCTATAGCATAATGACTTCGTTTATTGCAAACAATATCAACAAGAATATAATTTTCCATTAAGAGTGCGATTATTACATGCATAATTTCTATTATTATAATCTATACTACTGTTACTGCTTTTGCCAGAATTTAGTATACTATTGTTATATCTTTTACATTTACTATCTTTTACATTTTGGGTACTATTAAAATAATTGTTGTTTATTGCATTAACTGCTACTACTCCTTGTCGTTGTTGCATCTCCTGGTGTTGATTCTGTGTGGCTTCTGATGACCTGCATATCTCTATGGCTTTATCCACATCAAGTTTCTCCATCTCCAAAAGTTTTTTCTGTACAGCTTTGTTGCACGTGCTCTTCACGATTCTGTCACTGATCATTCGGTTTTCTTGAGTTTCAAAGCCACAATTACGCACTAACTTTTTTAAATACATCAGAAAGTTATCAAATGGTTCGCCTTGTGCTTGGTTGCGATTGAAAAATATAAAACTCATACACTTCATTTTTCTTTGGCTTGCAAAAATCTTCGAACGCTTTATTGATCTCGATAAATGAAGTCTTTTGTTCGGATGACAAATTGAATGAATTGAAAACTTCTATAGCGTTAGGTTTGATTGTATTTAAAAAGTTGGCAATTCGCAATGCTTCAGTTTTTTTCATCTATGCCAGCTGCTTCTTGAAGATTTTATAATTTTGCCAAAACACTCTCCAGTTTTCTGCTGTATTGGAGCAGTCAAGATTAGCGCGTATAGTTTTTTAATGTAATCCATGCTTGATACACTTTCGCTTAAAATGTATATATGTATATTTCCTTGCTTTTTGCGGGCGACTACGCGGTTTTTTTTAACACTCGTCTCTGTGATGTATTGTGTTTAGATACTCCCATTCATTTACACTTGAAATACTCATATAATTTACTTTTTACTTTCAGAATGTTTTAATTTTTCCTTTATTACTCTTTCTTTTTATTTCATATAATTAACCGGCTGCGCCATGTAATAATAAGAAGGAGGCTTGTCTGTTCAAAATGTCTTTATTCTCTGGCGGTACAATTACATGTGCCCTACAATATTTGGTGATGTGTCAGAAGTGACAAGTGGAATATAAATAAATAGAACATAGGTGAAAGGTGTGTTTGCTTCATATATTACAATATCAAAAAGTCTTCTAAAGCCTTAATGTATAAGCGACGAAGACATTAAGCTACAATTAACTGTCAAGGCATTGACTGACGTGAAAATGACGAACTTTTTAATAAACGCATTGACGGTGTGTTAACAGAGTGAAAATAAATTTTGTGATGTAGGCAGATAGTCAACGAAATGATCGATTACGTTGACTCTGTAATTACATTTAGCTTTGAAACTAGTTTTGACAAAGATTTAAAATATCAAAACCGTTATATTGCAGCTACCCGGCAGATGAGCTGGAAAACCAGAGACTGACATAAAAATGCTGTGTACCAAATTAAAACAAATCGATACATCAGTTTATGCTCCAGCTCGATGTACAGTGGATATACAGACAAATAGATGACCGGCCCATATGATAAACTAATGCTTTTGGATATGTTCATTAATCGTCGTAATATTAAGTTTGATTAAAATATAAACATTTTCTTTGTTCGTAATAAAATGCCATTTAGACCCAGAAAAAACAAATGAAAGCTAATCTTACTCTAGATTTTTTTAGCTGAACTGTTTAGCGTTATCTTTTTTATTCGAATGAATCAAAACTTAAGCTAGAATGTAACTATATACTACCAATAGCTATTATATATAAATTTCGCTTCTTCCGAAAATAGCTTTCACTTTTATTAACTTACAATGCCCAGTTTATTATTATTATTATTTACGTAGACGAATTTTAATTTTTGCTACCCGTATATTATTCTTCATGTTTTGTATTTAAATATTAAACTGAGTTTATTAAACATAGAAAAAGAAATTAAAGCCCAATGAAACACGAAAATTGAGGTATGTATGTAAAGTATTGCAGTATTATTAACAAGTCGTATCACTTTGGATGCCAAAGAACTACGGATGAAGAGCAGTAACGGCGTCAACGAAATGAAGGAGAAAGTTATCTATAAAAGAATAACGGATAGTGGGAGACTAAGTCAAGTGTAAAAAGGGTCGTCGATGAGTTGGTTATTATGTTAGTGGGTAGAAGTATCAGTCGTGGAGTTGAAAAGTCGTCAAGCAGCAGCAGCAGCCGTGATACCAAGTTACTCATCATTATTACCTTTACGTTTATTTTCAATTTTTTATAAATTCTTTTATTTTGAATTAAAGGCTTACATTGAACTATCTATTAAATCATTTTTCATTCTAGATTTGGGGGCTCAACCGCTCAAGCCTTAAGAATACAATAATTGAATTTAAAAGTTTTTGTACATGAAAAAATTACGCGCAGTAAAGTCACTATATACTCCTATGTAAGTGCGAAAACACCGATGAAAAAAGAAAAAACACTCATCTGATGTGAGTTCGGATGAAAAGTTGGCAGTACAAAAGGTACAGCAAAATATCAAAAGATCAAAGGTAACAAAAAGCGCTGTTCAAGAAAACGAGAGTGACAATCAAGAAGAAGCAGAAAGCGCTATTGCTCAAATTGATATAGATTTTTCAAAAATGGAAGCAAAAGTAGATGAAAGTAACAAAAGGTTACCAAAAATTGCAGCAGAAAGTTTTGCGAATATTGTTTCGTTCCTTGATGGTGAAAGTCTTCCTGTCGAACATTGGTTTGCAAATTTCGAGCAAAATGCAGACGCATACGATTTAATTGAAAAACAAAAATATGTGGAAGCACGCGGTAAAATGACAAATACAGCTAAATTGTTTTTAGATTCTGTGTTTGTGAAGTCTTATCAAGAGCTAAAGAGTGCTCTAGTTGTCGAATTTAAAAACAGACATAAAAAGAGGGGCGAAAGTTTCCACGAATATGTTTTACAGATGAAAAAAAATTGCGCACTTGGGGATTTAGAGGTTAATTCGGTCATTCGGTACATAGTGGATAGTTTATACATAAGAAGTGAATACAAGTATAATTTGTACAGTTGTAATTCGTACCACGAGCTGATAGAGCAACTAGATATATAGTATACGAGCGTATAAGCGAGACTGAGAGGCCTAACAAACCGTATAGTGCAAATGGGCTAAAAGGAAATATGTCTGGTGTTAAAAGTATTTGATGTTTTAATTATGAATCTGCGGAACATTTGCGAAGAAACTGTACAGCTGAAACCAAGTGCTTTAAATGTGATGGTTATGGTCATATATAAAAAACTTGTCTAGAAATTGTTAAGACGCTTTACTTGGGTTCGGCTTCGTTTCAAAGTTTCATTTCACGTTGGACGAGAATGGCTTCAAGTTTTCACCGCTTTTGTGCTAACCAAAAAGCGTTGAAACAAATCAGTTAAGTTTATACAATGTTATTCAAACCGAAATTGATATAGATACTCCTTCACAGTTCAGGCCGCTGATCCAATCGTTAATTGATGGTTATGAACCAGCTGTAATTGTCCTGTGCACCTAGAAATCATTCCGGATGAAGAGATCAAGCCGTTTCGTCAGCAGCCAAGCCGCCATCCACCTATCGAATGCGATGTAGTGAAGAAACAAGTAGATGACTGGCTTTAACACGACATCTTACGTAAATCTACTTCTTACTTTGCGTAGACTTTCGGCTGCTAAATAGTATGGTGCTCAAAGACTGCTTCCCAGTCCCTCTCATAGAAGACGTACTAGATAAGCTGCAATCAGCTAAATTTTTCGTGGTAATGGACTTGGAAAACAGTTTTTCCACGTGCCGATCAAAGAATCATGCCGTAAATATTCTGCGTTCGTCACAAGAGAAGGGTTATTTGAATTTATCCGTGCTCCGTTCGGATTTTGCAATTCACCAGCTGCATTTATAAGGTTTATATATAGCGTATTTCAGAATTTGATTGTACAAGATGTAATGCAGCTGTATATGGACGATTTTATAAATTATGCGTAAACCACTGATGAATGTATCTAAAAATTGAATATGGTTTTAGCAAAGGCAGCCATGTATAATTTACGCATCAAGTAAGGGAAGTGCCAGTTCTTAAAGAATAAAATCAATTTCTTGGGCATGAAGTATAGGATGGTAAAATTTGGGCAGGCAAAGAGAAAACAAATGCCGTCAAACAGTTTCCTCTACCAAAAACTTTAAAAGCTGTACAGTCGTTTGTGGGGCTAACAGGCTTCTTCAGAAAGTTTATCAAAGGTTATGCACATATTGCTCGCCCGCTAACAAACCTGTCGAAAAAAGATGTTGCCTTCAAGTTCGAAGCTGCTGAGCTCAATGCAATGAACCAGTTGAAAGACAATCTATCACAAGAATCAGTTTTACGATTTTATTGCAGAGACGCGCCCACCGAGCTGCGCACAGGCGCATCAATAGATGGTTTTGGCGCTACGTTGCTTCAGAAGTCTGATAAACAACTACATCCTGTATATTTCTGGAGTAAAAAAAACATCACTGAGTGTTTCAAAGCGCCACATCTTAGAGGTCAAATCTGCTTAACTTTCGGTAAAGAAAATTCGTCATTACCTACTTGGCGTCAAATTTAAATTGGTAACAGACTGCACGGCGTTCACACAGACCGTTAGAAAAAAGGACATACCTCGTGAAGTAGCGCAATGGATACTGTACCTGCAAGATTTTGATTATCAAGTCGATTAACGCACGGCAGATAAAATGAAACGTGTTGATTGCCTTAGCCGCTACCCTTTGGTTATTCTTTCCTTTACTTCCGAGATTCAGCATCACTTAAAGTCGCTCAGCAAAAGGACAGTTATGTGTAAGCTATTCTGGAAATACTTAAAAGCCGCCCGTACGAACATTTTAAGGTGAAAGGTGGAATCGTTTACAAGAACATCGATGACAACGATCTTCTCGTTGTACCTAAGTCAATGGAACGCGAAATGAACAGTGAGGCACATGCTGTTGGCCACTACGCCATCCAAAAAACGATGCAGGCGTTAAAGCAACAGTTCTGGATACCTCATATGGAAACTAAAGTGGAGCAAGTAGTGAAATCCTGTGTCAGATGTATAATTAACAACAAAAAGCTGAACAAAAAACACGGACACTTATACTGTATCGAAAAAGGAGATAAACCCATACATACGCTGCATGTCGACCATTTAGGCCATATGGATTCTATGGCAAAGCAGTACAAATTTATCTTTGCAATGGTCGATGCCTTTTCTAAATTTGTCTGGTTATTTACTACAAAGTCAGCAGGGTGTGATGATGTCCTTAAGAAGCTGGAAGAGTGGTCAAATGTCTTTGGTCACCCAACTCGTATAATAAGCGACAGAAGTTCTGCATTCACATCTAATGCATTTAAAAAGTACACTAGATTGAACGTTATTGAACACGTGCGGACTACGACCGGTGTTGCAAGAGGTAATGGGCAAATAGAACGCCTCAACTGGTGCATTTTATCTATAATCTGCAAGCTTTCCGATGAAAATTCGTCTAAGTGGTATAAATTTGTGCCTCAGGTTCAAAAAGCATTAAACTCGCACATTCATTGTTCAACAAAGAAGTTGCCGTTTGAAATCATGTTTAGTGTCAGAATGCAGAATAAAGTCAGCGATAAGATCATAACATTCCTTGAACAAGAAATGGTTTCCGATTTCGATAACAAGTGACAGAAAATGCGTCAAGAGGCTAAGGAGCAAACACTACTAGCACAGAAAGTGTACAAGGACCACTATGACCGAAAGCGTAAAGAAGAAGTCGGCTACAAGGAAGGTTATTTAGTAGCAATAAAACGTACCCAGTTTGTCGCTGGCAAAAAACTACCAAGCCCTTATCTTGGTCCGCACGAGGTTATAAAAGTGAAACGAAACGGCCGATATAACTTGAGAAAAGCGGCTCAAGTAGAAGGTCCAATACTTACGTCTACGAGCTCTGATTATATGAAATTGTGGAAATACGACAAATGCGAACTCCTTGTCTGGGTCAGACTCCGATTTCAGGATGACCGAATGTAAAGTATTGCAGCATTATCAACAAGTCGTATCACTTTGGATGCCAAAGAACAACGGATGAAGAGCAGTAACGGCGTCAACGAAATGGAGGAGAAAGTCATCTATAAAAGAATAACGGACAGAGGGAGACCAAGTCAAGTATAAAAAGGGTCAGCGAAGAGTTGGTCATTATGTTAGTGGGTAGAGGTATCAGTCGTGGAGTTGAAAAGCCGTCAAGCAGCCGCAGCATCCGCGATACCAAATTACTCATCCTTATTACCTTTACGTTTATTTTCAATTTTTTATAAATTCTTTTATATTGAATTAAAGGCTTACATTGAACTATTTATTAAATCATTTTTCATTCTACATGTATATACATATTTTAGAATGTTGTTTTGTGAAAACAATCGGTATTACACCATTGGAGGATCCGGAGGGAGGTCATGGGGGTCAATTTCCCCTCCCCGGAGAACTCAAATCCATTGATAAGAAATATTCAATTATAATAATAAAAAGTAGGAACAGAAAGAAAGGTTTTGGTAAATTTTTGACGGGTTGACATAAATTCTAAAGATATATTCTGATACTAAACAGAGATACAAAAAAATGTTCTGTACACAAAAAAGTTAGGCCTGTGAGCTGAAACACACGTTTCTTAATTACTTCATAATTATGTTAGGAACGTTTTAGGTCTTTTGTTAAAATGTACAAAGTATTTTATACGCGAATACAATAATTTTTACTACATAGATACACACATATATAATGCACGATTAACTTAATTATAGCAATTTTTTTTTGATAAATATATAGGCAGCTCAACGAAATTGTGTTAGAATCAAAAAAACAATAGTGATCATTACGTAAGTAATGGCGCAGAATTTTAGTCGATTTAGTAATATGTTAAATCATTTTTAGGCTAAAAAGAGGATTTTGTTAATTTTAAACCAGTTGTATCGTACTATCTTCTTAATATTTCACTAAAGTTAAAATCACAAAATGGCTACTTTATTTTTTTAGTATCGTACTAAATCCATATGCCACTTTGACATTTACAAACGTCATAAAGTTATGTTCGCTTACTTTTATGCACTATCTTAGGCGTGTGTAGTTGTAGTTTATTAAGAAAATAGATTTAGTATGGCGCTAGTTAAAAAGTGTTTAAAATTAGGAAAATATTAGTAAAGTGATCTAGTATTAGCAAACTGTTAAGTAGTATCATTCTAAGCCCTTAACATCAGTCTGTTTAAAATTTTGCGCCAATATTTTCAGAGCGGATCAAGCAAAATTCGATGCGAATCACGAAAAACGAATCCAGTTTCCTACCCTAGCTTAGAATTTACGTTTTTATGACTTTTTGATCGGAATTTTCAAGATTATCTTAAACGATGATTTGACACTTAAGTCCTCAATCATCACTTTTAATATCAATAACTTGAGCGAAAACAACATTGCCATTAACGAATCGCAATTTCACCGAACATTTACAAAATTTAAAATTATTATTCATTGCAAATTGCATAAAAAACTAATCGTAAATTACCCATTAACAATAAATAATATTGGATTTGTAAATTTGACTGCGTGGTGGAATCAATTTGGTATTTTGTGGCCGTAAATTAAAGCTTTTTTTTTTTTTGTTACTAAATTGCTACTTTTTTTTGCAATATCACACAAATTGACTGTAATTTTTAAAAACTTTAGAAAGGGAGATTTGTTTGCATTTCGCCGGTATAGCGTAGATGATTTTCTTTATTCTGAATGTATATAAATATATCTTATTTAAAAAAAAAATGAAGAGTAACTTACTTGAAGTCACAAGCTTCTGCATACCGATCGAAGGTGCAACCTGAACTCTATGCCATAGGTTTGTGTCAGAAATAAATAAAGTTTTTCGGTGTTTCTGAGCTGCTACAGAAAGTTTAACCGTGTTTTAATATTGCTCATAATCATGATTCTTGATTCTTATATCTATATCTGTACGAAAAAAAAAATTGTTGTTCTTTTTCATTCAATTCAATAAGTTTCATGTTTTAGCAATTAAAGATTTTAGCGGAGTTGTAATTTTTTTCCAGAAATAATTTTAAATAATTTATATATGTAATTATAATTATAAATTATCTTTGTTTTACAATTCAGCTAGAAATATAGTCCCATTAAGGGATCCAGGGGCCGAATTCCGCAAGCATGAATGAATTTAGGTGAAAAAAAAATATTCACAATCATGAGTGAACAAATTTGCCTATCTTTCAAAAAAAAAACCCTGACGCACCTTTGAGGTATCACAAATGTGTATGTGTACATGAATTTCCCTAAAAAAAACGCGTATGAAAGGACAAAAAAAATCCCTGGGAAAGTTTATTCCCCATAGCTACCAATAAGTTCAGAGGGAAACTTTTGAGCGTGGCTGAGCTCATAATAATTGTTAAGATACAGCAACACTACCTGTATAGCGCTCATTAATGTATAACAGTAATAATATTTCTGTAGAAATTTTGTATCACTACTTGTGTTCATTAATGTAGTTATACTGCAGTACAACAGTAAAAGTATCGCAAACTCGTATCTTTAAATTTTCTGTTGCACAAAAGTATACAAGTAAGCATGTGAGTAATGCTGATGTTTTTTTTAACATCTTTAAGCAATATTTTATTGTTAAGAACAACTTTTTATTAAATAATGAAAAATAAATACATATAATTAAAATATTTCAGGACATAACCTGATCAAAATTTTTTTACCAATTTGAAGGGTTCGACGAAGTCATATGAAAATGACTTCTAAAAACGTCTTCGGGATATTCGTGTATTGTTAAATTTCCAGGAAAATTTATATTCACGATAACTCCTTGAATTGTGAAAGCAACTGCACGTATCGGCTTTCCCAGTGTTTTTAAATAGTTTCGTGTGTGAACAAATTCAAATTTATTCAAACATTTATTAAGTAGTGCAGTAGCATAGTAGAGGTAGTGGCGGACCGAGAATCCAAGGGTCGCTTGTTCGATTCCCAACCGGGCACAAAACTTTTAGAAGCTTTCTTTCACAACAGGGAAGTTGTAAATTTTATTCAGTGGGAAAATCGCCATATGGCGGATAAAAACATTGCGGGACATCGAAAGATGTTCCAGCAACAACAACATCAACGGCACCAAAAACGGGATCATCGAAAGATGCCCTAGATGAGGTGCAACAACAGGCAACGGAAACAACAGCCGATATGTCATTTAAAAGAAGGAAGAGGATTCGCTGTTCACCGAACCTCGTCAAGCGCCGCTCCACTAACACTTCAGCTAAGCTGCCAGCTGGGGTGGAGGAGTCGCGCATAGCAAAAACAACAGCGGCAGCAAACATACAACAACAATTAAATACCCCGCCACCTGACGAGGAAATTGAATATATGTCCGAAGAAGGAGAAGGGCATTATACTGCAGATAGCAATATGTTTGCGAATCTCTTAACCTCAGAGGCGTCGTCAGAGGAAGAGATTGAGGAGCAGATAATACTTAATACGATCGCAACAATAGATGCGGAAATCCAAAGCCTCGAAAGCCAAAGGGAGTCTCTAACACTCGCCGTTAAGGCCAAACAAGAGATGCGCCGAGCAAAGGAAAAGTAAGAGCTCGAAGACAAAAACTCGCTACAGGGGCAGCAGAACGTAGGGCAACATCAACAACAGCAGCAAAAACAACAGCCACAGCAGCAGCCAAGTGAACAACGCCCAAAGAAAAAACAGAATACAAATCAACAGCAACAACAAACAAATAAACAGCAGAAACAACAACATCAGCAGACTCAACAACAGCAACAGACTCAAGAACAGCAGCAGCAGCAAATTCAACAGCAGCAGCCACAACCGCAGAAAAGCAGAAAAGAAAAGGTGTCACCAATTAACACCTACAAAATGGTACTACAAGACACAATTAAATTATGTAAGTCGGTCATGGGTCCAAATTTCACAATCAAAAGATTAAGTAATGATAGGCATGCTATCCACTGCTTCACAGTGAAACAGCACAAAAAAATTAAAGCGCTGTTAAAAGAAACCAGCACTGAATTCTTTAGCTTCACACCTAAAACTGAAAAGTTTCAAACGGTCCTATTAAAGGGCATAGATTTCTGCACAGAACCACAGCTACTCTTAAATGAGTTCCGCCAAAAAGCGAGTGACGATCTCGACTTTATCTGGGTCAAGCCGTTCGCTACAGTAAGAGCTAGGCGGAAGAAGCGGAATCTTTACTTCTTCCTTGTGCAGCTTTCACCCAGAAGCAAACTGGATAATTTGAGGAGTATCTCCGTCCTCAAATACCAGGTTGTAACTTGGGATAAATTAAAAAGGCGCGGCGACATGCTTCAATGCATGCGTTGCCAAAGGTTCGGCCACGCCGAAGCTGCGTTAAGTGTGGAGAGAACCACAATGCAGATGAATGCAAATTAGGGAAGGAATGGGTCGAAGATAGGACCCAGCTAAAATGTGCACTCTGCCGAGGCGACGGACACCCCGCTTATTATCGGGGATGCTCGACGTTTCAACTAATGGAGAACAATAAAGCAGCAAATCAAACAGTGGTAGAAAAGCGTCCAACAGTGCGCCATCCTACAACAACGCCCATCAACCCTCAAATTTCTTGCGCCCAAATGGCGTCAGGAAGGGGAAGCACGGTACAGCCCTTACCAAAGGTTGCCCAACAGGACCCCGTGCCCAAAGCGCCGACGGCACAGGCGGATATTACGGGCATTCTGTTGGCCATTCAGGACCAGTTGACTGGCCTCCAAAACCAGATCAGAGAGCATGCGACTAGGGTGGATTATCTCTACTCTGTTTTGCCGAGCTTAACGCAACTCAGAGGTTAAGGGCGCGCTGTCGGAGAGGCCCTTTAAGATCCTAGCTGTGAATGTAAATTCACTGATTAGGATCGAAGGTAGAGCGAATTTATTCCAATTGTTGAAAGACATAAGTCCAGATATGCTTATGGCTAGCGAAACTAAGCTTAACCAGAAACATAAATTGACTAACAACAATTACAATATCGTAAGAAGAGACCGACCCAACTCCACTCAAGGAGGAGGCGTCGCAATCTTTATACGTAAAGGCATTAGTCATAAGGTAATATAAATATAATAGTGATGTGCGAAAATTTCGGACGTTAGAGGCATGCATCATATGCATTCATCTCCAACAGGGGAGCGGATTTTTGTCATTGCTGCCTATGCACCGGAAACACCTCAGCCCACCCAGTTTATAACAGAGCTTGAAAAGATTTTTGAATACTTAAGATTGAGCTCGGAAGAGAATTACTTCATATTGGCTAGTGATTTGAGCGCCAAACACATACATTGGAGAAATCAAATACAAAATCCTCGAGGTAACTATCTATTTAATTGGATGGGTCGATACAACCTTCAGTATCGCATCGATCTTCTAGCCACAGATGGGCCATCGTTTCCAAGAAGCGATGCCTATCTGGGTCTATTGCTGAAAGACGCAAGACTAACAATTACTGACACTATTGTTCAACGACCAAGAAATTGTTTACGAACGGTCGAGTACGACAGTGACCACTGCGGACTCGCCGCCGTAATACAACTTCCAAACGAGCTTATGGAATTGTAGGAGTAAGTCCTGTGCATACTTATAACTACAGTAAGGTGCGCTGGCCACGCTTCTCAAACGCCTTATTGAGCGAATTATGGTCAAATGGTATATCCCCACCAAACGACAGGAATCTGACAAATACTGAAATCGACAGATACTTAGAACAAATGGACGAAACAATTCAACGAACAATGAACAGAACAATACCGAAATACAAAGAACGTAACGCAACCGACATGTACCGTAACGCGACAATTGTCGCACTACACAGACAAAAAAGTGGACTACTGACAAGACTTAAACGGTTGTACAGACGGTTTACTGACACACGAGATCTGGAGGTTAGGACACTGAAGTCGTCGATTAAAAACATTAACCAACTGATCAAACAAAACTATAAGTTGTCTATTAATTTGTTTTAGGACAATAAAATTCGGGCCGTTAACTCTAGCGACCCGAGTATGTTCTCAAAAATTAATAAGATTTTTAGAAGGAAGGATCAAAACGATCTTCCGTGTCTTAAGCTCCAGAGAACGACAGAGAACAGAGACGTACTTCTGACAGCAGGCATAGACCCGGATAGCGCCGTCTTGAACGATGACCTTTACATAGTCGAATATCCGCAGGTGAAGGTGGAGGCTGTGGTGGCTGCTTTCCGGCAAGTGTACAATGTAAATTCTAGCATTCGCCCGAATCATGACCCAGAGAGCAGAGCTCTGCTTCATCACACCTGGTTGCAGAACGATATAACCAAATGGCGATCTGAGAACCTTGGTTTTACCGGGCTTAATGATGAAGATTTCGCAAACGTCATAATCGCCGAACGAAATGGGCCCAGTTCCCTGTTAATTTCGAAGACTGAGCTCCAGCTCATCTTCGATTCATTAAGGAAAAAGAAGTAAGCAGGAGTCGATGGTATATCCAACGTTGTACTACGACATTTATCTCAGGAAGCAGTTGACATTTACACCACATTGTTTAACAACGCGCTGAATAATGCATATTATCCAGTACGGTGGAAGACAGCTGTGGTACATCCTCTCCCCAAAAAGGGAAAGGACAACTCCAATCCAGCGAATCTACGGTCGATAAGTCTCCATCCGAATATCAGCAAGGTATTTGAAAAGATTATTAATAAGGGTCTGTTCAAGTGGGCGGAGGACAACAATATCATACCGGATAATCAGTTCGGTTTTAAGGCGGGACATGACACAATTCATGCCGCGTCTAAACTGGTTTCTGATATCCAATGGAACTAAACTATAACGCAGGGTACGGGTGCCTGTCCGGTGGATGTGGAGAAGGCCTTCGACACCGTATCGTTAGGTGGCCTCTATCTAAAGCTTACCAGACTGGGTATAAGTAAGTCTCTATTGTATATGCTTCGTGACATGCTACTCGTAAATGGTAGAAAGTTTTTTGTCAAGAGTGGCAATGTAACTTCTACCGCAATTTTTAATATTAAAAATGGTCTTCAGCAGGGAGAGGTTAATTCGCCGATACATTCAGCATTTGCACCAGCCAGGGCTAGGGAAGCCTTTGCCTTGACAAAACGACTTTTTTTAGAGCAGCCGTCTTGACAGCAGGATGAAGGTGATTTGTTACACGGCCCTCATCAGGCCGATGATTGCCTACGGATGCCCGGTGTGGTTCAACGTTGCCCCATTTCAAATGGAAAAGATTCGGGTGTTTGAGTGGCAATGTCTTAGACGTTGCCGTGGATTACACAGAACACCAGAGTCGGAGTACACAAGAAATTATTCCAACCAGGTTCTATACAACGGAGCCAACATAAACAGAATAGATATTTTTTGTTTAAGCTGATTCGGGGTCACACTGCAAGAGCGATGTCCTCAACCAACAGCTTAATTTTTGGGGCTTACTACCCCAATAATGAATATTTTGAGAGTGCGCGGTTAAGTGGCTACATCCCTCCCTAGGCATTCCTCTTTTTAGACAGTCGAGGGCTGATACAGGATGGAATGGCGGTGAAGAGCGCCTTCGGTTGAGTAGGACTGTGTCAATCGGGACCGAAGGGATAGGGCAAAGCAAGAGAACCAGTTCTGGTGGCTCTCTGAACAGCAGTTTGATAGCTAAAGTCGATAAGATTGTATTTTTTTGGCCGACTTACATAGATTTAGGGAAATTAGGTATAAGGAACAGTCGGGGTGGCACCAAAAAAAATAAAAAAGTATGTATGTATGCGGAGTCATATGTGCATGCGTCTGCGCGGCTGTATATGTATTTGCGTGCGTATATGCATGTGCGTGCGTATATGTATGGACGTATATACATCTATGTGTAGGTGGCATGTAGTTGTGCGTCTGCATACGTATACAAAATATAAACAAAAAAAAATTTTAAACGAAAAATGCTGCTATGGCTGTTTTAGTTTTTAAGTGGTTTTGGGTATTTTAAGTAGTTTAAGTTATTTTTAGTTAGTATAAGTTGTATCTAGTTTTAATTATTTTTAGACTAGCTTAAGTAGTTTTTAGGTAAATTTAAAATATTCTGATACTAAGCTTTTGTAGTAAAGTTTTCTTGGTTAAATAAAAATAAAATAATTAGATTTAATTAAAATAGTTTTTAGGTCGAAAGACATTAGTATTAAGAGATATAGTTTAGTTTAGAGCGTCCGTAAAGTGGCAGTAAATTAGTTGTAAGTTATTGATAATTAGGCTAGTTTTAAACATTTTTGTCTAGCTTTAAGGTGGTTATAAGTTAAGATTAAATAAAAATGAATACAAAAGAAAACACTTTAAAACGGAAATTATATACTGACTGAAAAAAATAAATTTTGGATCCTTAAAATAGCGTGTTGTTTTCGTATGAAGCATTGACAGTCTACCTGTCGAGAAGTATTTTCGAAGGGCCGTTTATATTCCCCAACTGGATTTTGTCGTGACAGACTTGAAAGATCGTCTTTCTTTAGATGTACCGGCAATATTTCAGCTTAACAGCCAACTTTTCAATTATCAACCTGTTTTTATCGTTATCCAAAAAAATGAGCTATTAATACAAAAATGGAAAAACAAAATTGAAGAAAGACGTAGTATGCCAGAGTCTCTACCATCAAAAATGTTAGACGTTTGTTAAACACAATTATACCCAAACAAGTCTCCATGCTGAGGCCCATTGAAATTTGATTGTTGTATTTAATAAAATAATCTTTTTCGGTATACTGTAACTTCGATCAACTTGACTCCCCGCCACCCCAAACTTAAATACTGGTTCCGCCCCTTTATTACACAAACGTGTTTCTAATAATATTTTGGATATATTGAATCTTCTATATTGTCTTATTTTAATAGTATTATGTATTATGAATTATTATGTTTAAGTGTTTGTTTTATTAGAATAGGATTAGTAGTACATGAATAATTGTTATTATTTTTACATTGAATTCTGTTAAATTTAGCGAGAAAAAGAAGCAACTGTATTTAGGTAAAAAGCTAGGTCAATTTATAATAGTCTTTCGCAATAGCAAGACTAGCAATTCCACGTAATGTATTATCTGGAATTTTATGACCCATTTGTCATCAACTCCCCAATTCTAATGAAAAATGGCTTGTAGAAATAATAGTATTGGTTTAAATTCAATATTGAACATTCAAAATGAAAGAGTAAAATTAAAACTTCGGCCATTGGGCATGAAACCCTTAAACGTGGTTTAGCTAAAATCGTACCGTACACAGCACAATTATCTTCACTGCGTAGTTCAAATTAAAATCTATTTTTAAACACAAGCAAATCATGTCGAAAAAAGAAAACAAATATTTAGTTTAATTTTGGACATCGACGTCGAAACAAACATCATTAAATCATCACATATGAAATCACCATTTAAAGTATTGCTTAAAACCTTAAAAATAAGGCTCTGGGAGACTGTAAGTTGGTAAAAAAAAACTTTGATTTAACAGCAACAAAAATAATAGAAAATCAATTAATGCTTAAATTAACTTAAACTTTTAGTTTAAATTGTTTTGTTTAATTGTTTTTTTAATTGTTTTTGGTTTGCAATTCTTGTCTCATACAATTTATATTGATTTTTTAAATCTTTTTTATTTTATCGTATGGAATTAAATGTGAAATCGTACCAAATATGAAAACAAAGCAATTTTACTATTTGCTCTATTTTGTTCGTTCTGAAAATGTTCAATTTATTTTGTTTCTACTTAATGCTTGTGTAAAGACAAGACTTAGGCACGTTTGGTGATACTCATCATAAATATTTATGTTCAACTTAAAACGTTTTTTCCTCTGCGTAAACTGCCACATAAGTTTTTAAGTATACCATAAATGCTAAAGTTGTGTATCAGCAAACGGGCCTTATTTTTAAGCTGTGTTCTCTAAATAAATTTTTGTATCTTTAAATCGTATATTAAAATGAACTTACCTTGGCATCAATGTATTTTTTTTTTTTGCTTATTTTTTTGTTAAATTTAAACAATAGTTGTGTTCTCGTGACTACCAAGTACAACAAAGTAAACAACAATGAGAACATACTGGCAATTACTTTTCATTTTCATCGAAAGTATAATTGAGTTCAAATAATTAGTAAGTCTATTCAATCATAGATTGCATTGAAGTGATTTTTTTTAGTAATGTATGTTTGTATTTTTTTTCTGCTTTGTGATTTATGCTTTTTGACAGCAAAACAAAAACATATTAATGTATATAATATCAAGCTGGAGTGTGGATCGTTTTCGTGAAAATGTTTTGCTTTGCTGTAATTGATTGCCACAAGAGCACGACTATGTTTTCGGCGCTTATGACAGCAAAAAAAAACACATTAAAATACACATTTATAATATGCATCCATAATTTAAGTAAATAAAAAATGTAAATAAAAGCTGTATAAGATATAACTATAATCTTTACCTTAATATTGTTAAACGTATTTTCATTAATCATTTTGCTAGGATTAATTAGATTTATGTGTGTTACGTTTGGTTCATATTAAAAAAAGACATTTTATTCTACATATATTTCTATTCATTGATCAATATATTCATCGAATCATAGGTCATTTATGAGCATATCAGGATTATCCTCGTCATCGTCATTGTCAATTACGTCATCGATGTCAGCGCTCATTATTATTCCGATATCAATGCCCGCAAGATCAAGACTAGCATTAGTACTGGTAATACATATGTGGGGTGGTGGTGGAACACTTATTGGTGGACGACGAGCTCGTGGATGCTTCCTGAAAAGCTACCTCCAGCTTGGAGTTGCCTTCGACTCGAAATTTATCCTTAAAAATCACATACATAATAATTTATTAAAATGTTATATTTAAGTTCAAATTTAAAAGAATTGAAATGAAAACATCTGAAAGAAGCATTTCAATCCAAAACACAAAATAGATTTACTTACGAAGCAGGTAAAATGGACGACAGGACCCGGTAAAATCGACGGCCGAAACCGGTAAAATCAGGCCGGTAAAATCGACAGGCGGACCCGGTAAAATCAACGGCCGAATCCGGTAAAATAAACGGTCGAAGCCTGTCGGATGTAAATCAGAATGTTGTTTAGTACCGTTACCAGTGGTGGGGGAAGTCTAATATTAAATTTACCTGAACCTGATTTTTGTGCTGGTCGCCAAGTGCTGCCTTCGCAGTCTGGATTACGACTGACTATTTCCCTTTATTTTCTTGTTTACAAAGCCTCCTCTTATGCTACCTGCTTGCTGAACTAAATGTAAGTTGTAAGGTTACAAGGTGTAATTTAACATTGAGTGGCCTGCTGTTTGTCACGTCATCAAATATCGCGTGATTTACCATATTTTCCTTCCTCCCTTTATTTATATTTGCCAACATGCCAAGTAAGGCAAGGTCGTCCACGGGGACGGGGATACCATTTGTTAATGGAAACTCATCATCAAGGTTCTTGTTGGCCATCCAACATCTGCCTTCAGTGTAGATCTTACTGATAAGAGTCTACTGATAAGACTCATATTACATATATATAAATAAATATAAATATAAATAAAAAATGTAAATAAAAGCTGAATAATCTTTAGTTATATATTTACCTAAATATTGTTAAACGTATTTTCATTAATCATTTTGCTAGGATTAATTAGATTTATGTGTGTTGCGTTTGGTTCCTTATTAAAAAAAGACATTTTATTCTCATATATTTCTATTAATTTTGAACAAAACAAAAATAAATCAGTTTCTAATTGATCAATATGTTCATCGAATCGTAGGTCATATCAGGATTATCCTCGTCATCGTCATTGTCAGCTACGTCATCGAGGTCAGCGCTCATTATTATTCCGATATCAATGTCCGCAAGATCAAGACTAGCATTAGTACCTGCAATACATATGTGGGGTGGTGGTGGAACACTTATTGGTGGAAGAGGAGCTGGTGGAACGCTGTTTATTTCGTGGATGCTTCCTGAAAGGCTACCTCCAGCTTGGATTTGCCTTTGACACGAACTTAATCCTTAAAAATCACATACGTATTAATTTATTAAAATGTTATATTTAAGTTCAAATTTAAAATAATTGAAATGAAAAGATATGAAAGAAGCATTTCAATCCAAAACACAAAATAGATTTACTTATACTGCAGTGAGTTAAGTTATCGTTTTTTGTTGCGTTGCTGGCAATGTCGTATTATTAACTTGTTTTCAAATTTTGTTTCTTATAAAAAAAATATTGAGTTTGTTTTCTTTGAAGCTTAGAGTTATTACCATCCAATGCACAGCGCCTTAGCATGCGCAAACCTATTTTTACGTGACTCAACAGTTATTGCAGTTCACATTACTACAAGAATACATTGGCCTATATCAATGCATGCACCGGATACCTGACCCCCTATTGTATGAATACAACGGGTCAACATTATAAACGGTGATTTTTTAAGAGCTTGGTTTTTGAAAATTCAAAAAAACACAGAAACTTGTAAAAAGTGAATGAAATTTTTATTTGGATCGATAAATCAATTTCTGCCATTTACTTTTTAAAAATAATTTCACTTAAATGTTGCCCGTGGCTACGCTTCAGGTGGTCCATTCTGAAGGTCCAATTTTGGCAAACTTTTTCACACATTTCGGCCGGAATCTCACCAATGACGCGTTCAATGTTGGCTTCCAAGGCAGCAATCGTGTTTGGCTTGTCCCCATAGACAATAGACTTAACATAGCCCCACAAAAAATAGTCTAACGGGGTCAAATCACATGATCTTGGTGGCCAATTGACTGCGCCAAAACGTGAGATCAACTGCTCACCAAATTCGCCTCTCAATTGATGCATGGTTTCGCGTGCAGTGTGGCATGTGGCACCGTCCTGTTGGAACCACATGTCGACCGAGTTCAATTCTTGCATTTTCGGCAAAAAAAAATCTGTTATCATCGAACGGTACCTTTCTCCATTGACCTTAACCCTGCGGCCTTCATCGTCCTTGAAGAAGTACGGCCCAATGATGCCGCCTGCCCATAAACCGCACTAAACAGTGCATTTTTCGGGATGCATTTGTAGCTGCTGAATTGCCTCTGGCTGCTCTTAACTCCAAATACGGCAATTCTGCTTATTCACGTATCCATTTAGCCAAAAATGAGCCTCGTCGCTGAAGACAATTTTGCGATAATTTCATAATTTTGACATTTTTCACAGAGCACGAATTTTGATAATAAATTTCAATAATTTGCAAACGTTGTTCAGGCGTAAGTCTATTCATGATGAAATGGCAAACAATACTGAATCCAAATGTCAAATGTTCGTGGAATTTGTCATATGTGATCTGTCAAAAATATAAACGTCAAAAACCAAGTGGCAAAAAAATCACCCGTTATCATACATTTAAATTTTCATATCTTTAAGAATCACATGAATATTATGTATATTTCACCAATCATCTAAGATTATGTATGTGTATATAGCTACCTACCACATACATCCTTCAATTTTATTATATAGGTACTGTGAGTGTCAAAAGTAAGTAAACACCCATATGATTGATTGAATAATATACAATTGAATAAAAATAAATAATCATAAATGGAATTTCAATTATATAAAACAAAGGCTTTATTTATTAGCAGTAAATAAAAATTCAAAATAAAACTAGTACATTTGTCACTAATAAATTATAAAAAAACTTAATAGTTATGGCGGTGGAGGTAAATCTTTCTTTTTACATCACTACAGATTGTAAGCTGTAGTTAAGCTTAACAGTAGTTCAAAATTACTTTTTATTTATGAGAAGTGAAATTGCTTTGGAAACGCAAAAATCTATTGTGGATTTGAAGAAAAAGGAACATCATATCGGGAAAATGGCCAAATTATTAATAGAAACCTTGTTTCAGTGAAAAAAATATTGATAAATTTGAAAAATTTAAAACTTTGTAAAATTTCAAACGTACTTGAAAGCTGAAAAAGCTTTAAAGCTATATAAAGAATTTAGTGAACAAAATTTAAGAAACACAGTGAAACATGGTGGTTGTTCAGTGAAGGTGTGGGAGTATATGGCGGCATCTGGGGTCGGAAATCTTGTCTTCATAAAGAACAATGAATAAACAAGACTATCTTAACATCCTAAAGAATAACGTGCAACCGAGCGTAGAGGAATTATTTTTTGCTTAGCAATTGGATCTTTCAACAAGACAATGATCCTAAGGTTACCTCGCGGCTCGTTAAAGAATGGTTGTCTTATAGAACTCCAAAACAGCTCGATCACCCTCGCAATCGCCGGACCTAAATACCATAAACATTTATGGGATCATTTGGGTACTCAAATTCGTAATAGGACTATAGAGAACAAAGAAGATTTTAAAAAGGCTTTAGTTGAAGAATGGTCCCAAATATGTTCTGATGTTACACATAAATTTGTTCTATCCATGCCAGGTAGACTTAAAGAAGTTATAAAGTCTAAAAGAGCCAAACGAAGTACCAATTGAATATATTTATTAAAGAAATAACATATGTTTATTTACTTTTGACGTATAAAATATGGAATATGTTTATTTTTTTATTATTGAAAATTATATTTATTTTGAATTTTTATGTTTATTATGATTTACTGCTATAATAAGGCTTTTGTTTTATATTGTTGGAAATCGAATTTTCTTTAATTTGTTGTTTATATTGTATATTGTTCAACAAACCATATGGGTGGTAACTTACTTTTGACATTTACGCTATGTTCATATTTACATACCTAGGTTCCATCTATGTAGTGTAGGTATACATTACCCTCCTAAGTTACATGATTAAAATCCATAATCTAGACTTAAATATACATTGTACGTAGGTGCCTACATACTCATGCAACTATTCCTTGAATCTTATAATTCAGTGTGTAGTATTTTTAAATATTTCAAGGCTTTAAAAAAACAATGGAAAGTAACATCGCATCCGCCGCCCAGCGGCAGTGCTTCCTAAAATTTGATATACAACAGGGGTGAAAAATCTTCTTTCAGCTTGTATCAAAAGTGTAAAAAAAGTGCATCGAATTGTACCTACTTTTTGACTTTTTTTAACAACGTAGTAAAAAAAACACCAAAAATGTCACTTAATCACTTCTGCGCTTTAATTGGTAAATTTCTCAAAACATATCGCGGCAGAAAATTGTACGTATCGACATAACATTTTATCGAACTCAATAAGATTATTTACATACATACATATAATATCCATTTAAATAGGTACCAAAAAATCAAGAGTGTATAACCAAGTTTTATTGTTGAATAAATGAGAAAACTTTGTACGTATTGTTTATTTAAAAAAAAGTAGATAGATGATAAGTTGATTAAGGATTATGTTTTAACATCGGTTATTATTGTGCAAAATATGCTAACGGATGTAAATGTAAATAAGTATGTAGTACCTAACTAATTTTAATCAAAACGTTTGACTTATCCATGCATATGATGCTGTTTTGAAGGCATATCATTTTTCAATGCATTTTGATTTTCCAAACAAAAATAATAATATGGATTATAACAACATACAGGCTCGTAACGATTTCTTTAAATTTACTATTAGATTTGTAAATCCAATAAATTTCAATATTATTGCACATCGCAACATTATCTAATTACCTAATTACCTAATTTAAAACAAATGATATAACTCTTGAATCTGGTAACTCGAAAGTTTGATTTTGTAGTTTTGTACCTATGTACCTATATTGTTTTGACCCAACTCAATATATAATTTATCACAACACTCGTAACGATACCCGCACATAGTGCTACTTTATAAAATCGTATTGGAAATTATCGTTAAAAAATAATTTATTTTATCATTCATACCTTTGCCTAAATACCTACATAAACACACACCAAATATATAGCACTTTAATATATCACAAGTAAAAATGCAGATTTTTGTTTAATTTTGTTCATGTTTTTATTTTCCAATATATTCTAATATACCTACACCTAGCTACATTTAATATTTTTTTATTTATTAGTTTAAAAATAAAATAAATATACATTTTTGTCTTGTGAACTTGTAAATAGGTAGGTAGCTAGGTACCTACAGCTTGAACCAACAGCAAAGCACCACCTGCCCCACATGCCACCTATTTAAAGAAAATTAATTAAGTAGGTATGTAAGTAGATACATTTGTCTTTTACTTATCTTAATGCTAATTTAGCTCCGATTCGATTTTTTGAAAGTTTGACTGAGCTGCTTTTGGGCAAATATTGACATAAAGTCTGAAACGATAAATAAAATAATAGGTAGGTACTTAAAATTTGTCAAAATAATTATCTTTTTTTAACTTACCTAGCTATTTAAGCTTTTTATTCAGCATTTTTAGCGCGCGGATTTGTACAGATTCTTACACACAATACAATACATATGTAGTTGTTTTGAAGTTTCTCAAACGATGTCTTGTCAGTGAAATATTAATTTTGTGGCAGTGTACCTACCTACCTACAGACAAAATAAATTAATAATATTAAAAAATTAAAAATATTGATAACTGAATAGATAGGTAGGTATAATTGTTGTTTGTTTATAGCTGACAAGCAAAACACATAATGTCACAAAAATACATTAAATCTGAAGTCATTCGTTACGAGGTAAGAAAGTAATGGTTTTAATAGCGAATCCTACTTATTGAAAGAAAGGCCATACAAAAAAGAAAGGCCAAATCCAAATAGATACCTAGAATGAAATAAATAAAATCCAAACCATAAACAAACATACAAACTACCATTGTATATAACTACATGAGATGTATAAACGAAATGAAACTGCCCCAACAATATTCATTTCTGCCATTTACTTTTTAAAAATAATTTCACTTAAATGTTGCCCGCGGCTACGCTTCAGGTGGTTCATTCTGAAGGTCCAATTTTGGCAAACTTTTTCACACATTTCGGCCGGAATCTCACCAATGACGCGTTCAATGTTGGCTTCCAAGGCAGCAATCGTGTTTGGCTTGTCCCCATAGACAATAGACTTAACATAGCACCACAAAAAATAGTCTAACGGGGTCAAATCCATGATCTTTGTGGCCAATTGACTGCGCCAAAACGTGAGATCAACTGCTCACCAAATTCGCCTCTCAATTGATGCATGGTTTCGCGTGCAGTGTGGCATGTGGCACCGTCCTGTTGGAACCACATGTCGACCGAGTTCAATTCTTGCATTTTCGGCAAAAAAAAATCTGTTATCATCGAATGGTACCTTTCTCCATTGACCGTAACCCTGCGGCCTTCATCGTCCTTGAAGAAGTACGGCGCAATGATGCCGCCTGCCCATAAACCGCACCAAACAGTGCATTTTTCGGGATGCATTGGTAGCTGCTGAATTGCCTCTGGCTGCTCTTCACTCCAAATACGGCAATTCTGCTTATTCACGTATCCATTTAGCCAAAAATGAGCCTCGTCGCTGAAGACAATTTTGCCGGACGTAGCTTGCGAAACACATTTTTCACAGAGCACGAATTTTGATAATAAAGTTCAATAATTTGCAAACGTTGTTCAGGCGTAAGTCTATTCATGATGAAATGGCAAACAATACTGAATCGAAATGTCAAATGTTCGTGGAATTTGTCATGTGTGATCTGTCAAAAATATAAACGTCAAAAACCAAGTAGCAAAAAAATCACCCGTTATATGAATAAAAAAGCAGCAAAATTAATAAAATTGCTACAAACACAAATAAAACGAGAAACAAAATATCTTCAAATGTTATCCTATAGGTATATGAACGATCAACTTTGTTTTCCTCTTTGCCTCATCTACTTAAAAGATAACAAAATAAAACATGCTATGTAAAAGAAGAAATCACAATTGGATTTCTCTCTTATACTCCTTGCTGTTGTAGGAAACGAAATTAAATTGCCTCAACTCTTCTTTTTCCCCTTTCTTCCTCTGCCTAACTAATCTCGACAAAGTTGAAACAGCGACACAGACGACATCTGCATCAAACAAGAAGAACCCAATTTTCATGTTCCATAGTAGTACTATAGAGATGGATATACAATGGATCAAGTGAACAAAAAATAGAACATTAACGGGATAAGGTATTTTTCGGTTTTACATGCATATATGCATGTGTGAATTATTATTCTATTGTATTGAATTTGGTTGGCAGATCAAGATTCTGAAATTGAATTTGTGTTGTGTGTGATTGCCTTTTGGTCCATTAATATGATTTAATTGAAAGTTTCTTATTAGAATATTAAATTTCGTATACCTACCATTGAGCGTTTTGTTTTGTGAATGGATTGTGCAGTGAAAAATTCAATTTTTTTTGGAATTGTTGGAAAGAATAATTTGTGAATTTTTGTGAATTGGATTGTGGATTAAAAATCCAAAATTCTTTGCAAAAAAGTGTTTTTTGCTTGCATTATAGAATCTATAAGCAAGTTATTCATTCGTGAAAAAAATGTCTTGAGATAACAATCAAACATGATGACAGCGAAGACCAGCGAAGATGGTCTAAAAATTCTGTCCGTCTGTATGTCTGTCGGCTGGATGGAATTTCTTCAAACTTGATACATATATAGAGTTTTTTAGGTATTGTACAGAGGGGAAATTGATTTTTTTTATTTGGCTCAAAAAATAACGGTATACCTGTCATATAACCGTAACGTTAAAGCCTATTTTTCTCGAAAACTGCTCTATCGATTTTGATTTCAAAAATCAGTGCAGCTTTTTAGGCACGACCGATCATATGGTTGGAAAAAAAATTAAAAATATCTAGGAACGATACTTTCCATAGGACCGTTTTTTTTTGGTTTCGAATATCTCATGAATGACTTAACCGATTCTTTCAAAATTACACACATATATAAATGTAAGTAGCCCAATTTATACTGCATACCAATATTTGTAATTAATATTTTTTTGTACTTTTAAAAAATAAATTCAGTATTTCGGAAACGAGTTAACCCATTTTGTTTAAACTCTGTATTTTGTATGTTTAACAAAAAATATAAGAAAAAATCCTTTATGAATTAACTTACAAAAATCGTTTTACGGCTAATAATCCCATACATATGGTAAATACTGTTCATATGACTTTAACCTGGTTTCACTGCATTTTTCATTTCATTCATAACCAAAACTGCCTTTCATGCAGGTAAATATAAGTCTTTTAGAAGGCAATCCAAACTATTTAATTGTGTTTCATCCGTTTATTCTCTCCATAGTACTAAATTATTGCAATAATATCTTTGCTGTCTTTTGGACATTTTGGGAATGCACTATTTCTAATGTTGATGAGTTAGCTTTGCATTTTACCGAACTGCAATTGAAGTGTACTTTCGTGGTCTACGGCACACGCACATTCAGCATTAAACGCTTGTCGAACACCACTTCTCCTCAAAGTTAAGTCAGCACATTTTCTTTTGATATTGTTCTGAAGGTCAAATAGTTGTTTCAAATCTTCATGTGAGGGATGTAAATGCGGAATATTTTTTGGTACGCGGTAAAATTGCGATCCGTCAAAGTCTATAACTATACTTACTTGTCTGGCAAATATATCTTGTACTTGTACTTGTATAGCAAATATATCGTTTTATCCTGCCGGGCGTCCAATCTAAATTTATATAATGTTTTTAGTAAAGAGACATAAATTAATTTACTCCCTTCCCTTAGTCGTTCACAAGGCTCAAATTCAAAAATTCTGTTATCTCTACCACTCATTTTATATAAATTATTTTCAGGCATATACCACACTTCACTATAGAACGCACACTAATAATTTCATAATGCTTACAGCCCTGAAAACAATCAAGCAACGCACAAAATAAAAACGGTTTCACCGTTAGAGAATAAACGAGAACAATAAATTATTTTCTTCTTCAAACCTAATAATATAATTTTGCCTATCTAAGCAAATTTCTAATAGATACAAAATTATGATCAATTTGGTCTTATTTATATTATCAAAGCGAAATAAATCCGAAATAAAAACTAATATTTGGTTTATTTCTATTTTGAAAGCGTAATAGTGCCAAAAATAATCTTTTTTTTTAAATTTGGTCTCGTTTCCATTTCATTTTTGGTATTAAATTTTATTATGACTAACGAAATAAAGCCAAATTATGGTTATTTCGTTTTGAAAAAGAAATAAGACCAAATTTCAAGTTTGGTTTTATTTCGTTTGGCGTTATTTCACGTCACCTCGTTTTGGTACCAAAATGAAGGTAATAAGATATATTATTGCTTTTTGTCAAAAAAATATTTTATATTCTACCACTTTCTTGTAAATTATCTTTTGATTTTTCAATGATGTCAGCTGTTCATTGAAAACGCTTTCCATCATTGAAAAATCAAAAGTGAATTTACGAGAAAATGGTAGAGCAAATAAAATATTTTTTTGACAAAAAATATTAATAGCAGGTATATCTTATTACCTTCATTTTGGTACCAAAACGACATAAGTTTTATTTGTTTAACTGCATCAGTATTGATAGTCAAAATGTTCAATTATGAGTTTCAATGAAAGCTATAACTGGAGCCTTATACCTACATATATTAATGAATTTGTCACAAATACCTTTCTATATTTTATTGACAAAATATTACCTATGTATTTATTATTCATTCATAATGAAAACTGCCTTTCATCTATAGTTAGGTACCTACTTATAAAAAGATTCCAAAGACCAACTACCTACATTATTTCTGCAATAAACACCGGATGGAATGGCAATCCTCGCGGCTTAAGCTTAACGTGCCGGTGCAGGCAGCTGGTAGGTATTCGTACCGACTAGAGCTGTGTCAATCGTGATTGATTCGATCTTTATGACCCGTTCATTAAAAAGATTGATTGATTGCAATCAAAGCAAGTAAATCGAATCAATCAATTTCAATACCAACCGTTTTACACTATACTACAGTTTCAATCAAACGATTGAACGCAAGGCAATCATATTTCGTTCATTCCACTTATTTACAATCAAAATGAATTGCATTGATTGGTTTCACTTTTCACTACATTCTATCGTTCTAAAGAACCAACGAAACTGAATGGAAATGAAATATATATGTATTAGATATTCTCTTTATTTTCCCATAATGTTTATGGGTTAATGGTTTGCTTACTCGAAACTAAAGAAATACCTTTAAACAAATGTAGGTGTGTTTTTACCAATTTTGTTACTAATTTTTTTTTTAAAGCATCAGTTAAATTTCACAAACATTCGGATCAACCACATTACATATGCACATACATATGTATATCTGTTGAATGAAAGTAATAGATTGATTGACTTCACACACATCAAACCATGTGATAGTTTCAATTCAAAAATGTTTCCATATGGGTCGCAACTGTAACAAATGATTGATTGAAAAAATGAACGATTGAAAAGACCGAATCTTTGAAATGAACGACATTTGAACGATTGAATCTTTAAAAATGAACGATTGACACAGCTCTAGTACCGACATATATTTTCATTTTATTCACAAATATATTACACAGCACAGAAAAAAGCTTGAACTTCGGAAAAAATGTAAATAAATAACATCAAATCAAAACAAAACGAAACTCAACGTAAAATATACACACAAACATACACGCACTGAATATTTTTCTACCTGGCCTGGCATAGCAATTTATCTGTTCTTTCTTTCTGCTTGAAATGCAAAAAAAAAATATTTCTCAGTTAAATCTCTTACTCTCTTCTCAAAATGTTGCAACAAATCTTCTCTTGTTTTTTCTGTGCTGTGTAATATGTTTGTGAATAAAATATACGAATACCTACCAGCTGCATACATGAAGATGATCTCCATTTTGGTCTTCACTCTCTATCCCACAAGTATAATTTTTTTTATTTTGTTTCCTCTTTTTGTGCAGATGTCAATGCAGATGAAGATGAAGTTACATGTAAAGCCTCCTTAAGCCGCGAGGATTGCAATTGCATCAGTTGGTTATTGCAGAAATAAATGTAGGTGGTTGCGAGTGCTAACAAATATTTGGAATTCAAATATAATCTTTTGAATCTTTTTATAAGTAGGTACCTAATTATATGAAAGGATTATGAACGAATGATAAATACATAGGTACTTACATTTTGTAAATAAAATGGAGGTATTTGTGCTAAATTCCTTAAAATATGTACCTATAAGGCGCCAGTTCTAGCTTTCATTGAAACTCATCATTGAAAACTTTGACTATCAAGTCCTAGGCCCTTAAACAAAGAAAACTGATGTAATTTTGGTAACAAAATGAAGGTTATAAGATATACCTACCTATAATACTTTTTGTCAAAAAAATATTTTGTTTGCTCTTCCACTTTTTTGTAAATTCACATTTGATTTTTCATTGGACTCATTTAGAAACAGAACTATAGCTATCCGAATAGGTTGGTGTTGTTGTATTCCCATGTAAGAACACAGCTGATGACGAAACAGCTGCTGTCAAAAAAAAAATCCCAAGCTATCCGAAAAACTTTGGTGTACTTTTGTATCCCATGAGAAATGTCAAAACCATACCCATACAAATTTAACCTATCCGATGTTGGTTGTTTAGGAACTTCAGTGGATACTAATACTACGTTTTCACCTAAAGATAATCCGGTTTAAATTGAGAAGATTAAAAATTAATCTGCAAGTGTTTTCACCAGTGAAAAAAAGATTAGTTTGACATTTTTCACTACGAATTGTCATTCAAAAGTCAATACAACAAGACAAAAACAAAATAATTGGGAAGAAGAATAATAATTTCGGTGCAGTGAACAAATTTAATTTCAATAAATAAAAATGAGTAACAACTTAAAAATATCCCAACGTCTTTCAGCATATAGATATATTTACAAAAATACTGTAATCGCCTTTGCACGGTTTTCGATTTTATATATTTGTGAGAGAACTACTTCAAAGTATTACTGTAGGATATCTAAAACATTTTCCATTACAAATTCGAGGCCCCGAACGCTTTGGTCTTTATAGCTTTATTGCATCTTTTATTTTTATATTTATTCATAAACAAAAACAGAATTTGAAGGCAACGACAAATTATACCAGACAAAACAAATTAAATAATGTTGGACAGTTTTTGTCTTTGTTGAATGTCAATGGAGAAAATATGACGTTATAATAGGCGCGTTCTATGAAATAAGGTTTGTTTCTTTTGCCAATCTCCTACTTGGAAGAAGATTTCAATGAGATTAATTTCTAATCTTCATTTAAAGAGATTAAAATTTGTATGGGAAATCTTCAAGATTTAGAAGATTTGAAAGAGGATTTATGGTTAATCCACTTAAATCTGGATTAAGTGGTAGGTGAAAACGTAGTATAACATATCTTAGATAGGCTATCGTACCCACATTGGAATGAGGCCAATGATGGAAAGCGTTTTTAATGAACAGCTGACATCATCTGTACAAAAGTGAATCAAAACTGAATTTACAAGAAAGTGGTAGAGCAAATAAAATATTTTTTGACAACAAATAATTATGTATCTTATTACCTTCATTTTGGTACCAAAACGAGGTGACGTCAAATAACGCCAAATAAAATAAAACCAAGTTTCAAATTTGGTGTTATTTCTTTTTCAAAACGAAATAACCGCAATTTGGCTTTATTTCGTTAGTCATAATGAAATAATACCAAAAATGAAATGGAAACAAGATCAAATTAAAAAAAAGATTATTTTTGGCACTGTTACTTTTTCAAATAAAAATAAAACCAAATTTTAGTTTTTTACGGCTTTATTTCCTTTTGACAAAGTGGATCATAATTTTGTATCTATTGGAAATAATTTGCTTATACAAAATAATGTTATTAGGCTTAAAGAAGAAGAAAAATGTATTGCTCTTGTTTATTCTCTAACCGTGAAACCGTTATTATTTTGTTGTTTGCTTGATCGTTGTCTGTGCTGAAAGCATTTATTAAATTATTAGTGTGCGGTATTGTGAAGTAAAGTCTATGCTTGAAACTTACAGTTTTTGAATTTGAGCCTTATGAAAGACTAAGGAAAGGGAGTAAATTAATTTATGTCCCTTTAATAAAAGCATTATATCAATTTAAATACAATGCCTGTGTGATAAAAAGATATATTTGCTATGAAAATGATTGCAATGCAAGTATATACGAGACTCGTAGACTTTGACGGATTGCAATTTTGCCGCGTACCAAAAAATATTCCGCATTTACAACCCTCACATGTAGGTTTGAAACAAATATTTGACATTTGAGTATTTAAAAACAATATCAAAAGAAAATGTACTGACTCAACTTTGAGGAGAAGTGGTGTTCGACAAGTATTTAAAGCTGAATGTGCCGTAGACCAAGAAAGTGTACTTCAATTGCAGTTAGGTAAAATGCAAAGGCGAAATTTAGCTTGTCACTTCATATTTGTGGAAAAGATAACTTTTTAAGAAAAAACCCTGCTTTTAAAATTGACTTTGTCGATTCATTTAAATATCTCGAATTACATATCGACAACAAGTTGAACTGGAAATATCATATAGAATTAATTAAAGACTACATGACATATGTAACTCGGAAGATGTATCTATTGAAAGTGTATTGTTCACATAATGTCTGTCAATGATTTATTATAGATTAGTTAATTCAAAGCTTCAATATGGAATAGTAAGTTGGGGATATTCTCACTTGAACACTTTTGGCTCCCTTTTGGTCGCCCAGAGAAATATTATTAAAATCATGTCCGGTAGGAATCGTTCTACACACATTTTGGCCTCTTTTCTGTCATTTTAGTATCCTACCCGCTTAGAAATCTTTGTTTTTAAATTTCAAAGGAATTTTTTAAACAAAGCGGTAATATTCCAACAAGGAACTCTAGCGTCTTTAATCTAAGAGTAAATAATTTAGAACATGTGGATGTTCCAATGGCACGTAAATCACTTTTTCTAAATTTTTTATCGTTACCTCAGCAAAACTCTTTAATAAAATTCATTTTGTCAGAACAAATTACAACTTTAATTCTTTTAACTATTGACATCAATGATGGGGGTGGCCATGGCGCGATGGTTGTATGCTCGCCTGTCAACCTCGTGGTCGCAGGTTCGATTCCTGCCGTTGTCTATGTCTTCTTATATTCCATTAAAAACCTATTCTAAAAATTGTCATAAAATAAGTTGCTGGTTTACTCATTACATACTGTTCAGGCATAAGACTAACAACAAGTGATTGAGTAAACTACTCATTAATATGTCACCGAAATAAATAAAATAATGCGAATTATAAGAGACATAAATAAATAAGACACAGTAATTTTCTCCGCTTTAGTTCAGCCCCCATCCCTGGAAATAAAATCTGAGACAACAACCACCGTCTGAATACATCGCGCCACACATCTTTCATATCCTTCTTTCTCTTCTTTCACCGGATGCCCGCGCTGTGTTAAAAACATATAAAGGGTATTTACAATCCCATGAGCGCGTGCAAAATTATAAAAAAAAATAAAAAAAAAATGATGTTGAGCTACGGTTTAGAGTTGTAACATAATAATAATAATAATCAAATAGCGTCCTGTGATGTATCTTATTGTAGTTATATGAGGAAACAAATTAAATTGTAAAAATAAATAAGGTATCGTTACCTAAGCTAAACTCTTTAATAAAATTCTTTTTGTTATCAGAACAAATTACAACTTTAGTTCTTTTTTAAAAATGGTTCGAGAATGAGTTTTTACTATTGATATCAATGATGTTGAGCTACAGTTTAGAGTTATAACATAATAGTAATAATAATGAAAAAGATTCGTCTTGTGATGTATCTTATTGTAACTAAATGATGAATCAAATTAAATTGTAAATATAAACAAGGCTGTAATTTGACTTAAAATGAGAATAATACTACTTTTCCTGAAGAAAAGCTGATATTTCCCCACATCAGTTACTATCAGTCTAAAAATATCGCACAGACCAATCAAGACTAACTTATAGGTTATAGATTGGCCTTATATAATTCTTTTTCACCACTCAATTTTATAAATTGAATACACTAATTAAGTACTTAGGTACCAAATAAAATTGTTAATTAAGTTTAAATGATGATGAATAATAATTGAAAATAAAAAAATAAATTCCTAGTTTTTTTTGCGTAAATTATAAATAAATGTATTATTAGTAAATGTATGGATGTATGTCTTTTTTTGTTGTATTTTTTCAGAAGATTTAACAAGTTATGGTGATTTTTTAACGTAGTTGAAAACTAAATAACTCCAAATTGGCCTTATTTCGATTTGTTAATTGAAATAAGGCAAAGCTCCGAATTTGGTCTTATTTTGTTTTTGAAAACGTAATAAGATCAAATTTTTTAGAATTTGTCTTTTTTCGATTGGCGTTTTTTCAAGTTACCCCAAAACGACATCATTTTTATTTGCTTAAGTGCCTCATAATTGATCGTCAAAGTTTTCAATGAAAGCTATAACGGGTGCCTAAAAATGCTGTTTAATTTGAAAAAGATTATCAATTTTATGTGATTTGTTAATTGAAATAAGGCCAAGCTCCGAATTTGGTCTTATTTTGTTTTTGAAAACGTAATAAGATCAAATTTTTTATAATTTGTCTTTTTTCGATTGGCGTTTTTTCAAGTTACTCCAAAACGACATCATTTTTATTTGCTTAAGTGCCTCAGAATTGATCGTCAAAGTTTTCAATGATGAGTTTCAATGAAAGCTATAACGGGTGCCTAAAAATGCTGTTTAATTTGAAATAGATTATCAATTTTATGTGATGTGAACATACATCCGTATAAATATATCCTTTTGAGGTTTTACTTGCACATAGACAGTATCTAATAATTTGTATATCTTAAAATGTATTAATGTATTAATAATAATTAATGTAAATGCATTCATTTTTTAAGATCTTAGATGAAATTTGATATTACTTGAGATTTAATTTATGAACGGATTTGGACCGACAGTGCATATATTTTACCTAGCTGTCTTAAGAATGGTGTAACACAAACCCGTAAAGGTGGAGTCAAAAGTTTCACAATTGAAATTAATGTAATATTGTACTCGTACAATGTTTCACATTGATATCAAAAATATGAAATAATTTAAATTAAATAACACTATGTACATGTACATAAATACTTAAGTAAATACCGTTTTTAAAATTAAAAAAAAAAAGCACAAGTGGGTTATTAGCAATGATAGCATTGAATACACAATAACCATTCACTTCAAAATACAAAGCAATAAAATACATGATATCAGACTGAATATAGGTTTTCGTTAGGAACAGATTTTTCTCATTTCTAATTAAAGATATTACATATCAATTTTTGTTTTATAAATAAATAGGACAAATTTGCCTAAACATCACGGAAAATAGATTCTTTTCTAATAAACTGTGGAAAAACTTTTAATAAATGTCTGCTCCGAACGGATACCTCGATATGATTAATTTACAATATTTTAACAACCTGTAGCGCTTGTTGCTGAATCATAATGTCCTGTGCTTCGATGTAATCCAAGCTGCCTATGTCGGCGTTTTTTTTGGCGATGACAAAGAGTGCATAGGAGACAAATTAGGAACGAAACGACGGCTATGCTGATTATAATTAGAACGCCGTGATCCTCTTTGGGAGCTTCCAAGATACCTTTTGTTGTTGTTGTCAGTCCGTGTATTGTTTATCGCAAAAACATTGAAATTCCGCATAACACACAATGCATAAATTAAATATACAAGAAAAAAAATTAAAATTAGTATTAATGTCACAAATTAAAAAAGAGTGTGCAAGTGTGCACTTATAAATATAATTTTAAAAAAAACGTAAAATTAAGTTACGATTATTATATAAAAATGTTTATATAAACATAAGGCATTTTGCTTTTTAGCTCAGAGCAGTCCGAGTTCTAAAAAATTGTGTTTATGTTTCTTTTTCACTCAGAGCGTTCAGAGCTCCGAATGTGTTTTTCTTTTTTCGTTCTCAACATGTTCAGAGCGCGCTCTATATGCTCGGGCATAATCAAATGGGCATTCTGAATAAATTGCTGAACAAATAAAATCTCATGTATGCCAACAAGAAAATGTGGAGAAAACAATAATCAGATGGCGGAAGAAGTTGGTGACTTATTGATTTTCTGTATATGTTTTGTATCTATATACAAAATAATGGTTGATTTGTGTTGTATTGCATTGTATGGTTAAAATGAAAACTTATTCTGGTTTGTGTGGTTAGAGGGTATAAATTTTTATTATAAAATGTTCTTTTTTTTATTTTCTAACTAAATGCAATTGAATTTTGAATGTTTTATATGTGTATGTAGGTTGCAGTTACTTCGACTTATACACGATGTTTCGCATAAGGTGTGGCAAAAAGCTTAGTTTTTAGTTCTTAGTAATTTGGACTTTAAGTTAAATTAATGAACGCTGACAATGAGCTGGCGAGAGCAGGTGATATGTATGTACTAAGTTAGAAATAACCACGGAAAGTAGATAAGGAATATGAAGGGATAAGTTTGGTTACCTTAAATTCAAGCAACGAGCATATACAAAGTGTGTGTGTGTGAATGATAAAAGATTAATATGATCAGACGCGACGAGTACGAAATATAGAAATACATAAAAGGGTTAGAGTTTGTAAGTTCATTCTCATTGGCACATTATTTGACCAGATTTACTCAAGATAGAAGTTAAGATCAAGGAGAATGCAGAAAATAGGGGAGACATTTATAGGTCAGGACAAAAGACATTGCTGGAAAGGAGATAAGCGGTATTGATCATTCCAGATTTTGAGTGCATCACCTGTCGGGCGTCGGAGCAGGCGCCTGTACCACAAAACTACAAGTATTGTACAAGGTACAAGAGACACATTTTAACAAATTACAAAAGTTTGTATACCACAAAGCTACAAGTAAATGTAGCCCTTAACAATTGTACATCAAACTTTAACAATTGGGAAATTAACAATTTCTTAATGTTCAGTAACACAAAGCTACAAGTGTAAATAAAATTTAACAAATCATTGTTAAATTGTTTGAAAAACTTAACGTACCAATTGAAAATTGTTTTAGTGGTTACAAGTTAATTTTTTTATGTTTTTATACAGGAATTTCAATATTTTGTTTCACAAGAGACATTACATTATTTTTTGTTTTATTAGTCCAGTTTGTATTAAATAGACCTTAGATATCATTAGCAAATACCATTGAGGCGGAGAGGTGTGCATCAACTGTACTAATTTTGATAATATTGTTAACAATTTGTTTTTACTTTTGTCTTTCTTTATAGATAGTCTTATTATTGCCTTTTTATACGCTATACAGATCCGCGTGTTACTATTAAAGAAAATTAAATGCACGACTGGATCGCACCTACTTGCTCTTATGTTCGATGACATCGTATGCTAAAGATCTCTTTTTTAAGAATCTAAATATATATTTAAATTCGTTTTTACAACATTGTTTAAATTGTTTTATAAAAAAAATGGTATGACAATTTTAAACGTTAATATAAATTTAAAAAATAAAATTACAAAAAAACATCATCCACACGTTTTCGAAATATTGAATTTTCAAAAACAAAAATAAACATTTTTTTTTCAAAAATTCAAAAAAAAAATATTTTTCGAAATTTTGGTATGTATGCAGTATTATTTATAATTTCATGGACCTCCTAAATAAAAAAAAATTATCGAAATCTGTCAAAATAAAAAATGGTTGTATGGCGGGTAATACCAAAATATTTTTTCCCCGTGGTACGTGTAAAACCTTCAAAAGGCTCTATGAGGACCGAAAAACGCGCGTTCATAGGAGTGTGAGATTCTTACCGCACTAAAAAACACCCCCTCCTCCCGATTGTAAGTTGAAATTTATCTAGCAATTTATTTTTAACGAATTTAACTAATGTGTAGCAGGTAACTATCCGGTGGTAGTTCCTGCTTATACCGCGATTTTAAAGCGGATTATCGTTTAGTGCACCAGATCGGAAGGCTGTGTCCTTCACAGGCGGCGTACTAAATTCGTCTCATCGATAATTTCAATTATAGTACTATAGCAGTGTTGTAATAGCCGTTTTCTATGATTTCGGACAAAATTTTGTATTTCATCGCGAACCGTGAGAATCCCGAGATCTCTGTGGAGATCTTCGTTTCTAATGTACCAAGGTGCGCTTACTAATGATCTTAGCAGTTTATTTTCAAATGTTTGTAAGGTATTTTAATTATAATCTCGCGTACAACCCCAGAGTTGTATACCGTAAATCCAGACAGGCTTAAGCACCTGCCTGTACAAAATTAGCTTGTTTTCGATACTGAGCTTAGAATGTTTCCCGAGCAACCAGTACATATCTCTGAGTTTATTATTTAACTCTTCGCATTTCTTTTTAACATGCGGTTTCCATTTTAATTTCGCGTCTAGAGTCATTCCGAGATATTTTGCTTCTTTAGCAAACGGAAATTAAACCGTATTAACAAATACCGGTAATCTATTAATTTTCTTATACGTAAAATCTACATGGACTGATTTTACTTCGTTGAGCGTCCAATTTGTCCAATCATTGACATTATTCAGAGCTTTTTGTAATTTTGTCGTAGAATCATTTATCGTTTGGCCCACTGCTAGTATTGCAGTATCATCAGCAAACGTGGCTACGATAGTGTCTTCTGTTTGATGTATATCAAGTGTAAATAATAGGTACAATATTGGACCCAAAACACATCCCTGTGGTACACCATCCACTATTTCTTTGAGATCCGAGTAATCGTTTCCATGACTTACTCTAAAAATTCTATCTTCTAGATATGCTTTCAGAAGCGTATAAAGTGCTTTAGACAGAATTTGTCTTGATTTAAAATTTAGGCCTTCGTGCCACAGCTTATCAAAAGCTTGCGACACATCTAGGAAGACCGCCGAACAAATTTTCTTTTCTTCAAGAGTTTTCTCAATGATGTCAGTGATCCTTTGCACTTGGTCAATTGTCGAATGCTTGCTTCTAAATCCGAGCTGATGTTCAGGTATTAGCCGCTTTTCTTCTATTATTGGTTGCAGGCGCAGAAGTACTATTCTTTCAAAGACCTTAGATATTACGGGCAGAAGCGAAATAAGTCTATAAGATTTCTTATCATGTGATGGTTTTCCTGGTTTGAGAACCATTATAATTTCCGCAACCTTCCATTGGCTCGGAACATACTTTAGCCTTAGAGTGGCATTTATTATATAAAAAAGATTAATTAACCCTTTGCGAGGAAGCATTTTGAGAACTTCGGCCGTAATTAGGTCACATCTCGGAGCTTTCTTATACTTAAGCTTTCTTATTTCTCTCATTTTTAACAAGATTTTCGCTCATAGTGAGAATAACAACAGAATGATCTGAAAAAGATCAAAGCTTTCTGTTATGCTAATTTTATTTGAGGGTATTCCTTTGACCACAAAAAAAGCAATAAGTTCAGGGATTTTCCAATACCACTTCGTAGAGCAGTCGCCCCTTTTGCGAAATACCTCTAGATCAACAAAAGCTGTGCTTCGCCTTAAAGTCACCACCAAGAATAAAATTTTGTTGAAGTAACTTTAGCACGTCCATAAATTCATTCTTTTCAATTTTACATCGTGGAGGACAGTATATGGAAGATACATTCAGTACAACATTCTGAGTTCTAACCTGTACACCGATTAATTGCATTGATTCAGCCTCTATTTTTGGGCCTATCGTGCGTTCGATGAATTCTTTTATAAATAAAGATGCTCCACCTCTGGCTTTGTTCGACGGATGAGTTGCGTGGTATTCTTAAGGCTGCAGATCGTTCTACAATTTACAGACAGAGAGATGGAATTGAGTAATCCACTTATTCTCTATCATCGTAATGCGATTTTGATTAAAATCTCGAGTTCGATTGTTTTTCTAAATGCACAATTTGCCCCATAGTACCTATATCGTAAGTAAAAATGTGTTTTTTTTCCATTCCGATGAATAGTGACAATGAAAAATACTAGTCAGAGTATACAAGTCACGCATTAGTTTTGAAATTGATGAAAGTGTATTTGTTGAAAAATTTTGAGTTCCAAGCCGTGTAGTGATTTACCTAGGTGAAAGACGAAAAGTTATATTAATGTCACCAATAAATCGCAACAATGCTCTTAGCGTCAGACAAAAAATTTTGATAGTTTTGCTTTACTTGGGGGTGGCCGTGGCGCGATAGTTGTGTGCTCGCCTGTCAACCTCTTGGTCGCAGGTTCGATTCCTGCCATCGTCTATGTCTTCTTATATTCCATTAAAAACCAATTCTAAAAAATTGTCATAAAATGAGTTTCTGTTTACTTATTACATGCTGTTCAGGCATAACACTTACAACATGTGCTGTAGTAAAACTAGTATACCCATAAAATATGACAAGGAAATAAATAAAAATAATGCGAATTATAAGAGACATAAATAAACAAGGCACGGTAATTTTCTCCGCATTAGTTCAGCCGCCATCCCTGGCGATAAATCTGAGACAACACCAGCTCTAGTCTCAGAACATCGCGCCACACATCTTTCATATCCTTCTTTCTCTTCTTTCACCGGATGCTGCGCTGTGTTATAAACATATAAAGGGTATTCATGATCCCTTAGCGCGTGCAAAATTATAAAAAAAAAAAACTTACTGCACTTATTTGTGTCCGCATTGTACAAAAAAGGGAAATTTGTAGTTTTGTGGTATCGGCCCCAGGAGTTGCATAAATAAAAAAAATCGTTTAAATATATTTCATTTTACACACAACAAAATAAATCTAAAATCCAAAGTTTAGAGAAAAGTAGTACATTTTTGGGTATGTTAGAAGTACGGACTAAAAAAGATATCAGAAATACAGAACAAACTTGGGAATAGAGAGATGAACCTAGAACTAATGGGGACTATCATAAAAATAACACTGGAAGATATGAATGGAAGCATTTTACGAGAAAAACTAAAACATAAACATCAGTTCTCATCGTAACGTTGTGGGGTATACACGTGAAGAGAATTTTTCTTTATTAATTTAAATCCTAAACATTAAATATGTATTGTATATGTAGACTAAAAGTTGGAAGCCGGGATGCTAGAATTCAGTGTCATATTTGCAAGACTTTCTTTCATTTAAACTGTGTTAATTTAAAACCCGCTGACAGAGACTATATGAACAAGAATAATATACCTTTTGCTTGTCCAAAATGCAATAAAAAGAGAAGAGATTCGCTTCGTCATTCCCCAACACAAGTTCTAAATTCTCACTCATCAGTTTCAGCAGCATCATCACAATATGTATCACCTTCATCACGCACACTAGGACCTACATCTTCAGTACACACACCAGCATCACCACCACCAACACCACAAAGTATTCCACACCATAACCGAAATTCTACCACCACTTGATCCCTACCCGCTATCACTCCGCCAGCACCAGCACAATCTTCAACATCCTCATCCACTTCAGCATCTGAGCCATCGCCCCCACCACCGCTTACAGTTGATCTTAATCTTAACCAAACTTCAAAGCACATCTTTGTCAAAAGTAGTAACAAACAACACTCCACCTCACCGCCACTAAAAACATCTGCACTACACCTGTCTCTAACTAATGAGGTAAATCACTTGCCGTCAATGCCTACTACTAGCGATCACAGCCAAGCTATCACTCTGGAAGTAGTTTATAGAGAGATCTTGTCAATGAACAAAGAGATTATTACTCTTAAGGAAATGAATCGTAATGCATTATCTCTTATAAATATGCTTCAAGAAGACAATCGCACTTTACAGATCAAAGTTGATAAATTGCAAAACAAAGTGAATTTATTACAACTAAAATCTCTAAATAAATGCATTGACATTGTGGGCATTTCAAATGTCGACCAAAAAAGTGGTTTGCCGTCGGTAGTGAAGCTAATTGCAGAAGGTTTGGATGTGAGTTTCAATGCTTCTGATATCAAACATTGTTATGCTAAATCTATCAAAAGTAAGGTACATGCAATTAACAAAAAAAACAATAGCTCTCCTTCTATGCCGACAAAAACTCTAGACATCGTGTGTGTTAAATTTAAAACTATGGATTTCAAGGAAAAGATCATCTCTAATCAGCGAAAAAAACAACTTTCATCTGCTATTTTTGGTGAACAATTGGATAATAAACCAATCTTTATTAATGAAACTCTTACAAGTTTAAATAGACTTTTGTTTAACAAAGCTAGACAAATTAAAAAAGAAAAAAAAATGTCTTATTTATGGATCTAAAGAGGAGTAATTTTAATGAAAAAACATGAAGGAAGTAAGACGTTTCGCATATCTTCAATTGAAGACATTAATAAAATAATCTAAATATGAATGAAAATTTTAATTTAGATTTAAATGTTTCTTCGTTAATTACTCCTTTTTGCCAATTTGAGAGAGAATTTCATAAAAGTGTTTTTAATTCTGATAGTTATATAAATAATTTTGTTATTATTCAACAAAACATTCGAAGCTTGAGAAAGAATTTTGATTTGTTTTTGGTTCATCTTGAATCATTCGTTAATATATATATGATATATTTTTTCTAACTGAAATATGGATTTTTGAGCATGAAAAAGAATTTTTCAATATTTCCGGTTATACGATGTATGCGAAGTGTAATAATTCTTATGCGTCTGGTGGTACTTGTGTGTATATAAAGGATGGAATAAATTGTGAGTATTCAAGCTTGGATTTATTAAGTTGTGATATGCTCAAGATTTCTCGAACTATCGATTCGATCAAACTAATTTTTATATGTATTTATAGATTTAATTTTATTAGTGAAGATGTTTTTATTGAAGAGCTTTCTACCATTCTTAGTAATCACAATGCTAAAAATTTGTTTGTAGTAGGTGATATAAATATAGATATTTTAAAAGAGTCTACTACTGTTGAAAACTACATGTCGTTAATGTCATATAATGGGTTAGAATCATGTATAAATGAACCTACTAGAATAACCTCTACTACTAAGACATGCATTGATCATATCTTTGCTAGACTTGACCTCAAAGTTAACATATCTCTCATTAGCTCAATATATGAGCTTATGATTTCTGATCATTGTATGATTTGCCTGTTTTTCGACGTTATGGAAATGAAAAAATGACAAACCGTAAAAGAAGTTTCTTTCAAGGCAGTTTTAAGAACGAATTTTAATCTTCTGAGAACGCGCTTAAGTCAGGAAAGATGGTTAGAAGTTTACATTGAATCTGATCCCTCCCTAGCTTTTGAAAAATTTGTTCAAATTCTGAATTGCCACGTTATTTACAGCTCAGATACATTTGGTTCCAGAAAAAATAAACTTAAAAAACTAAAACCTTGGATGTCTACGCACCTTTTAAAAATGATTAACAAAAAAAATACGTTATGGTTAAAATGCAAAAAGCACCCTAATAACATTAGATTTCGAACAAATTATGAGTTTTTATGTAAGGAGATTGATATTGAGGTTCGCGTCTGCAAAGAAAATTGTTATGTAAACAAATTTCATAATGCCCGAGGAAATTTAAGAAAGGAATGGAAAATAGTCAATGAATTGTTTGACAAAAAAAATGGTTTCTGATGCTCCAGTTAATTTGATTCATGCTAATTCGAATGTTGTTGACCTTTCTGACATTGCTAAGTTATTTGATGAATATTTTACTGAAATAGCTTCAAATACCCTTTCTGAAGCTGGAATCAACAATAGTTCTAACGCTTGCCCTGATAATTGTTTCAATGAAGGGTTCTATACAAACAGTTTTTACTTTGAACCGATTTCATCTTTTGAAGTGTACAAAACCATAATGACTTTGGACAATTCGGATGCATCTATACAAAATAGTATTTCTAATAATTTTCTTTAAAAAGTTTGCTTTAATTTAGTTGATGTTTTAACACATTTATTCAATAAAAGTATTTTTCATGGTCAATTTCCAACAAACTTAAAAATGGCAGAAGTAATTCCAATATTCAAAAAAGGTGATAGAAAATCTATCAAGAATTATAGACCCATCTCGCTCCTCTCAGTGTTTTCTAAAATTTTTGAAAAAATCATTAAAACGAGAATTGTAACCTATTTGGAGAAGATTTCGTTTTTTAGTTCGAAACAGTATGGATTTCGAGCTAGTAAATCTACTGAAGATGCACTGCTTAACTTTTGCATTCATATTTATGAAAATATGAACTTGAAAAAACCTACTGCTGCTTTATTTATTTATATAACTAAGGCCTTGATACCGTAGACCATGTTATATTGTTGAAAAAATTAGAAAAAGTTGGTTTCAGGGGCTTTATGTTGAAATGGTTTGCTCCATTCCTTGAAGGTAGAAAACAATCTGTAAAAATTGGAACACTTTTAAGTGATAAACTTAATATTAATATTGGGGTGCCTCAAGGCTCCGTTCTTGGTCCAATTTTATTCTTGATTTATATAGACTCTGTTTTTGGTTTGAACTAAAAAGGTACAGTTACTGGTTTTGCTGATGATTTAGCTTGTGCTTATTCTAGCTCCTCTATTTTGGATTTGGTTGCTGATATAAATCATGACTTAGATTCTATTAGACATTGGCTTGGAATTCATAAGCCTGTGATAAGTGAAAAAACAAAAGTTAAATTTTTCAACTTGCCTTTGCTTGAACAAAATCCTCCACAACTAATTCAGCACAGCTGGGACTGCAAAAATACTGCGTTGAGTTCTTATACTTGTCATATGTCAAACAAAAAACTTACTTTTGATACTGATGTGAAATGTTCTTCTAATTGTTTCTTAATCAAAAATGTTAATGAATTCAATTATCTTGGGTTAACTATTGATAGTAAAATGAATTGGAAAGCTCATACTTTGACTCTTAAGAAATACTTGCAATCTGCAACCTATATATTGTATCATCTTAGAAAACTTTGCTGTCGGAAACTTCTTGAAACGATTTACTATGGATTGGTGCAATCTAAACTTCAGTATGGTATAGTTTGTTGGGGTGGAACTTTTAAAAACTACCTACAACCATTGTTAGTTTCTCAAAAAACATATTTTAAGAACAATCTGGCGGAAAAGACGTCTTGAACATAGCTTCTCTTTATTCTCAAGCTCTAAGATTTTACCATTAAAACATCTTTACTTTTATAAAATTTTAAAAATCTTTTATTTAAGAAGCGGCTATCTTGTTAATACGAATTCATCTGCTTACTCTTTACGCAGTAACGAAAGTAATCTCGCATATATTCCAGCACATAATACTCAGCATTTTCTTAAATTTTACACATCAGTAGCGCCCAGATTGTATAACGTGCTTCCCCTTGACGTTCGTTCTATTCGCTCTGAATTCTCTTTCAATAGAAAAGTTAAGAAATGGCTTTTTCACTTCAATTTTGATGAATTCCATAACATAATTACAATCACTCCTTAAGTTTGTATATGCTAATGAATCTTTCTCCTTTAATTTCTGTTTTATTTACTTTTGTTTCATATTTTATAATATTATACCCCACAACTATATTTTTAAACAGTATTTAAAATTGTATATCTATTATTTTTGTATCTTTATATTCTTTCATGAAGATTCATTCGACACTTGTCACAAGACAACAGAATGTATCTTTTCTTCAAGTATTGGTAAAGACTTTTAATTAATAATGTATTTTTACTATTGCTTTCTTTTTTAATGATAAACAATACATTTTGTTAGTTTTAAGATGAATTTATGTAAAAATCAATATGCGTATGTATTTAAACTGAAGATGAATAAAAAATTAAACTAAAAAAAAAAAAAATAAACGAAATGTATGATTCGATGAAACTTGCTATAATGGTCGCAATAAAATGGTTAGTCGACTAAGTTTCTTAGGAGGTTTTGAGGAGATTTTATTCGAAAATAGTAGATATGTGGAATACACAAGGCCTATGCAGGCCAAAATGAAGGAATTCTTTGAAAACAAGGCAAGGAAGTTAGTTGTTTCTCGATACTCGAAAGAATTTTGGACTTCTATTCGGCATTTAAACTTCAAAAAGGGTTAAATAAGTTCCACTGTTAGAATGGAGAATTTTAAAGCCCACTTTCAAAGCTTGCTGAACCAATCACTTACTTCTCAACAGTTTCTATACGCTCCAAATCATTTTGAAGATGATATTCTGTACTGTATATTATAACGAAAGGAGAAGTAAGGTTAGCGCTATTTAAATGCTAAAACATGAAATCTGCAGGAATAGACAGAATGCGAACAGAAAACTAACAACATTTCACACAAGAGTTTTTGGAAGCATTTACAGAGACAAATAAATATAATATTTGACAGAGGTCAATTCAGTGGCAGACTAATCTTGTTAGAGGCCAGGGCGGCAATTCTAAATGGGGCCCCTTACGTGATAAGATATTTTTGTAGTTCCTATAACGTCAGCTTTTACGACAAGACAAAAAACACCAGTCATATTAATTATAATACACATAGTTCAGAATGAACATCAGCATTAGGCGAAGCAACCAACCGATAGATAAAACATCATGAATAGAAAATAAAATAAAAGCTTTTGTTCAATAGAAGCTACTACCACCAATGTGCGTGATTATCAAACGCAAGAGGAACGCGCAGAAGAAATGAATGGAGACGTGCCCTTATTGAACATGCTTGCGCTGCACAATCACAACCTCCAATTCGACAAAAAGTTATTAGAAGAAGACCAGTCGTAAATATGAACTTAAATCGCGCTGCTTTCAATACTATACCGCAATCGCATTTAATATATCGATGCTCCTGCTGGGTCAAGCAAGACATTCATCAATTAGTTGATTCTAGCAACAATTTGGTCAATATCTCAAATTTCATTGCCTGTTGCATGCTATGGCATCTATGGCATTGCTGCAAAACTGTTTGAGGGCGGTCGAAATGCACATTCCGCTTTGAAACTGGCGATGAATCTTCTCACGGTTGACAAGCCAATAACGTGAACAATGACCAAGAATTCGGCAGCACCAAGATTGTTGCCAAAATGCAAAATCTTCATTTGGGATCAATGCATGATGGAGTATAAACGAGCTTTGGAGGCAGTTGAACGAACAATAAAGTAAGTCAAGATTTTGAAATTGACCATGAACATGAGAGTCATGCTGAATGATTCACCAGGTGCTAAATTCTCGAAACAACTGCTGGCGCTAGGCAATGGCCAAATTCCTGTTGATCTCCTCACTGGTTTGATATCATTCTCGGCAATTTTTTTCGAGTTAACAAAGTCGCAGGAGAAATTAAAATGTTCCCTAGCATTGCAAAAAGTTTTAAAAATCTCGATTAGATTTGTTAACGGCCAAGACCAGCAGGGAAAAATGAGGACATAGCGCCGTCGGTAGCTTGAATTTCATTATTCAATCAAATCTATGGATAACTGCATTCGAACAAGTCCGTTGACAGTCTGACCAACGAGAATGAAGCGACCAACTATCCGACGAAATTCTTGTACACGCTTAATGTGCCAGAAACTCCGACGCATATTTTACAGCTGAAGGTGGGATCGACCACAATCATGTTGCGGTGATTCCACCCAAAATCATCAAGGATAAATTTAAAGGAGATGAAGTCCTTAATCCACGAATTCCGATTATTCTTATTCCAACTGATCTTCCATTCGAAATCAAGCGGATTCTGTTCCACGTTCGATTGGCTTTTGCGATGAAAATCAATAAATCGCAAGACAAATCGTTGTTTGTAAGCCTGTGAAATAAATCTCGAATTTTTCTGTTTATAGCACAGTCAGCTGAACGTTGCCTGTTGGAAAACCATATTTGTTGTTTTTTTCTTGTGCAGGAAAACAAATCGAAAAACATTATTTATCATCATTTAAAATTGAAATTGAAATCATTTAATTATCTACTGATTTTGATTCCATTTAAATAAATCACTTTGAAATATGAACTATATGTGTTTTATTATAGCTCTGGAGTTTATATGAAGGCGTTAAATTTGGGGCGAGACGAACCAAATGGAAATACCTACATTAATTATAATAATTATTTAACTATAAATTTGAGATTTGTGGTAATCGTTGTCAAAGGAACATTTTTCTTGTGTTCCCAAGGGGTTTCTTTTGAAATTTCAGATATCGATTTGATAAGAATTTTTGTAAAAAATCGAAGAGACGAAATTTCAAATAAGAATTGTTATATAATATTAATATTTTTGTTTTAAAATAATATGTCTAAATTTATTTAATAAATAATAACATTAAACAAAAAATAAGTAAGTGGCATATTGTATTTTTTGTTTTTTAATAAAAAAAATAATTGAAAAAACAGCTTTTCAAAATTCAGCTTTAATTTTATTTTAAATAATTTAATTATTAAATAAGAATTAAATAATAATTATTATATTAATATTTAAATTAAATTAAAGTTCGTCCATTTTATATGCATAGGATTTTTAGTGGACAACTAAATACCTACCTATATTTTTAAAAACGTTTATACTTAATGTTTTTAAATACCTACAAGATTTGTATAAATTTGTTCTACAAATTATCTTGGTTTGCTTATATTGAGTATTTAAATATATACATTTAATACTAATGTAATTAAAAAAAAATCGTCAATTTTCAAAAATATTGATTATATTTTTTTTTCTCAAAATTCAAAAAATTATAATTATACATACAAATTTTTAATTTGAAGAAAGTTCAGTGACTAGTTTTTTTGAAAAATCGATTTTTATGATATATTTATTTTTTTTTTAAATAAAACAAAACAAAAAATTGAAAATTTGAATATGCGGTTTTATTACACTTTTGCATAAAAAAATAATTTCAATCGGTTCTTCGAATAGTGAAAAAGTCAAAATTATGAAAAGTGGTTCTATAAGAACTGTAGCCCACTAATCGATTCAAACATTTTGAGAATAACATAAGGTCACATAAATTACTCTTTATGTCCTATGAGAAGTACCATTAAGAAGTAAAACAAAATATTTTTTTAATTAAAACTGGACTATCCTAATTTAATAACACATTTTTTTTGAAAATTCTTGAATCCGTTTTTGAGAAATATATTTTTTTCTTAACGTTTTTTAACATTTCGATGAGAGGTACCGTTGTTTTAAATCGATTAATCGAAGTTTCGAAATATTGAGTTTTCAAAAAAAATGTTTATTTTTTTTAATTTAATTTTTGTTTAATTTGGGCTTACATTAGTGATTAAGCTTTCTACGAGCTTCTGCATAAAAAAAATCAAAAATAAATTACCAAAAAATACCTTTTCCCTTCATTAATTAATTGATTTTTTTATAAAAATTGTTGGAGCCGTTTTTTTAGAAAAATAATATTTACCTTTATGGTCAAAAAAAAGTATGGCAGGTAGGTAGGTACTGTCATTTTTCGTCTTAAAAAAAACTGGAAAAAAAACTGGGGACATGTTTATGAAAGAAACGTTTAGGTTTTAAACTCGAGGACAGACAGACAGAGAGACGGAATTGCGGACCCATTTTTTCGTCTTCGCTATCATCGTGATGTCAAGTTTGATCACAATCTCGAGTTCGATTATTTTCGAATCCATAACTTGTAATATAGTACCTACATATATAATATCGCTAGTCAAAAAAAAAAAAATAAAAAAAATTCTACCTAGGTAAGTAGTATAGATTGGTAGGTTCTGGCGTTCGTAAAGTGGTGCAAACACCACCCTATGGATTGGTAGGTTCTGGCGTTCGTAAAGTGGTGCAAAACACCAACCTTCTTGTGGTTTTGATTTGATTGACAGTTGGATGTTCCAATTGTGGTTAGGGTGTTCCAATTGTGGTTAGGGTGTTCCAATTGTGGTTACGATGTTCGGATTGTGATTATGATGTTCCAATTGTGATTTAGTTGTTTATAGTTTTATTTATATATTATGTTTGATGAATGATATATTTTTAGAATTTATTTTTGACTGATAATGATTACAAACGGTATAGTTCATAAATTGGTTCAAAACACGGTTTTGGTTTGATTGTCAGTTGGATGTTCCAATTGTGGTTTAGTTGTTTATACTTTTATTTTTATATTATGTTTGATGAATGATCTATTTTTAGAATTTATTTTGATTGATGATGGTTACAAACGGTATAAGTTGAATTGATTTTCAATTCAAAGGGACAATTGATTTTTTTTTCAAAAAGAAAAAAATGAAGTGTAATATCTGTAGTAAAGTGTTTTCGCGAGATTATACATTGAAGCGTCACATACAAACTATGCATGAGGAGATCTTAAATCATTGCGCGGGTTGTGGCAAGAGATTTACTAGGAAATACAAATTGAAGGAGCATATGTTGAAATGTATAGTTTTGGTTGAGCAGAGGAGAAAAAGTAATGAAAAATTACTTGTGACATCACTAGCTACATCAACATTACGAGTAATATCACCGTCGGAGTCATCATCATCATCATCATCAAAAATGATATGCAAAGTGTGTAATATTGAAATTGATAAGAAACGATGGAAACAACATCAGCGAAGCAGTGTACATAAAATAAAAGAGCAAGTGTTCTGCAGTGATAACGTGTATAAAATATTGACATCATTTAAAGATCGAATTGTGTCATATTCCATCCAAAATGAAAAAGAAGACGATTTGGACGTGAATTCATTTTTTGCAAGGAAGAGAGCAAATATTAAAAATCTTTTGCAAGAAAAAGTCGTAGAGAATGGATCAATTAAATTCAATTTGGAATTATTCGCCGAATTTGTGAAGATTGTTAATGTGGATGATATGAATTTTGATGTAAAGTCAATGATGACACGTATGCGAACTCTTCTTCCATTTGATAATATTAATCAATTAATATCAGAAATGGAGACAAATATAATGGAGAAGCTGGAAGAATTTCAGGAGCGAGACAGTGGATGGACTCTTATTAAGATAAAAGCATTGGAATTGAATATAAATAGATTTCAGTGTTTGAGGGGGTCAAAGCACTTCAAATTACCAGCTTTCATTAATAACAAAAAGGCTGTTATTAATATTCAAAACAATGATATATACTGTTTCAAATGGGCTATAATATCAGCTGTGAATCCAAACGTGTCGAATGCTAATTCCCCATATGCTTATAACATATCAGATATAACTAGTGATTGTATTCCCATTGCTAATATGGTTTTAAATTTTAAAGATCTTGTTTTTCCTTTGGGAATTGATCAGATATACAAATTTGAAGCACAAAATGATATAAGCGTAAATGTTTTTGGATACTCAAATGAAGAAAATAGTATTGAGGGTCCATACTATTTGACTAAAACTGAAAAACCGATTCATATTAACTTATTATTTTGCAAGGCTAACGCAATGTCACATTACGTTTGGATAAAAAGTTTAAGTCGGCTTCTACGCGATAGGATACTTAATGCGAAAGAGAAAAAACTATACTTTTGCAATAGTTGCTTACATCATAATTACAGCGAGGAAAGTTTGCAGAACCATAAGAAAGAATGCGGGGGTGTTGTTACACATATGCCAAAGGAAGGAGAAAACTGTGTAAAGTTTTCAAAAGTTGAAAATTCTATCAATGTGCCTTTCGTGATATATGCAGACTTTGAGAGCATTTTATTACCTGTCAGTACTTGTCTTCCTGATCCAACCATATCATCAACAACAACAACTCAACAGCATGTTCCTTGTGCATTTGCGTACTACATTAATTGCTTCTTTGATAAAAGAAATAATTTAATGAGGACATTTACTGGTATGTTATATTTTTATTTTTTTATTTTTTTATTTTTTAAATATTCTTGTTTTTTATAGGGCCAGATTGTACGAAGGAATTTATTCTTAGTTTATGTGAAGATATTCAACGTCTTTATGCTGATTATTACAAATATGCTGTACCGATGAAAGATCTCACATCGCAACAAGAATGGTGTCAGGAGAACAAAGAATGCTGCATATTATGTGAGAAAAAGTTTGTAGAATTTGAATATAGAGTAAGAGATCACTGTCATATTACAGGTGAATATAGAGGACCTAGTCATAATAGTTGTAATTTAAGATCAGGTCTTCCCAAATTTATTCCAATATTCTTACACAATCTAACAGGCTATGACAGTCATTTGTTTTTTCTCTTCATTGAATGCAGTGGAGGGAGAAATAAATGTCATTGCCTTGAATAAAGAAAAATATGTATCAATATCTAAAAAGATACTTGTAGATGAAAAATCACAGACCTACTTTGAAATGAGATTTCTTGATTCATATCGCTTTCTGAACGAAAGTCTTGACTCCCTTTCACAAAATTTAGGTAAAGATGATTTTAAATTAACAACATCATATTTTAATTGTGATAATCAATTCGATTTAATTAAACGAAAGGGTGTGTTTCCCTATGATTATATTAATTCATGGGATCGCTTAGAAATGAAGTCTTTACCGGAAAAATATCATTTTTTTAACAAACTAACTGATGAGGAATGTTCCGATGAGTCATATGAAGTTGCTAATAAAATGTGGTCATATTTCAATTGTAAGAATATGAAGGAATACATGCAAATTTATTTACAAAGTGATGTTGTTTTGCTTGCCGATATCTTTGAAAATTTTCGAAAAATATGTCAAGAAATTTATAAATTAGATCCCTGCTACTATTATACAGCACCAGGTTTATCTTGGGATGCAATGCTCAAAATTACAGACATTGACTTGGAATTATTAACCGAATTAGAAATGTATAAATTTTTCCAAAAGGGTGTTAGAGGTGGTTTAACTCAATGTTGTCATAGATATTCGAAAGCAAACAACAAATTTATGAGTTCATATATGCCAAACTTACCTTCATCATATTTGATGTACCTGGATGTTAATAATCTCTATGGTTGGGCTATGAATCAAACTCTTCCCTATGGTGGTTTTCAGTGGGTGACTGATGTTGAGCAGTTTACCAAAAATTATATAACATCTTACAAAAATAAAGACATTGGTTACGTTTTGGAAGTAGACTTGGATTATCCCAGTTCCTTACATGATGTTCACAATGACTTACCATTCTGCCCAGAAAATATTTGCACTCCGGGAACCAAATCTAAAAAGTTGGTAAGCAGCTTTTATGATAAACGTAAATATGTTATTCATATAGAAAACTTGAAGCAAACCTTAAAACACGGTTTGATATTAAAAAAAGTTCACAGAGTCATTCAATTTAAACAATCAAATTGGCTTCAAAAGTATATTGAATTGAATACTAACCATCGTAAGAAAGCCAGAAATACCTTCGAAAAAAAATTTTTCAAATTAATGAATAATAGTGTCTATGGTAAGACAATGGAAAACGTTGATAAAAGAACTGATGTTAAAATTCTTACATATTGGGAGAATATTGGTAAAAGAAAAGGTGCACGGGATCTAATAGCAAAACCAAATTTTCACAGTGTATCTATTTTTTCTGAAAATATGATTGCTATACAAATGAAAAGGGTAAAAGTTGTCTATGATAAACCTCTTTATTTGGGCTTCGTTGTCTTAGAACTTTCAAAATTACTTATGTATGAGTTTCATTATGAATATATGAAAGTAAAATTTGATAACAGGTTGCTTCTTAATTATATGGATACAGATTCTTTCATATATACTATAAATACAGAAGATTTTTACTCTGATATCTTGACTGATTTAGTCACATATTTTGATACTTCTGACTACAATCCCTTGAATGTGCACAACTTTCCGATTGTTAATGCAAAAAAAATAGGTATGTTTAAAGATGAGAATAGTGGAAAGAAAATGGTACAATTTGTTGGCTTACGTGCAAAAATGTACTCCTTTACAATTGATGATGGTACTTCAATTCAGAAATGTAAAGGGATCAAGAAGTATGTTACAAAAAGACTAACTATAGAAAACTATAAGACCTGTTTATTTGATAAAATCTCTATTTATAAGAATATGACTACTTTTAGGAATAAGCTTCATATAATTTATACACAAAATTTAAATAAGATGACATTGAACTTTGAGGATACAAAAAGATATATATGTAAAAATAATATAAGTACTTTAGCTTGGGGACATTATAAAATTGAATATGAAAATCAATAAATGTATAAAAAAAGTGTGACTGTTTCTTTTTATTTTTAAAAAATATCTACATATAAAATCCTTGTGAGGAGGTCAATGATAATTTTTTTTATATAACTACGGGAATCTACACTAACAATAGGTGTCACCACGCTAACCAATGACTTTTTATCATTTTTATTATTAAAATGTGCCCTATAAAAGCAAGCCATCATTCAAATTACCACAAGAAAATTATCATTATGATAACAATATACAAATTGTATAGGTATGAAATTGTTTAAATAAAAAATTCCATGCATGATAGTAAACCATTAAGAAACTATCAAATAAAATGGACACACTAGATAAAATAAATACTACATTATTCAATTCAACCAGTTTGGATCCCTCTCAAATTGAGGAGATGTTAAGTTTTAAAGAGTGCTACGACTCATTCTATTGCGGAGAATTCTTTGATGAAAAAGAATTATTAAATGGAGATTTCTTTGGGATGGTGGAGGAAAACTTGACAGCTTTAAATGAATGCAGTTCTTCTACACAAAATGATGTGGAAATATTCCACTCACTATATTGTGATGAAATAATGCCAATTAAGACGCCTGACAGTTCCCTATACCAATGTAATGAGAACATTATCGCTGCAACACCAACGTTCGTTAAAACGGAAAAAAATACAAAAAAAGAACGTCTCCTCTCTGCATGGATACGTAAGATAAAAAGAGCATTGAAACTTGTGTTTCCAAACATAAAGTGGGTCAATCAAAGGAACAGAGATTGGCCAAAAGTAGGCAACTTTTCATTATCATCGGATAATAATAATTCTGTAAGGTATGGTTTTGTGAAATTGTATGAAGATCATACACACATAATAAATGTTCAATGAAAAAAAAAAAATTAATAACCTAAGACTAGATAAATCTGTTTAGACTGATATGATATTTAAAAAAAAAAAAACTCAGCAGAACTTTCAGAAGACACTTTTTTAAGTCAATAACTAATTGCATGAATAGCATACGCATAAAAAAAAAAAAAACAAAGCTGATATGTGGGTTGTGGTTTATGTAATGACAACATTACTAACTAACTACAGTTTTGAAATAATATAAATAGGGTGAATTCATGTTCCTAGTGGACAGTACAATTAATAATTTGTTTTCTACAAGTACCATCATGGATATTGAAAAGGAACTTGAAACTATAGAGGAGCATAAATTTAAAACAACTATAAAGGTAAATAGCTTGGTAAAGGACTACTTATACGATATTGAACATATCAAAGTGGTGAACACCAAGTACGGGAAAAAGATGCTATGCATCTTCAAAGATTTTCAAGTAAGTAAAAAAAATAAAAAAAATAATATAATAACTTTTTTTTTTGTTTTTAATAGATTTTTCTTCCGGATCGCTATAGAAGCTTATCGGATGATGCTATTAAGACGATAAATAGTTCACCATACACCCTTACCTATTTAGGTCCTATAGGAAGATCCTCGAAAATAAAAATTGTACCAAAAAAATAAATAAAACAAATTTTTCTTTTTACATATAATGTAACATAATTAAATGACTTTTTATTTAATAATTTTTTTTTTTTTTTGAATCAACAAAACTGCGGATTAAAAAACTATTTTCCAAGGCACAACAACCAGCAGCGTAATGATGTGGGCATTGTATTGATAAACAGTTGTTTTTTTGAAGAGACTTTAGATTTTCACATCCCAAGTCTTCAATGTTAACAACCTGGTACCAGTTGTCACCAAGGATATCTTCGATCCACTTTGTTTTCTCTAATCCTTTCACATAGATGACTGTGGTTATGCAAATGTTTTCTTTTAAAAACTTTTGCACACTGTTAAAGCTGACCGAACCATCACTCCAAGCCAGATGATGATAATGGTTTCTTAACCAATTTGCTTCTTTTTGTTTATTAACTGGTAGTCTCTCAAAGGGGAATGGTGGTTCGATCAGAAAATTTTGATATTCATTATAGTTAAAAGTAATCGCGAGTTCTTTAGATATAAAACTATTAGTTTCATTTTTGAAACCTTGTGCGTCTATTGTAATAAAATTTTTCGCAACCATTTTTTTTTTAATTTTATATTGTTTAAAAAAAAAAAAAAACTTTTCAGACTGAACAATGCGTATGGGACGACTGCAAATTTGTAACTGATAAAAATTATACGATTCGTTTTATCACTCCAGTAAGAGGTGTATACTCAATTATACGTTCATGTATAAGTACGCAATATGCAGAAGTCTGGTCAGGGATATTCTTCGTTGTATAAAATTCCACTCTTATATCTATAGGGCCAGTTTTGATAGTTTCGTTTTGGTGTGTTACATCAACTACAATGATTGGCGCGACTTTCTTGAAATCTTCACGCGATAAAATAGGTTGAGGGTCACGCATATAATAGCTCTGTTGAAATTTGATATACATATCGTATAAGATGGCATACTGATTACGATCAAACTTTATATTGAGATCATCATACGGATATGAATCAGAGTTAAGATGCACTTTAACATTACTCAAATCACAGTGCTGAAATCCATTTGCAGACTGGAAGACAATTAAAATAAACCGAGGCCTCTCACTTTGTGGAGAAAGTTTCACATTCCAAAAATTGTGTAGTCCTTGAGATAGTACAGGATTATAATGACAATCCCAACTTCGAAATGACATTGTTAAACATCGTCCGCTGTTTATTGTTTTGAGAATTTCCAGTTTTGAAAAATCAGCCAGTTGTATATGAGGCATCTTCCATGTAATATTAATAATGTTTAATTTTATTTTCTCTTTATCATCAGTTGAAAAAAATGCATCCTTATCAGATTTTGAACGTAGTAATATGAGCTCATGCTTAGAGTTCAATACAATTTTATTGAAGTCCTCAGCAAAGCCCATGAGCATTTTGAGTGGTACGCAAAAATTGAAATACCCATTCTCTAATTTAAAATCGGTCTCTTCAAACCATCCAGCATTTTTTAACATTTTGCTTTCATTGTTATTTAATGAGACATAATTTTTAACCATCGTTGCTATGCCTAGATATCTTGTCCGATCTACTTCTATTCCATTAATTTCATATCGGATCTCATCAAAGAGAAATGCTACGCAATTGTTTTTTAATTTTATATTATGTGATATTGTTCCATTATCCAGCGTTATAAATCCCTCGATATAAATGTAACTTTCGCTAGGTAGCACATAGATATCTTGATTCTGAATCGATATTCTTACTTCATCATTATTTTTAAATGATTGCAAATATGGTGTGTAGCTATGATATTCTTTTTTTATGATGCTCTCATCATAGACGGGCTTTTGTGAAACATCCAATACTTCACTCATTATTTTTTTAGTAGGAAACCTAATGATTTTAAATATTTCTTATTGTTGGTAGTTAATTTTTTTCTTTTTCGCGACGGTTCCTTCCAAACTACTGTTGTTGGTCGTGTGACTGATAGTGAAGAAGTGATGGAGGGTTTTATTTTAGTGTTATTTTTATTGTAAATAATCATTGGTCCTTTGGTTTTAAATGAAGCCTAAGTGTGATGGTTTCTCCACGAAAATTTATTAGATTACCGTTTTGATCAATAACTTTAACAGTTATTGAACTTATCTGTCAAAGAGTCCGGGTGTTAAAGACCACATATGATCGTCTATAGAAATTTGATTTGATTTTAGTACGAATTCTTTATTACCAAATTTCCATTTAGCATTTGAATCTCTATGTGGACCATATAATTTATCCAATTTGTTTTTCTGTTCCAATGTTGTCAAATTCAAATTTGTATATACACCACTTTTGTTAGTGTCATCATTTTGTGAATAGAAGGTATCTTCATTACTTAAACCATTTGAATTGATTAAAATCGTATCATCATTATCATCATCTTTTTTATAAGTATGATCAACCGGTGAGTTGCTCTTTTTAAGGGGTGTACTTGTATTACCTTTTAGATGGAATTGTAAAGGTTCAAGGTTGGTTTCTTCATTTTCACCATAATCATAACTAGGCTTTGAATTTTTAACGAGGTCTTTGAGAGGTTTAGTGATTGGCTTAAAAGTGTCTTCCAAAAAGTCTGCTGCATCTAATTCTTGTAATTTAATACTATTGAACTTTTTCCGCAATACATTTCTCGTGTTTATAACATCTCTTATTATTTTCTTATTCATTTTTTTCATTGATCAGATCAGCTTTTTAAATATCAGATCAGGTTGTTAATAGATCAGCTTTAAGATATCGGATCAGGTTGTTAACAGATCAGCATGCAATTATCGGATCAGTTAATAGATTTACCTACTCTCATGCTATTGCAACAGCACATTGTATACTGATCAGAAACGGTTTAATATTGAATATTTATTGTTTTTTAGATATCAGATCAGGTTCTTAACAGATCAGATCAGGTTCTTAACAGATCGGCTTGTAGATATCAGATCAGGTTATTTACAGATGAGCTTTATCAGATCAGCTTTATCAGATCAGCTGTTTAAATATCAGATCAGGTTGTTAATAGATCAGCTTGTAATTATCAGATCAGATTAACAGATTGACCTAGTCTCATACTATTGTATACTAATCAGAAATTGATTAATTTTGAATACTTATTGTTGAATGAATATATCAAACCCTTTTCTATAACGACCCGCATCGATAGGATCGTCTTTGTTTATAACAAGAAATCCATATTTATCCTTCCAACACTCGGTGCACATATTTGAAAATTTTTCAAATTTCATATCTGCACCCACATGATCGTTGTATATATGCTTCATATTCATTTCATCTTGTTTGAACATGATAATCATATTGGCATTATCTCGTATTAAGTGTTTAGGAATTCGTGTGTATGTTTGACATAAATAAAAACAATCAATGTTTTTATGACGCCCCATACAAAAGTATGATCTAATATTGTTTTGTTTCTCACATGCAACATCATCGAAAATAATAATAGAATTATTTTTTGCTTCATCCGGTGGTAGAACATCTTCATTTGCAGAGAATGTATAAAATCCTATACCTTTTATAGGTTGTATTAATTGTTGTAGATATTGATATTTTGATTGATATAATGATTTTGAATATAAATAAATATTTTTGAACTTTACTCCATTTGGACTTTCTATTAAACCTATCATAACATTTGTTTTTCCACAATTTGATGGTCCCACTATCAAAGCTCTTATTGTGTTTGGTAAAAGTAAACTATGCCTCGGTTTCGATAAACTATTAGTATTTGAAAAATCTCTGTTGCGGACAACAAGATCGTTTTGTTGTTTAATGAAACGCATCTTAATAATGAGTGCACACATATACATTAAAACCTAAGTTTTTAATTTAAATGTTTTAGTCTTCAGTACTACGTTCATCAAACTTGATCACCACATTCAATAAAAATCAATAAGATAATAAAAATGGTAGTTTTTTATAAAAAGCCCTCCAGTATCAATCGAAACACAGTTGGAAGAGGACTAATAGATAAAGTTATTAACTCCTTACCTGTTGAACTTCACCTACCAGGCTATCAGTTTTGTGGACCCGGCACTAAACTTAAAGAACGTTTAGCTAGAGGGGAAAAAGGAATAAATTTCTTGGACGCTGCCTGCAGAGAACATGATATTGCTTATTCTCAATCAAAAGATATAAATAAACGACACGCAGCAGACCAAATATTAAGCAACAAGGCGTGGACAATAGTAAAATCCAAAGACAATAATTTTGCTGAACGTGCAAACGCTTGGTTAGTGACAAACGCTATGAATACTAAAGTAAAATTCGGTATGGGTAACAAGTTAAACAAAACGAACATGAAATCGATAAGAAAGAAAAAATGCAATACTGGAAATAAACTTTTCAAGATGGCTGTAAAAAATGCAAAAAAAATTTTGATACAAGAAAAACCGAACGATATTGAGAGCGCAATACAGATTGCTAGGAAAGTTATAGATAATTCATTTAAAAGAAAAAAATCAACGATTCAAATTCCACGCATAATACCGCTTCCTAAAGTTGGTGGATTTTTACCTCTAGTTCCTATACTAACAGCCCTCGGAGCAATTGGAGGTCTAGCATCTGGTGGATCAGCTATCGTTAAAGCTATAAATGAAGCAAAATCTGCTCGAAAGCAATTCGAAGAAGCAAATCGTCATAATAAAACTATGGAAGCCATAGCAATGGGAAAAGGTCTATATCTGAAACCGTACAGGAAGGGATACGGATTATTTTATCATTCACAACCAAAAAACTATTGAAGAACCTACCCAGGCGAGCGCTTACAGACATCGATTTGCTCAGATATACAAAATATCTACCACATTTTAGAGGTGTTTTTATGCGCGATACTTTACCAAGGCAACCTTATCCAATTGAATGTGGCATCGTTAATCTGGATTCTTCTTTCGGTTCTGGAACACACTGGGTAGCATACAAAAAAAACAAAAACGATAAAGAGTATTTTGATAGCTTTGGAAACCTTCAACCACCCCAAGAAATTGTGAAATATCTAGGAAACAACATAAAATACAACTATAACCAACAGCAAAATTATAATTCTTTTAACTGCGGTCACTTGTGTCTGAAATTTCTTTATAAATAAAACAAAAAACAAAAATTTAATTTTTTTTTTTTTTTTTCAAAAATAAACCCGTTTTCTTTATTACATTTTTTTATAAGTATATTTTGATGTACAATTAGATGATGATGATGATGATGATGATGATGATTCTTTTTTATTGTCCATGTATGTTTTAAAAGGGTTCCTTATTACAAGATACTGCAGCTTCTTAAGTGTTGTATCTTTCATTCCAACCTTATCTTTATCCATCCTTCTCGATTGGATGCTGTGATCAAACTAAAAGTGATCCCAGCAAGTTCAGTTTTTCGTTCGCATTTTTATCTCAACTTTCTTATAAATGATTTCACAATCTACGAAATTGTCATATCATATATCTGTTTATACTTTTTAACATCGATCAGTTCAACATCAGATCGGAACTCTGTGTCTTGTGTTGTAAATAATTCAATTTCACCATTACTCATAATTCTTTCGGTGGAATATTCACGATATTCATAACAAGCTATTACCAAAGTACGTTTCTTATAATTACTATCGTATGAACAACGAATTGTCAGATCTAATTGATCATATTCTAACTTAAAATGTCTGTAAAAAATATTTTCACTTTCAATTATTCCTTGTATATCCTTCTCTTTTCTCAACAAATCTTGCCTGAATGCCTCTATAGCCTCTTTGACAGTAAAATATTTTACTTGGGACTTTTCTGTTGTTGTTGTAGTTGTTGTTGTTTTATTATTATCATTTTGTTGATGAATGATCTCATTGATCTTCATTAATTGAAAGGACAAATCAATTTTTAAAGTATCATTGCTAGGTAGCAGCAAAGAGAATTCCAAATTTCCTTTATTCTCAGCATTAGCTGTAATATTTAGTGGTATTGGGATAGCTTGTAATAAACCCAATGAAAAGCAAACTATCAGCAAGGAATATTTATACATTTTGTTTGATTATTCGGAAGAGATGAACACACCTTACCAGAGAAAAGTCAAATTAATACTAAATTAAAATTCTTTAAATTAAATCTTTTTATTTATTCTGTTATTATATAATGACATTATTTTCTTTGCACGTATTACTATACTCTCCATCATATAACAACCACAAGTATCGGGTCCGTCTTGACATGTATCTGATGACCAGCTGCATGTTGAATAATGGTATCCATATTTAGAAGTAATAAGAGAAGCATGAGTGTATTCACATAATTTTATGTAGCAATGTTTAATATCCTCATAATGCTCATCCAACAAAATGTCCTTGTTGCCTATTAAAAAGTTAGAAATTTGCTTCCTAAGCTGATCGAAATTTATGTCCACCATCCTTTCTATTATCAGTTTCAGCAATAATAAGTTGATCCAACAATTTTATGTCTTCTTCATCAATATCACTTAGCTTAGTATCAAAATCATTAAATACACAATGTTCATTAAAACGATTTGTTGTTCTCAGGGGATGAAAACCATCAGTTGTGACTCCTATTAATGTTATTGTACCACCGACTACTTCAATTTTAAGATGCTCATTAATATTAAATTGATATAATATTGATGATAAACTTCCAGATAGTGAATCTCCTCTACACATATTCAACAATAAACATTTATTCCCATCCTCCGGTGTTAGATAAACTGATAAATTACTATAAATTATATCTACTCTTACAATTTTAAAATATTTCCACGATGAGAGGCAAGTGCAATATCGATCACCCGATTTTATAGTTTGAATCCAAAACATCCCTTACACACAAATTCTTCTATAAACATGTATGCAGCAAGTACACCTCTTAGAAGACGAAGAGTGACAATTGCAATTTTTATTACACGTCTTGATCAGATGTATCCAATACATTTCCGACAAATAATGATTAATTCATGATACCAACTCTATTTATATAATTATAAGTGTGCACATCACAGCAAAATAAATCCTAAAAATAGATCATTCATCAAACATAATATAAAAATAAAACTATAAACAACTAAACCACAATTGGAACATCATAATCACAATCCGAACATCGTAACCACAATTAGAACACCCTAACCACAATTGGAACATCCAACTGTCAATCAAATCAAAACCACAAGAAGGTTGGTGTTTTGCACCACTTTACGAACGCCAGAACCTACCAATCCATAGGGTGGTGTTTGCACCACTTTACGAACGCCAGAACCTACCAATCTATACTACTTAGGTATACCTACTTTATTTCCTAATAAATATGTCTGTGGAGAAAAAATTAAAGTATTCTCAATAGATATTATATTTGAAAAAGAAGAAAAAGTACCTATGTATGTATAGGAGTGTATCTGGGTACACATGTACCTACCTAAACAAAACATATTGAAATATCTCAACTTTGCTTTGCTATTTTCGCATAGAAAAAGTGAAAAGTAGCAACGTTGCTACAATTTAAAATCCTAAAATCCACCAAATATCTAAATTTGAAAGAAAAATTTAATGTCGATTTCGTTTCAACAAAAACATCGACTTGCCGTCGATCCGCCGTCAATTTTTTTCTGAAAATCAAATTCGTTTCAAATTAAAACCAATATTTTTCTGGAAAAACAGATCCGTATTGAATCTCTTTTTGGAGACGGATTCAAAACGGATTTGTGCACAGATTCGTACACACACTACAATATTTGTTTTGACGTTTCTCAATTGTTGTGTTGTGAATTAATTTTTATTTTGCGGCAGTGTACAGAAAAAGTAAATTAATATATTAAAAAATAAAAAAAATTGTTAAAAACTTCTTGGAAACAAATATTAAAAAAGTGCAAGTGGGTTTAGGAACTCCCCTGCGTCGGAATCGGGAAATTAAAACGAAATAATGATGTTTTAACGAATTGAAGATTTGTTTTTTTTTTTAGAGCTGCCAAGCAACACACACAGTCCCAAAAAGAGATTCGGTCCGTAATCGTTCTTTTCAAAGCCAAAAAGTATTGGTTTTAGTAGCGAATCCTAATTATTGAAACGAAATCGACATAAAATAAATTCTATAATATTCTATACAAGCATGTATATCCATATACATTCTTAATTCAAATTCATGTATACGGCAATAGCTTTGATATAATTTATTTATACCCACCATATTTTGAAGGTTGCCATGGCAAAAACAGCTTTCTCGGTTTTCTCCCTTACCCTCTATATTGTTGTCAGAACTATTAAGTTTCGACCGTCTCCCTTGCTTTTTTTCGTTTTTGCCTCTACCTTTTCTTCTTCCACATCAACAATTCAATATCAAGAAAAGAGAAACTAGCGCCCTCATCGACGGAACTACTAGCTAAAAAATCCTGTCTCATAGTAGTACTATAGGTTTCATATACAAAGGTGGAATACAATTTTTATTCAATTTTGTTTCTTGCGTAATGCAGTAACATTATGACAAAAATTATTAAGAGTACCCTTTTTTGAAAAAAAGTACTTTGGTCTGGTATTATTATTATTATAATTTATTAAACTTTACGTAAATGTATAGTATAATATTTATGAATAACAGCTTTAGCTACCAGGGCTTAGTGCTGATAGGTCATGTAAATAAAAGTTAAATAAGTAATATATATATAAGACCAGAAATGGGGGCGATCGGGAGAAATCTAAAAGCTTGTGCTCCCTCGACCTCCCCCATACTGGGAAGTGAAAAAGAAGGTTATTATAAGATATTCTGTTGTTTTAATTTTTTTTAAATACATAGTAAACAAAGCAAAATCAAGATTGGGAATGATAAAGCGTTGGTGGAAAGAACTTAACGACCCATTTGTTAAAAAGTCACTTTATGTTGGTCTCGTACGAAGCTGCTTAGAATTCCCTTGAAAAATATGGTCACCCACATATGCAACCCATATTCAAAGGAGAGAATCCGTCCAAAAATAATTCTTGATATTTGCACTTCGTGGTTTAAACTTTGAAAATCGATTTTCTCTTCCACCATAACGTCAAAGGCTATTACTGTTACAAATGAACACACTCAAGGACAGAAGGAAGGTCTTCAATTGCTTAACAACAATAAAAATCATCAATGGTGAAATTTCGTCACAATATTTACTGCGCAAATTAAATTTAACGTAGCTGCTCGTCGGACACGCTTCTATACACCATTACATATCAGCTTTCATAAGAGTAATTTATTAGCCAACGAGCCGTTGAGGAGATGTTGCCAGACTTTCAATGATCTCTATTTTGTTTGTGATTTTTCTTCCAGTGTCTCATACATGAAATTACATTTGTTAAATTATTTTAAACAAAATCTTCATTAGTAAATCTATTATTGGAAGTTAAATTTAACTGTTAGTTCTTAAACTGTAGTTAATTACAAATAAATAAATTAATAAATAAAAGAATGAAAACATATCTTATATTTTGTGCTGTGGAAATTGAAAAAAGTTTTATGAAATCTCTGTTGAATAATTCGTTACAAGTTTTTTTTTTTTACAAAGGTGCAATCTAAAGTTAAATGCTTAATAGATAAAATTATATTAGATTGGCAAAAGTGGCAAATCGGTTGAGACTCCTTGTTTAGCAGATAGATATGTGTAAGTTGGGTGTGTCCAATTCTTAGTCTTATGAAGTTTTTGTTCGTCGTTGAAGTCGGATTTGGGGGGTAAACAGCCGAGGTTGGAGTTGGATTTATGGTGGAGTAATGGTGAATATATTCCCCCCACTCTTCTTTTTTGTTTCTGTTTCCAGTGAGAATTAGTCAGATTAAAAAAAAAAAATCTTTTTTGTCAGGTTGATAGTTGGAGATACTGAGATTTGGATCTGTGGATGCAGCTTTAGCTTCCCGATCTGCCAATTCGTTTCCTTGTAATTCGATGTCCAAACTAGTTGTATGTTACTTTGTAGCATAATTATGTAATCACGAATTTTGCGGATGACAGAAGAATGGTTATTGAAATTTTGAATTGCTGTAAGTGTCGCAATCTGTACATTATTATGGATTTCATTTTTCTTTTGCAGGCGATTTCTGTAGCTCTTAGAACAGCTAGTGCTTCTGTCGAGAAAATAGAGAAGTAAGCGGTCACAAGTCTTCCATTTGAGTTGACTATAGCAAAGCCAACATTTTCCTCGTTTTTAGAGCCATCGGTAAAGAGAATTTGACAGGTGTTTTCGGGGTAATTACACACCAGTTCGTAAAATAATTGCAGATACACTACACTTGGAGTAATGTCTTTTTTGTAGATGGAAAGATTGATATACACTGAGTCTGGAAAAGTAAAGTTCAAGCTGGATGTTTTACTTGCAAAGTCTTATTTAAAACTGGGTTAATTCCAATGTCTTTGACAAATGACAAGGCGTTGTAAGGAGCTGACAGGATTTTTGGAGTTTCTTTCTATTTAATATTTTTGTAGTATCAGCGTTTATTGGAGATCTTGAAGAATTACAAATCTTAGGCACTAGTCGAGATGTTAGATGATTTCTTCTTTCTTTAATTGATGAAAAACCTGCTTGTGTAAGTATGTTCTTTATTGGACTGGTTTTGAAGGCCTTAGGAATGTTTCTGATCGCTGCGTAATATGTTGATTGAAGAATTTGAAGATTCGATGTTGCATACTTGCCGTAAATAACGAGATCATAATATATTTTAGATAAAATAATAGCTTTAGTTACTTCAATAAGAGTATTAACATGAATGAAACTATTGTTAGATGCTAGATATTGAATAATATTAAAGGTAAATAATGTTCCTTAAAATTAAACTTGGTGTCGAATACAACACCAAGGATACTTAGTTTATCTATGTATGGTATTTTTGAGTTATCAAGCTCAATAGTAGGCTTGGAACAATTAATTTTTCTGCAAATGTGCAGGTGTCTGCTTTTTTGTAGAGATATTACAGCACCAGAATGAGTGCACCAGTTATTTATGCGTTGAAGTATTTCCTTGAGGGTATTCTCTGTATGAGAAACATTGTTGCATTTTGATAAAATATATAGATCATCAGCATAAGGAGTGTGACTTATGTTCTTGAACTGCGTGATAATATTGTTGCAATTCTCGCTAAAAAAATTAATGGAAGCCAAGCTCGCAGAAAAAAAAATTAAAGAAAATAAAACTGACTAGTGGGTCCCGAGAGGATTTCAACTATGTGTTTTTTTTATTGATTTTTGTGAACAGTGATCCTTATTTTTTGTTTGTTTTCTCTTATTGTTTTTCTGCTGTATGAGGTTTTGATTTTCGGATGATGACTCGTACGTGGTCTGACTCCAACTGCCTTCTTTTTCTATTTTTTCTTCTTTGGTTTGTCGTCAGCTCATATTGTCCTATTATCTCCAAGTGCATTTGTCTGCAATGTGTAAAAAGCTCGGAGTAGTGTTGACTGATGGGTTGGAATTTCGCATTTCGTAACAATATTGCTAATGTCGTCGTAAGCGATGATAAAAATTACAACAGATAGAGGTGATGCTTGGGGGGTGCCATTATCCAGATTGTAGATGTTTGAATAGCAATTATTAACTTTGGATCTAAATTTTTGATTGAGCAGGAAGGATTTAATGAATTTGAACATTTTTGGAGCAATTTTCCAATTACGCAACTTATTTAAAACTATGTGGATGCCTATTTGTTCAAAGGCTCTTTCAAAATCAATAGAACTCTAAGAAGGTAAATAAAATAATACCTAGGTACTTAAAATTTGTTAGAATAATTTCTATTTTTTCAACAAATCCAAATCATAAAATAACTAAAATCCAAACCATTGTATATAGCTATATAAATAGTATATATACACATACAAACTACCCCAACAATTCAGTACCAAACTGATAGGTTTTCAAGTTACACAATGAATAAGCAATGGAAGTTACCAAATTTCTAACATTGCTACATTAAGCAAACCAAAAACAAAAATCCATTCATAAGTTCATTGTATTTATATTCCTCGTTGCCTTATCCTCATATAAAATAGAAAATTGCAAATATAATGCAAAAAAATACACCACATTTGGTTTTCTCCCTTATATTTATTATTGTTATAAGGCCAGAAATGAAACTACTTCATATCTTCGTTTCCCTCTTTTAATTCTCTGCCTCGCTCTTATATCCATCTATAGCGATCAGGAAAACGAATCAGGAAAAAAGTTCTAATGGATAATTTATGATGTTTTCAGGCATTTTAAGATACAAATGCTATAAGCAAAACCCGGGACATAAATTTGAAAATTAAAAAATGTGTTTGGTACAAAATTAACAAAATTCTCAAAAACAAAAAAACAACACTGCACAAAATGCAAAAACTTTACTTTTTTTAATATTTAACCTTTTTTACCAAGTCTTTGAAAAATAAACATTTATAACACATTACTAAAAGAATTTTTGGTAATTGGTACTTTTTTGCCTAACAAATTTCATTGATGATGTTATCGTTTCCTATTATATATTTTTTAAATTCCTGGCAGCTAAAATAATAGTTTAATATTACCATTAACATGGCTCTGAGAGTTTCAACATTCAGTCGCATGTTTTCATTTGTCCAAATATTATTCATTATGGAAAAAACTCTTTCGGTTGGATCATTTGAACATGTCAGATAGAGGCCTAACTCGACAATAACCAAAAGGATTTTGAAGTTTATACTTTGTTTGCAAAAATGTTAAACAATGTCTTTCCATTTCCCGGCCATAGTTATTTTGTTCTCTTTCCATTTTATTCTAATTTTGTGACGAACAAATTCGTCAAACAAGGTGGAAACAGAAATGTTTCGTAGAAATATCCAACTAAAAACTATTGAAAATTGATGAATATTTGCTTTCATGACTTTTGATCAATTAATTTTTGTTCGAATTACGATTATCGTATGTATTGATCAATTTGTTTACAACAAAATTATCAATCGTTCTCCTAATTTATATTTTAATTTAAGTCATTTAATTATTAGCGCAACTTTATACATGCAAATTTCTTGCGACTCTGCTAAAAATATGATCACACGAAAAGTTGAGGCATCGGATTGAATAAAATGGAAAAAAAATGACCTCACATTCTTTAAAATAAGAAAAATTCGCTTAAAGGATTATAAAGTTGAATTATTCTTTCAATGGCTGGTTTTAAAGATAGCAAACTAGTTTTGCTGTTACCAACTAGTTTGAAATATTTCGTCTGAGACCTATCGCAAATTTCCTTAAATTTTTCAATCGTGAGCAGCACAATTCACTCCAATGAGATGGTTACCAGTAATGACTTGAAGTTTATCAAGAAATGTTGTTCTTGCGTTTTCCTGCTGATGTTGTAAGCACAAACTGCCAAAATGTTACCAAAGTTTTACCTATGTATTTTGAAGTGATGTCCGATGATTCCCTTGGAAGATTTTCAACCTCTAAAGACTTGACAACGGTACCCAGTTGTGGTGTAGAACAATCTGAAAAAACTGTCACAAAACTAACTCTGCGTAGAGAAGTTTTAATTTCTTCGATATACATAATTTGGTTCAAGAACATTGAAATCAATATGGGAACTCTACGTTTTATCGACAACCAGTTCACAGTGTCACGTTTCACCGCCGATTTTCCGGTACATTTATCTAATACTTTTAGTTGGGCGGGACATTAGTCACTACAATTTAATACTTTGAAAAGTATTAGGGCGTACTTTTTTAAAAATATTTTATTTTTGGAATTATTTTTTAGATTTCACATAATAATATTCTTTTCCTTTAGGTGGCGGAAAGAATTTAAGCACTTGTGATTGCAGGGGAATCTTCAGTTCTTATTAAAACTTCGAAGAGGTAACAGATCTTAGAGAGATATAAATAGATTATGGTCTATTGTTGAGTGAAGGTACGTAGGAACAGGACTTGTACGACGCGACGTTTCGGACGTGGTGAATGGCCTTTGTCACGTGAACGCTTAAACTGGATTTTAAGCGTGTTAAAAAAATTTACGCTTAAAATCCATCTAGAAATGCAAAATGGACATGTATTTAAATTTTAGTTGGAAAACGCTTAAAGTGGGTTTTAAGCGTTTAAGAAAAAAATTTCAATATGAATTTTAGAGATGATATAAAATGGCTCACATTTGCAAAAATAACTTTTGTTCACCTGAAAACTGTTAAAATGGCTATCAAGCGTTTAAAAAAATCCCAAAATGTCCTTAGTACGCTTAATTTTAAGCGTCCTAACCGATCCACCAATCCATGTCCAGTATGTTAAAATGCTTAAACTGAGCGATTCCTCATACGCTTAAAAACGCCTAAGCGCCATCACCTACCTACCATGAAATTCTGCAACAAATACAATTTGATTTCATTTGGTTTCCAGCTAAGCTTAATATGAAATTAAATGATCAATTTTTGTAAACGTATCTAATATCTGTTTACAAATGTTTAGTCGGCCTGAAAAGGACGAATTGGTTTAAATAAAATTTACATTACATGCGATCGAATTAGAGAAGATGCCGATTTTGCTAAAAAAATCATCTTTTCAAATGAAGCTCATTTTGATCTTGGCCGCTATGTAACAAGCAAAATTGTCGCATTTGGGGCACAGAAAACCCGCACGCATACATTGAAAAGCCGATACATCCAAAACGAGTCACTGTTTGTTGCGAATTTTGGTCCAGAGGCATAATTCGAAAATGAGCACTGAGTGGCCGTTACAGTCAATGGCGATCGTTATCGGGCCATGTTGAACGAATTTTTGTTCACAAAAATTGAAGAGGATATTGGCAATATTTGGTTTCAAGAGGACGGCGCTACGTGCCACACAACCGAAGCTAAACTCGATGTTTTGCGCCCATTTTCAAAAAAAAAGTTATTTGGCGGACCCTTTGTTATACTACTTCCGTAGATAAATCTACGAAGTAGAGACACTGAAGCACTGGCAATGAAACCATTGGCTTTAAACATCACATACATTAATACAACAGAGAGAAAGACAGAGAAAGAAAGAACACACAACAGAAGAAACATATGTATGTCAACAGCACGTGGTTGGTTTCCGACGGTCCCCCATCGAAGTACTAACCACGCGCAACGATGCTTGATTTCGCTGATCTATATAAGCGATGCTTATATAACCCAGAATGCTTTTGACCGACTACAAGTTTTAATCGGCGATGCCAAGCTTCCACGCTGTTCTGTGTGCGTGGAAGGTACGCACTACTTATTGAAGCGGCTCCCGACGTCCAGAATGCTGGGTCATATCGCGGCATATTTCTTTCGTCACCAATATAATTTTTCTTAAACCATCTCGCCAGCGTTTTGCTCTTTTCATATTGCAAATTAGTAAAGAATTCGTCGAAATATGAACATACCTCGTCCGCCGGAACATAAGCGAGACCTAAAAGCATTCGAATTTCCATCGCAAATTCTTCAACTTCTCCATATTTTGCCGCCAGTCCCAGAGCCGAAGTGAAATAGGCACTCATGGGATTCAACTTGTTGAAAAAAGCCTGACGCAGAAGTTATGATGGCCCCTTCGAAATCCGAAATTATAATCTCCGCCCGTAAATAGATATTATAGTGGCAGGCAGAATATAAAAGCTGAAGTCAAAACTTCAAAAGGAGTAACAAAGTTCTCCTTGTTAACAATAAAATGTTTTTCCCAGTTGAATATATAGTTTCGGCGAGCACAAATGATTCGCCACCTATATATTTTATATTTTCGGGAATACAAATTTCTTCTAAGGTTTGTGGCTCACGTATCTGGCCGGCTCGCACCCTGAAAAGTTTTCATTTTCTTAGCCCTTTTTGAAGGTAGATGCGGACAGCATATGGGTTGGAATCTTACTGTCGTATCCCTTATTATAGCGCTTGGCGGAAGCGCTCCCTGTGCTGTTTGTTTCAGATATACATTCGCATCCGAAATCTCCTTTTCATGTGCTAGTGCAGCATGGCTATGGTTTCCTACCATTTATATTATTCGATATTGTTTGACTTTCTTTATTACGTGCATCATCTGCAATACATCGGTTTCTGTTCGGCGAAGGGCCAGAATGATTTTTCATAATTTTCTTTCTCCAAATGGTATAAGTATCCATTTTTTTTCCAATTTCGGCTTTCCGCGTTTTGAATATGTTGCCTGGAAATTGAAAAAAAAACGAATTGGGTAAGTTGTTATACAATTGTCACTGCGAAACTATAATACCCGAAAAAATTTAAAAACAAATTGATGTATCCCTGGCTATTTTATTTTTTTACTTACATTTGCACTATTTAATTCCATTTTAGTTCACTATTCACTTTTCACTGATTAACTTTTTCACTGCTATCACTCGACCGAATTATTTAATCACGGTCTTGAACTTTTCAAAATCAATTAGAAGTAACTATACAAAAATTAATTATTTTAGCCAGTATTTGACCAAAAATTAGAAAAAATAAATATTATTTTTATTTTTATCAGAACTGTATGAAACATTATTTTTCCTTTTCCTAAACTATCTTGATAATTTCTTGAGGAACAAAACTCAAAAATTATGAAAATACACAATTATTATGGGTTTTACTTGTTATTCCCAGAATTGTTCAGAAATTTTACAAAAAGTTACAATTATTGCATCACCACTGTCCAGGACGAAATATTCTTGCAATATTTTGCATGTATGCCAAAAAATGCCTAGGTTAGTCAGAATCTTAAGCGTTTTGTTGAAACTTGATAAGACCTTTCTTAGAAATTAACTAAAATATCAAAATGAGTTATAAATATTTTAATTTACCTCTTTACGATCCAGTTTAGTCCTTAAAAATCCATTAAAACTTTCAAATCGGCTCAAAAGTTGAATTTAGATATATGGCAAATCTCCATGTATTATATATGTATATTGCAAATATACGACTATTAAAACGAAATGAGAAAATATATTGTTTTTCACGATCTTTCTAAAATTATTTAAAATTTTAAAATGCATTTTTTTCATGATCTTTCTAAAATTATTTAAAATTTTAGACACTGAGCGATTTGGGAAAATATATTAAATCTTCATTAGGTCCTTTGTCATACCAGGACTTAAAAATAAAAGAAAAAAATAAACATTTTAAATCTATTTCTTCTAAAAACTACAATATATATTATTAAAAATTAATAATTAATATGAAACTATATTTTCCAATTTTGTAAACATATCTAATAACTCTTTACAAATGTTTGGTCGTCCTGAAAAGGACGGATTGGTAAATTAATAAAAATAATATTAATTTATGTTTAACTGATGCTAATATCTGATGCCACATTTTGGAAAAAGGTCGTTTTATCGGTGGTCGATCTACTTCTTAACACATTCTGGAGCCTTCCATATTTTCTTTGCGTCTTGGTTATGTTCGGAAGCTCTCCTCGCTGAATTTTCTCTGTGTAAACTTTTGCCGTTACGGTTTCCTTGGCAAGGTCCCCAATTAGCTAATATAACCCAACATAATTTTGACCGACTACAAGTTTTAATCTTTCTAAGCTTCCACGCTGTTCTGTTTGCGTGGAAAATACGCACTACTTGTTGAAGCGGCTCCCGTCGTCCAGAATGCTGGGTCATATCGCGGCATATTTCTTTCGTCACCAATATAATTTTTCTTAAACCATCTCGCCAGCGTTTTGCTCTTTTCATATTGCAAATTAGTAAAGAATTTGTCGAAATATGAACACACCTCGTCCGCCGGAACAAAACCGAGACCTAAAAGCATTCGAATTTTCATCGCAAATTCTTCAACTTTTCCATATTTTGCCGCCAGTCCCAGAGCTTTTCGGTAGATTATTTGGCCGAAGTGAAATAGGCACTCATGGTTCTCAACTTGTTGAAAATGCCTGTCGCAGAAGTTATGATGGCCCGTTCGAAATCCGAAATTATAATGTCCGAAGAACTGTCCCATTATAGTGGGAACTACAGTAAAAGTCCCATCCACCAGCCAGCACTTTGCTTCGGAAAGGAGTAACAGCGTGCTCCTTGTTCCCAATAAAATGTTTTTCCCAGTTGAATATATAGTTTCGGCGAGCACATATAATTCGCCATATATATATTTTATATTCTCGGGAATACAAGTTTCTTCTAGGGTTTGTGGCTCATGTATCTGGCTGGCTGGCACCCTGAAAGTTTTCATTTTCTGTGCCCTCTTTGAAGGTAGATACGGACAGCATATAAGTTGGACTCTTACTGTCGTATCCCTTATTATAACGTTTGGCGGAAGCGCTCCCTGTGCTGTTTCTTTGAGATATACATTCGCTGCCGAAATCTCCTTTTCATATGCTAGTGCAGCATGGCTATGGTTTCCTACCATTTATATTATTTGATATTGTTTGCCGTTCTTTAGTACGTGCATCCTAGATCTGCAATAAATCGGTTTCTGTTCGGCGAAGCGCCAGAAGGATTTTGCATCATTTTCTTTCTCCAAATGGTATAAGTATCCATTTTTTTCAATTTCGGCTTTCCGCGTTTTGAATTTGTTACCTGAAAATTGAAAAAAAAGAATTAGGTAAGTTGTTATACAATTGTCACTGCAAAATTATAATACCTGAAAAAAATTAAAAACAAATTGATGTATCTCTGGCTATTTTATTTTTTTACTTACATTTGCAATATTTAATTCCATTTTAGTATATCTAGTTATTCACTATTCACTGATTAACTTTTTCACTGTTATCACTCGACCGAATTAATTAGTCACGGTCTTGAACTTTTGAGAATCAATTAGAAGTAACTATACAAAAATTACTTATTTGACCAAAAAATTAAAAAAAATAAACATTATTTTTATTTTTATTAGAACTGTATGAAACATTATTTTTCCTTTTCCTAAGATATCTTGATAATTTCTTGAGGTACAAAACTCAAAAATTATGAAAATGCTCAAATATTATGGGTTTTACTTGTTATTCCAAGAATTGTTCAGAAATGTTGGAGAAAGTTACAATTATTGCATCACCACTGTCCAGGACGAAATATTCTTGCAATATTTTGCATGTATGCCAAAAATGCCTGGGTTAGTCAGAATCTTAAGCGTTTTGTTGAAACTTGATAAGGCTTTTCTTAGAAATTAACTAAAATATCAAAATGAGTCATAAATATTTTAATTTACCTCTTTGCGATCCAGGTTAGTCCTTAAAAATCCTTTAAAACTTTCAAAACGGCTCAAAAGTTGCATTTAGATATATGGCGAATCTACATGTATTATATTTGTATATGGCAAATATATGACTATTAAAACGAAATGAGAAAATATATTGTTTTTCACGATCTTTCTAAAATTATTTAAAATTTTAAAATATATTTTTTTTCATGATCTTTCTAAAATTAGTTTTGGGAAAATATATTACATCTTCATTAGGACCTTTGTCATGCCAGGACTTAAAAATAAAAGAAAAAAATAAAAAATTTTAATTTATTTCTTCTAAAAACTACAATATATATTATTAAAAATTGCTTAGAAAGTCCTTTGAGCTATGTTTATTTTTTTGTTTTTATTTGAAAACGCTTAACGTGGCTTTGAAGCGTAGAAAATATTAATATCGATTTTAAGCTTTAAAATAGCCATAATTTTGAAAAAACGCTTTTACTCGCCGAGCATTTTCAACTCTTTTGAATCTTATGTACCTATAATATGCATAGCTATAAGTGCCCTTTAAGCTTTATGCTAAAATAAACCGAACGCAGATCAAAAACAAAAAAAATAATCAATTTATATCTCTCATATACTTGTTTGTGTATTTTTAAAAGAACAATTATTTCCTGCATCCATGATTCCAACAAGATAGATCGCGTCCGATCCGCCAACCTACCTACGCAAATAAACGCCTAACCAACAGCACATACTAACACAAATTGTGCTTATTAAAACTTCACTAAACCACACAACTTCCACTTACCAAAACTAAACTTCACTTTTCACTACACCGAATAACTTACAATAACAAGAAATGTACCTATTTATATCTCTTTAAATGGAGACTCTACAGAGTTCTAATAAGTACTATAGAAATTACAAAATAATTCCTCCTTTTATACTATTCTGCTGATACGTTTTCTTTAAATCAGCGAAGTTGTTTGCGTACTAGGAAAACTTGGGCCTTGTTGATTCTCATGCAATCGAGTATGGGAAGCAACAATTATTACAGCGCCAGTATAACTTATTGGAAAAGGTAGGATTGCGCGGTGAAACGTACCACGGTAAAACGGGACGCTGTGAAACGTGACGCGATAAAACGTAGCCAACCCGAAATCAACAGCTTCACATGTGCCTGCACATGAACATATTTGATCAAAACATCCTTTAATAAGTTTCGATGTGCATTGTGCAATCATTAGACCTGAATGAGTCCAGCACTTTTTTTTGCTGGTCCTTGAAAATTTGTCGAATTTTGGTCTTTTCGATTGGCTGTCCGGAACACATTCCCCCAATAAAACAGCCGGAAACAATTTGACTGATTCTGAATTGTATGTATCACTGTACATATTTGTGAAACTTAAATTTAAAAAAAAATCACATCGGCTAAAAAGAATTTCCAAAACACTTGATTTCAATTTAGATACACATTTTCTTTTATCATTAATAATTAACTTGCTTCTTTTTATATTTTTTTACAAGAAAAGTAGTTGAAATTCAATAAACACATCGAAATTACACAAAACAAATCAACCCAATGATTTTGACATTTTTATTAAGTGAGTTAAAATGAAATCCAGAATATTTTTCTGTTCTGTTTAGGGTAACAACTGTAATTTTGTGGGGTCAGAACAGTTCTGGACGTCCAATCAAAAAGGCCATTAAAAAAGCATCGTACACTTTTGTTTAAAGTGATATCAACGCCAGATTCTTTTTGTTTTTTTGTTTTAAAACTGTTCAATATTATATCTTCTACCACTGCTTATTGATACCTGGTAATGTGGTGTCTCTGTTATTTTGACACCAACTTAATTTATTCAATATTTGCAACTACGCAGTAGAATTTCCAATACGCGTTCTGATAAGAATATTTCCTTGATGCCAACCAAGAAGCTTATGAACGTGAACGCCACTGTAAAGATGAGTTAAATTGAAGCAATATGAAAGAAAGGTTATTTATATTAAATGATTAACTGATTTTAATGACAGGAAAAAGTATGTACAAAAGTATTTATAAAGGTTAACAAGTATTTATGAGAACGAAGAAATTTTATTGCGTGTGATCTGTTGGTCGCCAGACGATAGACTCCTCGAATAGTTGGAGGAAGCAAGACAGGAATTTATTTGAATGTTGGGAAGTTCCCTTTTGAGACTTTTTGTACGTTTGGAATTTAGGTTCATTATTTGTTCCCTTTTTAGGTACAGTTGGAGTCAACCTGTTGAAGTTCAGACACAGAGGTAGAGACTGTCGATTCAGTGTCCCCACAGTAAGTTGCTTTCAGCGCCACCTAGAAATCAGCGCGATTTGACATTCAATGTATTTCCCATAAGAAAAAACAAAAAAAAGGGTCTGAAAAACATTCATTTTACTACGTAATTTTATATGAACGGGTACCCATATTATGAATTTAATATAATAAGAATACATGTGAGTATGTAAATCAAGAAGAATATATATCAAAACTTAATTTTAATTTGCTTTATTTTGCAGATAAAAAATGAAAGCAAGCCCGAATTGTTGTTGTTGTTTTTTTTTTAAATGAGCTCATGTCGTCAGTCAAAGTGATGTCATGGGAGGTGGGCCTTGCGCAAATATGTTTATAATATGAATGTAGGTATTTCTCTTAATTTAAATGTTATATGCATTTTTTACATTTTCTTTATTAACAGAAAATTGATAGAAATCGTTTGTGAAGTTATTTAATATAATTCGTTTTTCTAAAGAGAACTAAAAAATATATCTTATTCAATTCAACATAAGCATTTCATATATTCAAGATATAAATAATATTAGAATCCATTTGTACGTGGATATAATGAAAATGTTCATTAATTTTGTTGCTAAATTTTGTAAGGAATTTTGAATGTTTGTAGCTTTTATTGATATAAAAATTACAGACATAAATAATATATTAAACAAAAATAAAATGTCTTAGTTTATTAAAATTTTAGCTTTCGATAAATTATTACACCCGCAAACAAAAAACAATGTTTTTTTTTTAGTTTTAAAAATCCTTAGATTTTTTTTTGTCATAATTGGTATGAACAAATTATTTATTCTCTAAGCAAGCGTTCAATTATTCAAAGAGATTCATTTTAAAAACAAACATACTTTTCGTAAAAAAAACAGTAATTTTAATAATCCTCGCCACGGCCCTGTCTTGTTTTTTCGTAGCCGATGATGTTGTTATTGTTTCGCGTTGAAAGGTTGTTTTTTATCATTTCCGTTTTATAAGTAAAGCATTATAGTTATCAATTTCGATTTATTTTACGCTTGATTTAGAATCTTTCATGCTTTATTAGCCTATTGCAGTCAAAATATTTATACCTGTTTATACAAAATTAATCACAAAAAGCAATATTAGCCGTGTTTTATTGGTAAATTTATCCGCCGTAAGTTTATCCGTCGTAGCATTTTACATACAATTCGCTACGGTCGATAAAAAGCTAAAGTAGAAGCTACGGTGGATGGCTGGTTGACGTTCAGTCGAGTCTCGATTCTGATTTTGTTAGTTTTGTTGGTACGATTGATAATTGAATTGAATCTCGATGGATGTGTTCATGGAGTGTTATAATTATTAATTTAAGACAAATCGATCTTTTTGATTCTTTTTTTTTTAATAGTTGGCTAGTTTATATTCCTCAAATCTTAGATAACTCCATTTTTTTATAAATTATAAGCTTGTGAAAAGTTTATCACTTTTACTATTAAAAACTGTATTCGTTGCTCAATTATTTTCTGAAGTACGTCTAAAATTGCACTATATCTGCAATTTTGCATACCCCTAATGTCAATTAATCAATTTTAACAAATTTGGATATCCATTTTGAAAAGAAACCAATATTTATCGAATGAATCCCGTTTTACTTTTATTTTTGACTAACCAAGCCCAATTTTCGTTTTGTGTTCAATTTTTATTGATAGTTGTAAATAAACCCAGTTTGGTGAAAAAAATCACCTTTTTATTTAGATCTACAAAAAAGCAATTTGAGAAGACAAACCGCATTTGGTGGAACTGCATTATAGAGAAATTGCTTGACACTGCGCTACAAAATATTTATTCGTATAAAATTATATGAGCTATAAGGCCAGAGGCGCGCACATATGTAACTTTCAGTTTTGCAACAGTTTGGTTGCTAAAGTGAATACCCTGGACTTATATGAGAGTGCGCGCACATGTAAAAACTATTCACTCAGCGATTCGAGCAACATAAGAGTTTGTGTTTTGGCACAAATCGAACGATGCCCCAAATAAGTTCTTCAGTTTGTATCACATCGAACTGTAATGTAACTGCGCGCACATTAAATCAAAATAATGTTTCTGTGTTCGTTTATCTCGTTGATTGATTTTTAAGTTGCATATGTGCGCGATCATCGTTCAACTAGAGATTAAACTATTTCGTTTCGGCAAAATTGCATGTGCGCGCCTAGCCTAAACGCACTAAGCGGAAACTGAACTCACAAAGTGTGCTTTTTCTTCACTGTTTAATGGACGTTGGCCATGGGCGGTATTCGATTCACTACATGGACATGGACTGGGCATACATTGTTGTGATCCAAAATGGTGAATGGCAAACCAAATGTTAACTTTTTGTTACTTACTCCGCTTATGCTAAGTGCAGTCTGATGAGTAAATATTGAATTGAAAGCAAAACATACTCAGAAAATAAATTTTTAAATTGACTTGAAAAATAAAACTCTAGCTGTCGATAAGCTGAGAAAATAAATAGAAGCATGAAATATAAGGGGAATGAACAATTTAAACTACGTTGTAGTGTGCGTTCCAAACCAAGAAACATTAAAAGGAAACAAGTAAATCTCCGGCACTTTTGTTTCCTCGTGTGAAATGCATAGACCATTTTTAAAGCAATACAAAAATTGGACTGTGTAAAAAGAGACTAGACCATAGTCTATGAACAAAGCCATTCACTTATGATTTCAGTTCCATTCGTGCAAAATGAATGTTTGAATTTAAAACTGCAATTGCAGAAAAAATGAAAACAAGAAATAGGTTTGTAGCATAAATTAAATATTGGTACGTTTTTCTACTTTCTATTTTATATGAATAAAAGCTAATTATTGTTCATAACTTTGATATTTTCTTAATTTTACTTTGCAAAAGACTATTTCATTACTTGTGACTGCTGTGCAGGGGTACCAATCTTACAAAAATAAGAAAGCTACGGTCCGTGCTACGGTCGATGCGTTTTTTTGGGAATTACTTACGGTACAATGGATAGATTCCCAATAAAACACACCTATTAATGATTGAACATCAAATCGAAAAAAAATCTATCTCCAATTGAAAGTTCACGCGCTGACTGCCAGGTGCCGTGACTCCATGCGTCAATAGAAAACGTAGAAACGTATTTTAAACAGGTTACGGTATCGGCTTTTTTATTATTGTTTATGAAGGAAAATTCCATGTTAAGATCATCGTTGAATTCACATTTTCTATTTGGAAGCATTTCATAAAATTCTAAATTTAATTTAATAATTAAAAGAAACAAATTCCATTTGTTTGGACAAATAAACACTCACATTTTATCTTCAGTAGAAGTACATACATAGAGTTATCTTTTTAAAAATGATTGCATAAATTTCAAATTTATGTATTGTGTTTTCTTGCGAAGATACAGTTTGAAGAGAAATCTAACAGCTCAACGAAGGTGACAAATTAATGCGTCCAGTGAACTTGCTTTTATAGTAAGTCCCCCTGAACGATTTGTTAAGGCGGATTCGCACCTTGACATAAAAATATTAAACACATTATTAAATTAATGTAAATAAAATTGTTAAAATTTTCGAACGTTATTAAAATATATGGTAATATGGGAGAAACCCGGGACGAAAAATAAAATACGGGACAGTTGTATCTCCCGGTTTTTCTTAAAATTTAGCCGGGACAGTCGAGCGTAATACGGGACTGTCCCGGGAAATACGGGACGGATGGTCACCATAACTATACGGCAATGTTTGGATTCGTAAAAAATGAGATTCTGATCAAAATGTACGAAAAAAAAATGAGTCACAATTCTATTTGTCCGCGAGCTTACAGCCTAAATGGATTGATTGATTTTCTTCATTTATAACACATATTGGGTTTTGTTTAAAATGTTCACAAGTTTTTATTTTAAATTTTGTATGACCAATTTTTTTTTCGTGAAAAGTTAAAACTTATTTTTCTCAAAAACGGCTACAACCATTTGTATTTATAAAAAAATCAGTTAATTAATGACGGGCAAAGGTACTTTTTCATCGTTAAAAAAATGGTTATTTTTGGTAACTCTGGTAGAACTATTTTTTTGTTTTTCGATTTTCTGGGAAACTGTTCATTCGATATTTTTTTATTTTTATGGAAAATCTCCTAAAAAGCTTAAACAGTAGGTATTGCACATTTTTAATAATACATTTTTTTTCTTCAGCAAACAATATTTTGAATACGACTCATGGATTTTTTTCAAAACTTTACAGATTTAATAGTTCCATTTTGGGTTTGATGTCTCGAGTTGTGTAACTATGAAATTATAAAAATGAAAAAAAACTATTTATATATTTTTTTAATAAAAAATTATCTAAAATTTGGTACTTTTGTTTCATTTTGAACTTTCTGTTGTTAGTCACAACTTTATTTTTATAGTTTTGTACTTTTGACATTATCTTAAATACCCACTTAAAGAAATTGCTTTACTAAAACAAAAACAACGGTTACCTCACATACAAATGTTAAGAAACCGTTAAGAAAAAAAATGCATTTGCTACCTAAAAATAATACCGCATATTTAAATTTAAAAAAGTGTTAACTGTATTATTGTGAAACTAAATTTTTATATGTGTATTAATAATAACTTTAAACTGGCATTTTACATTTTTGTCCTTGAAATGTTTTGAAATTATTATACAACTATTAAGAATTTAAATGATGATTTCTTATTTAGTTTTTTTCGTTATGAAATATTCCATTTTACATTAAAAACTGATATATTTTCCCACAATAGCCACTTGTAACTTTATTTTTAAACGTTTTTGTTTTGCAAAGTTCAAAAATTATACCTTAATACCACTAAACTAACAAATTGACGAGAGAACAAGTTTAAGAAAAATGTACTTCGGATTTTATCCTTAAAAATTTTTACTTGAAAATATTTAAAAAACACATAATATATATATTTTTACTTGCATTATACATAGGTACTCGTATGTACTGTATATATGGGCAAGTTTTGCATTTAAAAAAAATTGAACTGGAGATATTAATCAAACTTGACATTACAATGATAGAGAATACCAAAAAGTCTGTCCCGCAATTCCGTCTGTTTGTCTGTCCGTCTGTAGAACGATCTGCAGCTTAAACGGCTGAATCGATTTTTTTTATAACTTGGTACTTGTGCGTTTTAGGTGATTGTTTTAGCCTATTTGCCATACAAATATTTCTACCATCTTAATATCTCGTAAGCGTCTCTTACGATTTGCATAAGAAAATATGTGTACTACTTTACGTGTGGTTTATATTTTGTTATTAACGGTACCTGCCATACAACCATTTAGATCAAAATTTTTATACTGCAGTATTCTTTTTTTGTGCCACGTTACGTTCAAGTGAGTGCCTGTGCTTTGGACTTGCTCCTAAAAATTCATCTTTTAATTTAACAAAAGTTAATAAATTGAGACATTGTGGTGGTGAACGAGTGACTGAGTGTAGCAGCCTGCTTATATTGTGATTTCCATTGATAGCCTAAGCTTTGGTGCACAAAATAAAAATAAAAAAAATCTTCATAAATTGTTGGTCTCAGAAAAAAAATAATAAAAAATAATAGCGAAATTCAGCTTTGAGTGCTTTCACATTCTCTTCAGCGTACGCAGCGTGAATAATTGTGTGAGTAGACCACATTTTTTTTAAGTAGAACTTATACAAATCCATTACAAAATTCACCGCAAGAGAAATAGCCTAAAATCTACAAATTCTTCCACCTATATTTCCTTCTCCTTCTGCCTTTAATAATCGAAGAAGCAGAAAAGTACTCAAAAATGCTAAATGTCATCGTTAGAGGATTGAGTGCAAAAAGTGAAGATGATGCAAAACTGGAGTTTCAATAAATTTGTAACACAACCCTTCAAGTATCTGCAACCATGAATAACGTTAAGAAAATCAGTCTCGCTAATCAACCAAATTCATCATACATTTTTGAGCTTTCCAACCTGAATGATGTAAAGTCTGTATTATCATCATCTACTAAGTTAAAAAATACATCCATTTCCATAAATAAAGACCTTACGCAGAATGAACGTGCTGAAAGTTATAATCTTCGGAAATTGAACAGGTGTCTTCATGGAACTGACCCTAGTCTTCGGCTTGAAATTAAACGATGGGCCCTTTTCATTGATGGTCGTCGATATAAATGCAACAAAGAGGGTGAAATCTCAGCGTTTAATGAAACTGATAAGGAATTTATTGCTAAAATTTTGCAAAAAAAACAACTCAAATGCATTTACTGTCAATTTAAAGTTACCAAATAATTATCAGATTAAAAATAATTAGCAATCCTCTGCCGGTCAGGTTCTTTTTTACAATATTGATGGTCTTGTTAATAAATCATTGTTATGTAACTTTTTTAAATATATTTGTAAATTTGAAATCTTTTTTTTATTTGAAACATTTGTACTTGCTGAAAACTTTAAGAACTTCGAAAAATTCTTTGCTGGTTTCAAACTTAGATGGATCTCTGCAGCTAAAACAAACAATTTTGTGAGAGCTAGTGGGGGATGTGTTTTTGGCTAGAGAAAAGACATCGAATCTATCTACAAACTAAAATTTTCAAACATTGGAGACGTGGTAATCTTGCAAGGATGTTTTGCTGGGAATCACTTGACTTTGGTTATATTATATTTAAACTGTATTCATTGGAACAGAGACTTTGTAGCTCTCAAAAACTTTTTTTCGATATCTGACTTGAGCAATTTCATTCTTGGTGGCGATTTAAACGTAAGAACTGGCACGAAAGGTACAGTCGACTACAATTCCAATCCTCCCGCTAATGTTGAAGAATTAAGAAGCTCTAATGATTCAACCTTCGATAGTAACTGCAATACGTTTATAGAATTTCTTGATAATATTGGTGCATACATCCTAAATGGAAGAGGATTCAAATACAAAGCGGTTGAATACACGTTCGTAAGTAGCAGGGGATCTTCGGTTATCGACTACTGCTGCCCTTCATACGCTGCATCAAATATGATACTGGATTTTTGTGTAGGTTGCGAAACATTCTCTGATCATATGCCACTGATTTGTTCCATAAAATCTTCTGAATCGAGCACGCATAAGAATGATTTGTGCGCCATTCCGCGAATAAAGTGGTCAGAAAATAGACACACTTCCTATCAAACAAAACTTGAGTTACTTGTACAGTCAAAACTTGCAAACACTAATTGCATTAAAGAGCATTGTAATGGTATCAAATGCTGCATATATGAAGCAAACAGTGCACCTGTCACCCAAAAAATCAAGTTCGAGCCCAAAAAGCCTTGGTTTGATTTAGCTTGCCACTCAGCTAGGAAAAGTGCGTTTAAACACCTCAAAGCATTTAGAAAACACAATCTTCAAACCTGTAGAAATAATTAGAATGCTGCTAACAAAAGATACAGGAATTTATGTAAATCTAAGAAGGAAGCTTACTTCCAAAACTTAGTAAATAGTTTAAAAAATGTTAATTCAGCCCGAGATTGGTGGAAGATTGCCAGAAAGATACGAGGCGACAGTTTCAACATGCCAACATTCTTATCAGCTACTGAATTCAGTATATATTTTCAAAAGTTGCTGTCACTATTGCCAAACCATGTTGATATCAGTTCCTGTTCACCTCAAGTACTAACACCTCAGTTGGACCGCACAATAGAGCTTGAAGAAGTTTATTCTGCATTATCCTCGTTAAAAGATCATAAAGCCCCAGGTATGGATTGAATTCCATTCGAATTTTATAAAAATGCAAGCCCATCTCTAATCACTGAAATTCATAAACTATTTGTTAAAATATTTGAAACTGCAACTGTCCCAGGCTCATTTAAAAAATCAATTATATATCCCCTGTTTAAGAAAGGAGATGTAAACTTGGTATCTTATTATAGAGGACTGTCCTTCCTTGACACGCTTTATAAGCTATTTACCACTGTTCTTCTAAGTATACTAACGACTTGGTTAGAAGAAAACAAAATAATAAATGAATTTCAGGCTGTTTATAGATCTAACTATTCTACTGTTGATCAAGTTTATAACCTATCCTGCCTCGTACAACTTCAACTCAATCAAAAAAAGAAACTATATGCGTTTTTTAAAGGTCTTAAAGCTGCTTTTGATAACATTAACAGAAATGCATTATTTTACAAACTTTCTGCTTCAGGAATCTCTACAAAAATGATAACTATTATCAAAGCACTTTACATGAATACGTCTGCTGCGGTTTGGAATGGTCAAGGCTTGTCAGATTGATCTGCACCGAAAAAGGAGTCAAGCAAGGTTGTCTTGAGTGCACTGCTTTTCGATCTGTATCTAAATGATCTGCACGTTAATCTACCCTTTGGGTTAGATATTAATGGTCTCGGAATTAATGGCCTATTATATGCCGACGACATTGTGTTGCTTTCCGATAATCCTTCCAAGCTACAAGAACTTATTGACAGCTTTAAATTATACTGCATCAAGTGGAATCTTGAAGTAAATCTTGGAAAATCTGAAATAGTCATTTTTCGAAACGGAGGACGTAGAGCTGCGTGTGAGAAATGGTTTTTCAACGGCACGGAGATTACTGTATCAAACCATTATAAATATCTGGGAGTTGTTTTCAACTACAATATGTCTTGGAACGAACATTTAAATAATAGACTTGCATCCTCAAAAAATTCCATAAACGCTACATGGTCCAAGCTGCTAAGAAATAAATCAGTTCAACACTCAAAAAAATTTAAAATTCACGATGCTGCAACGAGATCTATAATGTTGTACTGTGCTCAAGTTTGGGGATATAGAGAACACACACAAGTTGAAAAGTTGGAACGATTTTTCATTAAAAGATGTTTTCTTCTACCAGAAACAACATCAAACTATGCCTTATATATTGAAACTGGACTTCCTACAGCTTTTTTAACGACCCTAGACATGTATTTTTTTTTATACGGAAAACACTGCATCTTCCAAACGGCAGGCTACCAAGAATCTTGTCAGAAGCTATAATTAGTAAGTAGATATTCTGGGCCAAGGAATGGCTGGATCTTTTTCATTTCACGTCAATGGACTTTTCTTTCACCACAAATTTAAATGAATGGCAAGAACTGCATAAGATCCTCTTGTATAAGCTGAAGGAAAAACATTGGAATAGTTTTATCAGCAACGCCAATCAGTCCCAATTCCATGATGATTACTGTAATCTGCTTTACTCTGAAGTACCAAAATACTTTCATGACTCAAACCCTCGAGATATGATTTCCCTTATCCTAAAAACTCGATGTGGACTTGTAAGTCTAGATAGAAGATCCTTCCAAAGAGATACAAATGGTTTATGCACACTTTGCAATTTAGACGCCTCTGAAAATACCTATCACTTCGTTGGAATCTGCCCAATCTTCAAAATGTATAGAAGGATATTTCTTGGAAATGACGTGCTTTCACGCACACAATTTTTAAACGTTTTAAATGGCAGCTGCTACTTTAATCTCTATAAGTTTTTAAAAGCGTCACTGAAGTATCGCTACCTTATATTAAATGAATTTTCATAATAATTTTTTTGTTCAAATCACTAATTTACTTATCGTCAAATTTAAAACTTGACAGGCAACTTTATGTTATTGTCACAATTAATTTTTATACCAGTATATAAAATGTTTTTTTTTTAAACCTTTTAATGAAATAAAATTATATATCTATCTATCTATCTATGTATCTATCTATTCTTTGGAATTTTACACATTTCATTTCAAAATTTTTGAAAAACAGTTTTTTTTTTTATGTTTGAAAATAAACATGTTTTTTTTTTTAAATTCAATATTTTGAAAACGGGTGGACGATTTTTTCTGAAATTTTGGTTTTAAGTTAACATTATTAAATATTTAAAATTTCCATCCTAATTCTTTTTTTGAAAATTTTAAGAAATATTTTATATAGAAAATTAAGTAAGAAACGACTTTAAAAATACATTTAGCCGTTTCTATCAATAATCTTTGCATACAATGTGATCGAACATAAGAGAAAGTACGTGCCAAACAGTCGTTTAAGTTATTGTTACTATAGGTACCAGCATTTTTAAGTAAAAATGTTGAAAACCAAAATTGTAATAAAATATGTAAACACCTACCCACATATTGTTTGTATTACCAACATTTTTACGTAAGAATGTCTAAACATTTTTTTTTTCAATATAGGTACCTATATATTTTTTTTTCAATTTCCTAATTACAGAAATTTGTAGGTCCTTGGAAGTGTTAAAAAAAAAATATTGAAATAAAATATATGTATTTTTTACTAGGTATACAAATTTCGAAGTAAAAATGTTTAAAATCAAAATTGAAACGAAATATTTGTATATTTTTTATTACCAACATTTTTACGTAGAAATATGTTACAACATTTTTCTTTAAATAACCTACTTTACCAAATTAAAATGTACCACCTATACATTAACTGAAATAGTGAAATATACACCAAAATTCAAAATTTTCATTTTTGATGAAATGAAAATCTATTGACATTAAGTACATATGTACTTAAAATCTATTGATATTAAGTTCATATGTACCTACCTACAAAAAAATCTGAATTTATAAAAATCTGTCACTCAAACCAAATCCATATAAAATTAATTACCTACACATATATACTGAACACAACTAAAATAGTGAAATATAGCAACATTCCTACATCTCACATAGATGTACCCAAATTCAAAAATCTATTGATATTACATACAAAACCACATACAAACATTTTATTTCTATTGTCTCGCCTTCAAACAAAAAAAATCTTTTCATTCATTAGGAAATACACTCACAAACATTGTTTTTATTTTTTCGCCAAATTTTTTTCGTTGCCATGGCAGTCTAAGGGTATTTGGTAAAAAAAAATAGGTTTTCTCTTTCTTATTTCGAGTCTTTAGTTCCTCTTTCGGAATTCTGCAATAAAGAATTTAAGTCTTACAGCGCCCCACATTGGCACACAACGCCAACTCAAAATCAGTCTTCATACCGCTTTCACACGCCGCGAATTACTTCGTCGATCATTAGTGTCGGCACGGTTTTTTGGTCGTGTGAAAAGAAACTGTGTCGACACACCAGTTCGATTTCGGGAGATCGAAGTGGTATGTCGATATGGCGTGCAAAAAGGATCGAACTAGTATACCGGCACAGTATCTGTTTCCTTTTTTTTTCGTTGTTGTCTGCTCATGTTCATAACTTGAAGTTATCTTATTTGCATTTTTCTTTCATATAAAATTAATCTGGTTAATTATTTCTTGAACATAATATGGTGTACAGACTTTTCACTTCAATAATTTATTTTTTTAAAGTAAATTTGATAACTTTTCTATTTGCCAGCTGGTTTTAACGTAAAATTATACATCGACGTATGCGTGTGTGAATGCTCATGCAACAACGAACTACTTCGTCGAGCGTCGACATGACTGATCGATGTGGAATGTGAAAGCTTTATATGTACTACAGGTAATATATACAAAGATTGGATACAGTCTGCTCGTTTTTTTTTTGTTTAAAAATAATATTCCCAACATTCGGCACAAATATTGGGATCTTAAGTCGGCTCAACCTTCCTTTTAGTAGATTTTTTTCGGAGGCTTGGAGTTTTTCTGTTTTTTCAAGGTATCTTCGAGAAGTTAACACATCTGCTAACTGCCTACGTATTGAAAAAATCGGCAGTGTAATATTTAGTAGTGGTGAAATTGATTTCAGCAGTTTTGTTGGTTTTTCAAAACATGATGAAGTGTATGTTTCCTTTTTTGGAATGATTGCAGGTATGCGATCTATTGCTGGTAAATAGAATTAACCGTTTCAATATTGTTTCAGGAAACGGTGGATGAAACTCCTCTCTAGTCCAACTACCCCTTGCAGTCTCGCGGATATATTTTATTCGCTTAAAAAAAAGATAAACAAATTTAACATGCGGCATCTTCGCAAAAAAAAAGCTGGGGCATGTCTCCCCGAAGTGAGGGAGAGATGTCGCACCACACTTCAAAACTTAAGAAAGAAATGAAATAAAAAAAATATACACGTATTCTTATAACAATAATTTATCATATGAAATACTTACCCTTGAAAAAACACGCGATGTCCTGCTTCAGCATTGGCTTCTGGTAACAAAATGAAAAATTTCCATATATAAAAGCGAGCGTAAAACAAAACAAAACAAATATAAAAAATATGATGTTACATGTCGTCTGCAACGAATTTGTTGTCTAGACTAGATGACTAGATGTATGAGTTTGATTGATGCGACATTAATCCCGACGCGCCATCTCTCCCGCAATTACCCTATGTTAACATCCTTTTGGCTCGTGTGGACTATGTTGAGTTTATTATTATTTTTATTTACTACGACAGCCTCTGCAACCTTGCACCTATTTCCAATACCAATCAGTGTGAGTTTTCTATCCTCTAGGAGTTTTAATTGTAATTTTTTGTGACACATAACAAGGATAACCCTTTCTCGAAGCATGCGGCCTGTAAACGGTTCATTGGACTTCTAGAATAATTGTATTCAAGGTATTTAATTTGCGTGCGCAATTCCGTAACGGCTGGTTCGCCTTTTGCGCTTATAAATTAAATTTATGTGATTTCATAAGGACATTTGTGGACATTTTCATCGCTGTCTGGATCAAACGTGGATTCGAATAGGGTATTATATATCTAATGAAGGAAAGGAACAGAGAATTTTTTTGGATTTCGATAAATAGCTTACAATTTATAATTTTTGTTTGCATTCGACTGGTTGAATCTCTTAAGATATTTAAATCACTTTAAGTGGGAAACAGCTCAACTCGAAAAAAGTCAAATCATTTCCCAGTAGAAGTTAAGTTATTTCCCATGTGAAGTTGATTCCGGTGAAGTTGTGCCCCTGCGCCATACTTCAGGGTAAGCTTCCTAGGCACTGAAGATTATACTGGTGGCACTCGACACAGCAGACTTAACGCTCGAGGTACAACACCCTTGGTGGCACACCACATATCAGGCTTACTACGATCGTAGATCAGCGGGTACAACGCCCCTGTTGGCAATCGACACAGCAAGTTTAACGCTCTGGTAGATCGTCTGGCACCGAAGACCCTGGTAGCAATTAATCTCAAACTGGTGAATACGATCTGATTCAACATCACCAAAAGACTAAGTGTGATCGAAGGGGCCATAATTTTCGTTCATCATTGCAGGTCTTCATGTAATATTTTTATTAATAACCAAGGGTGAATTCTAAGGTGATGAACGAAAATCATAACCTCAGTTGATTAAATGATATATTTTCCGAACGATTGAAACTCAGTTTATTAATTTTTTCATTCGTTTATTGTAAGCACAACAGACCATTCATGTTCATTCTGAACGCTATTTTCGAACTGAATTGACCCTGTGGACAAAATGTGTTTACAGATCCAATACATACACTTTTGTTTATAAAAAAATCAATAGATAATATAGGGAATAAACTACCGGCAGCTTTACATATTTGTTTTTTTCTTTATTTTAACTTACAGGTGGTTTTCTTTGGTGATGTCATACGCCTAAAGTGACTCTGAAATGACCGTAATTTTATCGAAATGGAATGTAGTTCCAGCTGGATATTAACATTCGGTAGAGGGTGTAGTCGGTGATAAGTAGTGGTGGTGATGAAACAGGTATAGTTGATGCAATTTGCTTTTGGTTCATCTGGTTGCGATGCCTGATGGAGATATGATGTCCAGATGAAACTTTATTGTGCCAACTGCAATTCATGTGAGCGATGTCTTCTAAAGGCTTGCTGGATATTTTAATAGGTTCATCTTACTTGCATGTATTTATTTTACCATAGCCGAATATTGGATGGAATCTTCGAGTTTTTTGGTTTTTATACGACCACTTCATTGGGGTGAATTGATTGCTGGATTATTATTATTTTCTGATTTATTTAGTGATGAAACGCATAGTTGTGCCTTTTGCTAAGCGATGGGGCTAACTTTTCCAATCCCATTGACGTCTAGATGAATCAAGTAGTGTTCGACCAACTAAAGATGTACCTCATTCAATGCACAAACTAACATTACGGTAGCATGAATAAAAAAAAAAAACAAGATTACGACACTTCTTTGTTTTTTCTTATTTTATTGACTTCAGCAGAGAACAAAAATCTGAAAATTGTTGTTGTTTGTTGTTTGTTGTTTGTGGAGTAATGGATTTTGTTCTCTTGGTGACGTTAATAAAATAAGACAAAAAAAGAACTGTCGTAATCTTGTACATAACACGTAGGTATTTGGAGACGTAAGTTAAACGACTGCAGTCAATGGTTCATATGGTCACCATATGTTTGTACTTATTTGCAAAATTGCAGTTTTGTACTATGCGACGTCCTCGTAAGCAATTTAGACACAACTTCATCTAATTGGTCTTAAAGCATAAGATAGATAGATAGATAGATAGATTCTTATTGTTAAGTTATTGACCAATTGGTTGAATTATTATAGGTGTTCGAGATTTAAATATACCTCTTTTGGCTGCTTTGGTCGAAATGTATTTTTAATGAAACAATTTCATTTCATTTGGTTGCCGTCTTCTTCAGGGGATCTTTTATTAACAAAAATAAAAAGAACATATTATACACATAAGAACATTTAGTGTAAAATTTTGGCAAACTTACATTTAGTACGTATCACAGATAAACATAAATAATACAATGAAAGACAAATATAAAGCAATGATAAAAAAAAACACTTCGATTGCAGTTTAGTCGGCTTTAAATTGTCACGGATTCTGCTTAGTCTCCAAAGAGCAGTAAACTGATGAAATGTTCTGCCTGTCTTGTTTACGATTCATATTGTTTTTGTTGTTAATAATATGAAGCGTTTCAAGAGTATACCGCTTTGAGACATGTTTCTAGCTTTCCAGGATTTCCACTCCGTCAAAATCTGGTTTGTGTCCATGCTCAATGGAGTGTAAGGCCAATGCTGTCTTCCCAGTACTTTTTAAATTAATGTCGGATTTGTGGTTGGAAATTCGTTGACGAAGAAGTTGTTTCGTTGTACCGATATAGGAAAGATTGCAATTTTCTTCCGCATTGCCAAGACAGTTAAGTTAATTTTATAGACTACACGTCTGTGCACTTATCCTTTTCCGTTTTTGTTTTCATGTTGGTGAAAAGAGGTGGCAGTGTTCTATTGGATTTATACGCTAAACTGACGTCATTAGTACTATTTTTTACCGTCTCTTTAAAGTTTTCTGACAGTTTGGGAACATAAACTATACTCTTATAAATACCTCTCTCTTTTTGCCGATTTTCAACAGCAGCTTTGTGTTTTTGGCGAAGTATCAAGCTCCGTATGATTTAAATTGGATAGCCATTATCTAGGAGAATTTGTGTGACTATTTTCTCATTTGCGGCGTGAAATTCCCGGTCACTCAACGGAAAGACTTTTTGAACTAGATTAGAGGCTGTATTAACAAACCCAAAAGTTCCTGCTTGTTTGTAGACAATATGGTCTTCTACCCCAGCACATAAACAAATCGACAAACAGCACCAAGATACTCTTTTCTTCCAAAGAAACCCTCGGTCAATATGACAAAGTTGAACAAAAATTCCATTTAAAAATCCTTAACCTAGAGATCTCGGAAATTTTTCACAAAATAAAAAACACCAACAATACGCTTAGATTGCTTCACAAAAGAAAAAGTCACCGTTGATGAATGTAAGCAATTTATTACAAAACAGAATCCAACTTTCACAAATATTTGTAATAAAAAACAACAAATCTGATAGATGGAAGCGTTTTTCCACTAATTGCTAAAAGTGAATTATGACCGATCGAAAGGAAAGACTGTACGCTTTGAATGTATAACAAGAAGTAAGTTTTTATTGTTCTGTCTAGTTTATCAGGTTTGTTCTATGTTTTTTCTATGTAAAATACATTTTTTTGTATGTGAAAAAGATGGCTCGCCCTAACATTGTGGCGGCAAATTTGAACGTTTCATTAAATTGTTAATCTTTATTCGTTAAATTTAAAATAGCTTTAAGTAGATAAAGTAAGTATTTAAAAATATACGTTGCGCCCCAACATTCCACCCCTTGAAAGGACTCTCCTTTCAAGCAGGAAGTAGAGCTAGTTTTCTGATGGGGCGTTTGAAGATACCTTTCGGCGTTCGTATTTCTGCAACTTGGACTTTATCATCGGTCCCTTTGAAAACCTTGATTACTCTTCCTATTAACCATTTTTGAGAAGGAACGTTGTCTTCATGAATCAGCACCATTGCGTTGACTTGTAAATTTTCGTGGTCGGATGGCCACTTATTCCGCTGCTGCAGCTCAAATATATAGTCATTTGACCATAATCTACAAAAGTGGGATTTCACCGCGTTGATTCTTCGCCATCTTTCCAAGTAGCTGATGTTTTCTGCTTTGCAAATCGGTTCTGGAATTGATCTTAATGAGGAACTGATGAGTAGATGGCCTGGCGTAAGTGCTTCATAATCATTGGGATCGGAAGATAGAGGTGTTATTGGCATGGAGTTCATTATACCCTCTACTTCAACCAGAGCATTGGACAATTCTTCATAGGTTAGCTTGCCGTTGTACAGCGTTCTCATAAGATGACCTTTTGCTAACTTGATTGCAGACTCCCATAATCCACCAAAATGAGGAGCCCTGGGGGGAATAAAATGAAATTTAACACCATTATTAGTACAAAAATTATTTATCTTTAAGTGAGTTGATTGATTTAAAAATGTTCTACGAAGTTCTAAGAGCTTTGCCTGCACCCCTACTAAGTTTGTAGCGTTATCTGAATATATGTCTGACGAGAAACCTCTTCGAACTATAAGTCTTTTAAGAGCAGCTATAGAGGCTTCCGAAGATAAGTCTGAAACAGCCTCTAAATGAACGGCCTTAGAAGCAAAACAAAAGAAGACAGCTATGTAACATTTGTATGGCCTCTTCCCTCGTATCTTCAGGTACGTCATCACTGGACCACAGAAGTCCACACCGTATTTTACGAATGGACGAGATGCCGTTAATCTTTCCTTCGGTAAGTTACCCATGACTTGTTCGAGAAGTTTTGGTTTATACCTTACGCAGTGTACACATTCTTTCACGACGCGCCTTGCTATTGCTCGTGCGTTTATGATCCAAAATTTTCTCCTGATGAGTGAAACGAGCATTTTTGGACCAGAGTGATAGTGTGTTAAATGCAAATGCCTGATCATACAATTTAGGAAGTTTGAATTTTTAGGAAGTAGATAAGGATGTTTTTCATCCGAAGATAAATTTGGAACATGTTTCAAGCGTCCACCTACTCTTAGCAGCTCTACACCATTAACGTTTTCCAAGAATGGATTAAGCCACTTAATTGACCCTTTTACAGGCATATTCTTTCTTATGCATGCCATTTCCTCTGAGAAAAATTAACCCTGTATGACCCAAACAATTCGCCTTAAAGATTTTTCTAGGTTACAAGGTGAAAGATAGATTAAATCCTGTATTCCTTCTTTATCAACGATTTTTAACATGTATGCGAATATATGGAGTACTTTAGTATATGTACTATATTTTTCAATGGCATCGAATAGATAATTAGGTCGTTTTTCTTTGCAAACGAGTCCTGTCCTCCGCACTTCAAGGCTCAGTTCTTCCTCTGACAATCGATTTCTGGCATTTGTCGGCCAATTTCTGGCGTCATATTTCAGAAATGTTGGACCCGAAAGCCATATTGAGTTTTTTAAGTCATCCATTGTACATCCTCGGGATACTATATCAGCAGGATTCTCTGAACCAGTAACATGTCTCCAGGACACATTGACGGACCTTTCTTGAATATCAGATACCCTATTGCCGACGAAAGTACTTAATTTAGAAGAAGGCGTGTCTATCCAATGTAGAACGACCTTAGCATCAGTCCAGAAGTAAACCTTGGAAACAGAATTATCGAAGATAGCTTTTGTCTTGGACCAAACCTTAGCCAGTAAATGTGCTCCACACAGTTCCAAACGTGGTAACTGTTTCCGTTTAGTAGGAGAAACTCGTGATTTTGCGACAAACAACTTTGTTGTTACATTTCCCTCAAAATCTGTTGTTCTGACATACAGACAGCAACCGTATGCTATCACAGCGGCATCGCAAAATCCATGAATTTGTACCTCTTTTTTCTTTTCTGATAGAACATATCTTGGGATTGGCAGATTTTGAAGCGAATTAAGGTCTGAAACAAATTGCATCCATTTTGTGTGTAAATCCTGTGGTATTGTTTCATCCCAATCGTGCTTTTCGATCCACAATTTTTGCAACATTACCATGGCTTTAATGATGATAGGGCTCAACAAACCCATAGGATCAAAAAGCGAAGACGGAAGAGATACTACAGACCGTTTGGTGACCTTTGTATATGTTTTATTAGGGTTGTACGAGAACTGAAAATTGTCCAGCTGAGAATCCCAAGTGATTCCCAGTGTACTTGTTAAGTTCGCTTCAACAATTTTGAAGTCCTTAGTCCTGTTAAGAGATTCTTCTATAATCGTCAGGTGATTACTATTCCATTTCGATAACTCAAAACCAGCAGATCCTAATATGGCTTTAACCTCTGTCTTGATTTGCTGGAGAGAATTTAGGTCTTCGGCCCCCGTGAGCATGTCGTCAAGTGTTCAATTTATAAGTCAAGAAGCTCCTAAGCAGCCGGGATCTTTCTTGAAAGGGAGTTGAACAGACAGACGACCACTTGGAAGAACTTCAACTGTTTCCAAAAAATGAGCTTCGCAAGCTTCTTGCTCCTCTGTCCATTTTTGTTTAAAACAGCTTAACTCCTCCAGTTCCCAAAATTTTTCAACATATGAATGCAGCAACTCATCTTGATCCTGTGTTGAATTTAAACAGAGATGCCTTGCCATGTTTACTGCTGTAGTACACCTACCTGACACGATCCATCCGAGTTTGGTCTTCTGCAATGTTGGTAGCCCAGATCCCAGTTTGATGTGTCCCACTGACAATACATCAAAAAAGACTTCTGCACCTAACAAAAGGTCAATATCTGATTGTTGACTGAATAAATCATCCGGTAATTCAATATTAGAAAGGATATTCCAATTTGAGATCTCTATTTCCATATCTGGTTGATGACCGATGATATGTTGCGTTACCAAAAACTCTAAGGACATCTCGACGCTGTTAAATCACGAGAGTTTGCGTTTGAAAATTAGATTGAGTTTGAGCAGTTCCTACTCCCATTATCTAAATATATTTCTTCGTTTTTCGAAGATTCAAAATTCGAGCAAAATCTTCGCTTATCAGATTGATTTGTGACCCTGAATCGAGAAGAGCCCTTCCCAAATGAAAGCTTCCTGAAGAGTCATGAGCAAGAACTAAAGCAGTAGCTAAAATGACTTGGCTTGTAGTCTTAATTTTAGCTGGTTGTAATGCAGTATTAACAACCGCGGACGATGTACTCGAACCCTTTTCCTCGATGGCTTCTTGTTTTCGATGAAGTAGTGTATGATTCGGCTTATTGCATATTTTGCAATTAAAGCTGGATGTGCATTTCGACCTTATGTGACGTTTTTCTAAACAATTGGTGCAAAGGTTGAGCTTTTTGGGCGAAACTGAGAGCTTAATGAAGCTAGGACAATTGACAATGAAATGTTCGCTGTCCTTGCAAAACACACAATGCTTTTGTGAAATAGTTAGCGAATTTTGCTGTTTTGATGTGAATCTTTGGACCTTTTCCTTATTGAAAGGTTTTTGAGCTGAATTTGGAGTATCTACACGATTTGAAGTAACATGTTTGCTTGTGCGAGCTTCAAGGTATTGACAACGTTTGCCTATCATCTTGCCTATCTTTTCCTGGGCTTCGTTGTCTACCTTGGATATAGCTATATAAATTATGATAGCATTACAAATGTCTTCATCTTTTCCTAAAGATGAAAGTGAACTGTAGGTCGCCGATATACTATTCACAACGTTGCGAAGTTGAGGAGTTGACGGTTTTGAACACTTTGGAAGTTCAAATAAGTTTGAAATATTTTCGAGAAATATCAGAGTGTGAATCAATTTCCAAATAAAAATTATTATTATTATATAGTAAAACCAACGAGTATAATTATGAAAAGCTTCAGTACTTAGATGAATTTATTTTTGGAGAAATGCAATGATTGCAGGAACTTTAAATCTCTAATCCGAAAATCCCGTATTAAAAACAAAGATGACTAAACAGACAGCCAGCAGTAATAAAGCCAGCATACAAATGAAAGTCCAATTATGTTTTTATACGAATGTAGATTATAGAGATAAGCGTAGATAAGAAGCACTGACGGCGAAGTACTGTGTGGGCAGTTGTTGATTACAATCCACTTCTAGTGTAGAAAAAAGCTTTTTGTGGATCTATGTTGCAATCATACAGAATGAGTTATGTATGCTATGGAATACAAATATGGTATGGTGTGACTCAAACTGTATAACGATCGGTTATGTTTATTTAAGCACTGAAAGCTTTACAACGATCGATATGGTGTGATATAATACAAAGTCCAACGAAAAATGCAAAGCTCTTAGGCACAATGATCGATCGAGTGTACGATATGATATATATTTTTTTGTTACTTATAATTTTGTTTTTTATATAAGGAAATTGTATCGTATATTATGTTTGAATAATATAACTTCAAACTTATGACGAAACTCCGTTTTTAAGTTTATGATTTTGTATATTAAGATTGATGTAAAGATCTTTGGATCGTAGATTTTAATTGTATGGATTAAATAATATTCAAGGTAAATGCACTGCAACGGTAGTTCGTTATAAGTGGTGTAATGTACCTTGTTGGGAGATGTACTTATCTACCCTTTTTTAACCAAATGTTGACTCCTTTTACTCGTTGTCTTCTGGGTTCCCTGGATTCGCTGATGATGCCTTCTTTTAAAGGTGATGATATGACCTGCTTTCTGTAGATTATTCGCTCTATTTTAAAGGTGATCTGCTGCAAATATTTTTCACACGCGAAACCCGATTAACCGCGTGCCAAACTCCTTTCTTTATAATTGTCTCTGTCTATTGGAGATATGTATTAACTCCCTTTTAATTTTATAAATAACTTGAACAAATTTATATGTGTAACTTTGTTCGAAAATTCTTATTTTTCTTAATTAATTAAAGTACGTTTAGAATTAAATTTAAGAACTTGCCCACGTTGGGCGCCAAAAAATGATAGATGGAAGCGTTTTTCCACTAATTGCTAAAAGTAAATTATACCGATCGAAAGAAAAGACTGTTCGCTTTGAATGTATAACAAGAAGTAAGTTTTTATTGTTCTGTCTAGTTTATCATCAGGTTTGTTCTATGTTTTTCTATGTAAAATACATTTTTTGTATGTAAAAAAGATGGCTCGCCCTAACATTATGGCGGCAAATTTGAATGTTTCGTTAAATTGTTAATCTTTATTCGTTAAATTTAAAATAGCTTTAAGTAGATAAAGTAAGTATTTAAAAATATACGTTGCGCCCCAACAAAATCAACACGCACAAAATTGACCAACTAAAATGATCACTGTGGAAAATGCTAAATATCACAATACACGATAAGGGGTTTGTAAATAAAAGTGATATAGAATTCCCCCTCGAAATAAAATGGCTCCTCTCTCTTGGCAGGAAATTTTCTCTGCCTTTTGATAGGAACACATTTCCACTTTTTCAATTAATTGCAGATGGAGGAGAAATAATTCGATGTGTAAAGGATGACATGGAGCAAGAAGTTACAAGAGCGAAATACAGCAACATGCTTCACTCTTTCCAACGTCAACAAACTAATGACCGATTTGCCAAATGCATATTGAAAGTTCATAAAGACACTACCTACTTTCTTAAAAAACAAAAAACAATTATTATTTTATCAGCGGATAAAGGCAATACCACAGTTGCACTGAATCGCGTAGATTACGATAACAAAATGAAAAATCTATTGTCTGATCGTTCTGTATACCGCCCTAATCGCGGAACCCCTCTTTCTTCACTGCAAAATAAAAACAATGAACTCGTAAAATGTCTACATGGAAACAAGTTGATTGATGATAGGCAAAAGACAGTAATGACGACATATACAGTACAAATGCCTGCAATTTATGGATTACCGAAAATTCACAAACCAAACATGCCTCTTAGACCTATAACATCATCAATGAGAGTTCCTTGTTATGAACTTGCAAAATACTTGGGGAAAATTTTACAGTGTGTGTCAATAGATTCGGTCTACTCAATTAAAAGTTGTTATGAATTTAAAGATAAGGTAAATAATCTGGTTCTAGAACAAACTTATGTTTTAGTATCTTATGATGTTGTATCCTTATTTACTAATGTTCCTGTACAACTGGCAGTAGCCATCATTAGAAAAATGGGAGACAATTACTAAACATACACAGTTGAGCCAAACCAAATTCATAGAGTTGTTGGGTTTTTGTCTTAAAGAAAACAATTACCTTCAGTATAAAGATAACTTATACAGACAAATTCATGGAATGTCAAATATGTAGATGATATATTTGCAGTTGTTAATGAGGGGGAGGTCGACCATGTTTTACGATGCCTTAATTCATATCATGAAAAAATACAATTTACCGTTGAGAGGGAACAAAACAGAGCGATAACGTTCTTAGACGTCAATATTCATCGCGATAATGATAGACTCTCTTTCAATTGGTATCAGAAAGACACAACATCTGGAAGACTTGTTAACTTTAGATCCAATCAAGCAAAGCATATTCTTATTAATACAGCCTCTAATTTAGTTCAAAAAATCTTTGCGTTGAGTGACAAGGATTTTGACTCCGCAAATGAGAAAATAGCCACACAAATTCTCCTAGATAATGGCTATCCAATGTAAATCATACGGAGCTTGATACTTCGCCAAAAACACAAAGCTCCTGTTGAAAAACTTTAAAGAGACGGTAAAAATAGTACTAATGACGTCAGTTTAGCGTATAAATCGAAATAGGACGCTGGCACCTCTTTTCACCAACATGAAAACAAAAACGGAAAAGGATAAGTGCACAGACGTAGTCTATAAAATTAACTGTCTTGGCAATGCGGAAGAAAATTGCAATCTTTCCTATATCGGTACAACGAAACAACTTCTTCGTCAACGAATTTCCAACCACAAATCCGACATTAATTTAAAAAGTACTGGGAAGACAGCATTGGCCTTACACTCCATTGAGCATGGACACAAACCAGATTTTGACAGAGTGGAAACCCTGGAAAGGGAGAAACATGTCTCCAAGCGGTATACTCTTGAAACGCTTCATATTATTAACAACAAAAACAATATGAATCGTAAACAAGACAGCCAGAACATTTCATCAGTTTACTGCTCTTTGGAGACTAAGCAGAATCCGTGACAATTTAAAGCCGACTAAACTTCAAATTGTTTTTTTTTTTTATCATTGCTTTATATTTGTCTTTCATTGTATTATTTATGTTTATCTGTGATACGTACTAAATGTAAGTTTGCCAAAATTTTACACTAAATGTTCTTATGTGTATAATATGTTCTTTTTATTTTTGTTAATAAAAGATCCCCTGAAGAAGACGGCAACCACCGTCGAAACATCGAGAAAGGAAATGAAATTGTTTCATTAAAAATACATTACGACCAAAACAGCCAAAAGAGGTATATTTAAATCTCGAACACCTATAATGATAGATAGATTCTTTATTTTTTCCTCATACGGTTTTTCAAAATTTTATATAGGAATAAGGTCATGGCAGTGCTGCCGTCTGCCTGAAATGACATTTCTTATGATATACATAAATAAAAATATAAGAATGCAAGTTATCAAAAACTTGTACAAAAAGCTTACGATTCTTTTTTTCATAATATATGTCTCAATTTTGATGTGATTTGAAACACAAATAAGTTTTAAATAAGTTTTATTGATTTAACAAACCAAGATTGCTTATAAATATAATATACAATAAAATATTCTTATAATCAGAATTAGCTTATATAATATACAATTTAGGAATACCAATTTTGACAGGATTTGGAAAACAAGAATATATTTAATGATAAATCTGTTTATCTTACAGGTATTAGCCTTCTAGGCTTTGTGATATTAGTTTTGAAGTGATTTAAAACACAAATAAAGAAAATTTAATTGGACTAAACTACTGTTTTTACAAATTAAATAAATAGCTGATCAAGCCAATCAGCTAGGGAATTGATTTCTATAACAAAGAACGTCTTATATATATATTAGACCAGCACAACCATCCCTTTTCTCCATTAATGATTTCAAAAAAAAATTCTAAAGTAAAAAAGCTAACTCCAAAGTGTTTTCTTCGGACACTTGGCCACGAAGTGGTAAATATCTTCATTTTCTCTTCTGTTACAAAGATTACAGAGCTGTGCTAAATCTTGTCGATGCGGGTTGAAATTAAGATTTAAGATTTCGACTCTCGTTCTAAATATGAAACTTATTTGAATTGCCGAAAAATTATTACAAAAGTAGTTATGAGCGGTAAGAAGCTGATGGTTCAATTTTTTGTAGTGGTTTCTCGAGGCTGATAAAGCTGCTTTGGCTAGATTATCCTGAAGTCATTTTCGGTCTACTAGAGCTATAACCTCTGCAAACTGTTTTTGTCAGTCTTCAATTCGATATTCTGACAGAAGTAAAACTGATTCGTTGTCAACTGCCAACTGCTTCCACTTTTTGAACTGAGTCGCATTTCTTAGTAACAAGTTCTTTAATAAAATTCTATGGAGTGATCTTTGGTTTCTTTCCATTGTTCTTACAATGTAATCTGCGCTAATCTTCATGTTTTTAATGTAGATTGGCGTTATCCCTGATTCTACGTATATTGCATAATTTGGAGTGGAGTTGGGTAAATGAAAAAGTCTTTTAAAGAAATTTCTTTGCACGAGTTCAAAATGATCAAAATATTTGTAACCAAAGACTTGGACACCGTATGTCATGCAAGTATTAATTGTTGCGTTAAAAACTGATATTCTGATCTTAAATTGATGTTTTGGTTTGAAAAAAATGTTGCCCACGTTATGTTTAAAGCTAGTCTAGCTTCTCGACTTTTTTTTAGCATGCTTGCAAAAGTTTACGTTTTAAGTCAAAAGGAAACCCAAGTACTTAAATTCCTGTACAATATCAATACTGACCGTGTTGATAAACCATTTTTCTTCCGGCCTTCTTCTTGGTTTCCTACCTTCAAAGATTAAAATCTTAGTTTTTAAGGAATTTATATGAATACGCCAAGTATCACAGAAAGAACTGAGACGATTTATTTGGATTTGAAGTGTTGATGGTTTATCAGCAAAAATTACTAGATCGTCAGCATATATCAGAACTTTTATAAGGGTATTTGCGTAACTAAATCCTCAATGAAGATTGTCACAGACATCGCCTACATATAAGGCAAACAGTAACGGACTGAGAATACAGCCTTGAAGTACGCCTGCCGAAGTTTCAAATTGGTTTGAGAACCTCAAACTATCCCATACTTTTGCGTCAGTCTAAGAAATGAGTCTTTCATACATTTGACGGAATTTTCGAGATATACCCATACAAGATAATTTATAGATAAAGGCTTGTCGTTTGACTTTGGCAAATGCAGCTTTGAAGTGCACAAAACAAGTGTAAGCTTTTTTGTTATCTATAAATTTTTGAGCCATGCTGGAAATTGCAAAAAAATTGGTCCCTCGTCGAAAAACCCGGTCGAAAACCAGCTTGAAAAATGCTTAGATGATTGTTATTTTCTATCCATTTAGAAAGCCGTTCATACCAAATTGCTAATGCTTTAAGCATGACAAGTTCACGAAACGAACAACTGAATGCATTGTCTGATGGCTGCGGTCACAAAAAACAAACGGCGAAATGAACCAATCCCCTTTCGTGTTAGTCGTATGATCACAATGATGTACTCATGATAAAAAATATCCAAAAAATCAAGAATATGACAGATATCTAACACATATAATTTGTCCTGCAGATTAAGTGAAGCTTTTTCTTCATCGAGAAGGCAAAAAAGCAGACCCTTTTTAGATTACATTAAGAACTAGCTATTTGTTCGAGCAGAATAACATCAACAATCGGCCAGAAAATTGTTTAAAAAAATGATATTCAAAAAAAAAACTCACAGAACTTCTTATTCAAAAAAATCGCAACTGAAAAAGTAGCTTTTTCCTCAAGGCAAAGAAGAATCACCAATGAATTTTCTGGGCAATCCTATAATAGCCGTGTTTTATTACCGACAATAACCCATATGGTTCACCCCGTAAAAATAAAACGATCTGGGTTATGTACTGATAATTTACCCTCTGTTCGCCGAATTTAATACTAATATTTGCAAACCCAGAAAGAAACCCCAATAGAAACCTGGATCTCGTGTTGGTTTTGCAATACGTGTTTAAAAATAACCCAGACCCGTAGATAATAAAACGCAGCTAATGAATTTAATATGGGCTTGTCCTAGGAGGTAAGTAGGTGCACAAATTCTCGATGAAGATTTTGTAATGAAATCACCGGTCTCATGGAATCATGAGTTCATTTTCTTGGTGAAAAAACGTATGCTTGAGATGAGATGATTTAGTAAACGCCCGACAAAAAATAGTAGGTAGCTGGTTACATTTTCCCATAATTTATTTTTTTGTAGCAGGTCAAAAATCTTTTTATGAAGAAAATCTTCGCCTCCGGTTTTGCATTTAATTCATGCATATGAAAAACGATTGTGCATTCGTTAAAGTTTTTTTTGTTGTCTAATCTCTACCTTCTTACTTGAGCTAAGTAGAACATGCTACTTAAATGGCAAACTGGTGACCGGCTACATTACCTTTCATGACTGAAATCAATGATAATCTCTCCTATATGACTGCGGTCATACAGGATTTTAACAATGCATTTTTCATTGAGGAGTTAATTTCGTAGTGGGATATTGAGTAAGGCGAATATGGCGTGAAGGTTCGAAAGATGGATTGTATCTATTATATTATTTAAGGAAAAAAAATTTTGTTTCATCACGACAATGCACCACCACAGAGTATTCACAGTAGCACCTTATATACAAATATGCTAAATAATAAGCGAGTCTGTCGGAAATAATGTGAGTTATCACGGTCAGGCATTGACCCAACCAGAAAAAAGTGTCGACGATGCACACAAACATTTACTTCGCACTTTGGATTGTTTCCCGCCGGGAAACTCGGGCCGAGCAAACACCTTTGCACTCGGTCCGTATGGGAAGTGCATATCAGCAGTATTAATCGTAGGTTAAGCATTTAATACGTATATATACTTGTTTCGTTTGGGACTTGTGCCGATGTCAATAAAACATTTATTTTTTAAATATCAAAGAACAAGATTCCTTTACTGGCGCCCGAACAGGGACCCACTGCCCTTATAACAAGTGCAATAAAAAGAATGAAAATAAAAATCACAGAATTCAATCAAAGTCCTTGCCCCTAAGAGAAAAAAGTGTTAAAATTTTTAAAATCTATCAAATCAAAAGCAAATCGAGATTCTTCAAATATAAACTAATTATTCAAAAGCTGGAATAAAAAGTAAACTATTAACAAAAAAAAAAAACAGTGATAGAATACTATCGTGGTGACACAGGTGCCCCTGGCCTTCATCTGTGTAATTAAATTTAACTTATAACTAATAATTGAACTGAGAGTGCCCATCAATTATTCAAAAAAAAATTTACTAACATACAAAAAAACTGCTATACTGGTGATAAGTGTATACCATATTCATCTGTAACTATAATTTGACCGGTGTGGCATAACTGATTGAAACTGGAGTGTCCATCTTTGTCCAACTTTGAAAGAGAGGAAAAGATGCTGATGCTATTCTCTTTAATGTAAGATAAAATTTAATATAATTATTAAAATCAAAGGAGAAAAATTATATTTTAAATCATTCGCACATACTTGAAAAAATTATATTTTAAATCATTCACACATACTTTGATTACTTTATCTAAAATTTTGCGAATTTTCATAAAAATAAAAATACAAAAAAAAAAAATAAAAAGATATTCCTATAAAATTTGAAGAAGTATAAAAATCAAATTAAGAACTAATTTATAACATAATTGTGTGGTGCCACTCTTAAAGGTAAATGGAGGAACTCCAAGTTTCTGTAACACAACTGACCGGGGCACATAATTCTGTCCTGAGCAGTTGAAACAGGGTAGGTCGAGAATTGAGGACTTCTACGCAAATGTCAATCATTCATCAGGGGTCTGAGCGGAGACTTTTAACGACTTTTAATGATAAAAAACCAGAATCACTACCGGAGGCATACACTGTATATGCAAAATTTGAACCTGCGGAATAGTTCGGTGCATGTGCAGGCATCAAATGTGGTTTCCGCGCCCGTGCCATATAATTTTGGGATAGACAGAAAACCTCCCTTGCCAATTAGTAACACTTGTAAATACCCAAATAAATTTTTCAATCATTCCAGACAATTTTCGAATACATGGGGTCCTAGTTACAATTCCAAACGATACTAATACCCAACAGGACCAAAACCCCCAGTTAAAATGGAACTGGGGTCTGTGCAGACAAAAAACGTCGATTACATAAATTGACCTAATAACCCTTTTAAAAGAGAATCCAATTCCGAAAACTATCCGAGGAAACAGCAACGACTTAGCCACACAGTCGCAGTTGTCACAGATGTTACGGAAGAACCAAGTCGTCAGAAGAAAATTTTATGATAGGTGCCTCGTTTCCAGCGTACCATATATGAAATATGGTACGCGGGACGGGAAGGTATTACATTTCTCGTTGATACTGGTGCTAATAAAAATTTCATCAAACCAAACCTAGCACCAGCACCCCAATTAGTTAAAACTCCATTTTACATCAATAGTCCTCCAGGGGATATTCTAGTAAAAAATTAAATATGCGGAAAATTCTTTACTTTTGTCGGTTGTAACCTTGATACAACCTTTTTCATTCTTCCTGGCCTGACTTCGTTCGATGAAATAATAGGACATAATACCCTTAAGGAGCTTAAAGGAGGCTTTACATGGATCTGCATTTGCAGACTTGAAGAAAGGTAGAGCGGGACCATAATATAAAACAAATATAAAAGTAAGACAGGGTACAAACTAATAACTTACTCGAACTCTGCTATAACTTTCTTGACATATCTCACAATCACATGTTCTTAGCGTTCAGGTATGTAGCTTTGATAAGATAGTTTTCGCTATTTTCATTGTTTTTAAGTAAACTGAGGTGAAATGGTAAAAAAAAACTTGAAAATTCGTTATCTGAAGTTAACAAATTATGGTGTAGATGAAAATACTATAATGAAGACGATCATGTCCATCTTCCCTATGATCTGCAATCTTTAGGTTTATACTTCCTATAATCTTCATACATCAAGAAGGTCTCCATTTCGATCTTCGCTCTCTAGCGCACAAGTATAATTTTTTAATTTTGTTTACTCTTTTTTTTGCAGATGTCAATGCAGATGAAGATGAAGATACATGTAAAGCCTCCTTAAGGCAACATTTGATAGGGAAACAATGAATTTGTCATACACCCATGTATAAATATTCCCTTGGTGAACAAACCATCTAGTTTAGTAAGTTCTTTAGTTATCTTTAATGAGAATATAACCGTAGTCTCCAATTTAAATCTTAAATGCATAGTTAGTAAATTCAGTCACTTATTTGGCCCAGTCACCAATGAAGAGGTAAAAACTAATATAAGAGCAGAAATACGGACCACCACCGGTGAGTCTATATAAACAAAGAGCTATCCATACTCCGCTTGCATGCGAGAAGAGTTCGAGAGGCAAGTCAACGAGTTTCTGGCCGAAAATATAATTCGTCCATCAAAAGGCTCATATAATTACCCTCTATGGGTAGTTCCAAAAAAAACCTAAGCCAGACGGGGGAAAACAGTATAGGAAGGTTATAGATTTTAAACGTCTGAACTCCGTAACCATTTTCGATACCTACCCCATACCGGACATAAACAGTACTCTCGCAAGTCTTGGCGATGCCAGATTTATTACCATAATATACCTCACTTCAGGCTCTCATCAGATAGCCATGGAGGAAAAACGATATCACCAAGACAGCATTTTGCACAATGAATACCAATATCTAAGGCTACTTTTCGGGCTGAAAAACGCCCCAGCAATATTTCAAAGAATGATAGACGATGTCCTCAAGGAATTAATCGGAGGAATTTGCTACGTCTATATTGACGACATAATAATTTTCAGCAAATCCGAAAGCGATAATCTTAGGGACGTCGAAACAGTGTTCCACAAGATTCATGAAGCTGGCATTAAAATTAATCTCGAAAAAACACATTTCCTAGCAACATGTGTTGAATTCTTGGGATATCTTTTCACTTCTGATGCTATTCTTCCTGATCCTAAGAAGGTTAAAGCTAGCGAGGCAATTTTGCCTCCGAACACCATAAAGAAGTTAAAGAGTTTCTAAGAATTGACATCATATTATAGAAGGTTTATTAAGGACTATGCCAAGATAGCTAAACCATTAACCAATATGACTCGTGGCGACTTTGTACAAATACGTGCCAACCAATCCAAAAAAGTTCCTGTTATACTTGATGAGACAGCACTTAAGGCATTTGAAAATCTTAAGGAATTGCTTACTTCACCTGAGGTACTTGCTTTTCCAGACTTCGACAAACCGTTTACAGACGCCTCTGACTATGCCATAGGTGTCGTGTTGTCTCAGGGAGAACCTGGGGAAGACAAACCGGTTGCATACATCTCCCGTTCCTTAAATCGAACGGAAGAAGGCTATGCGACAATTAAAAAAGAACTACGTGCTATAGTTTCGGTACTTGATAACTTAAGAAACTATCTCTATGGAGCCAAGAAGATAAGAATATAAACCGACTACCAGCCTTTGACACATACGCTAAGTAATAGAAATTAAAACGCGAAACTCAAACGCTGAAAGGCAAGAGTCGAAGAATATAACTACGAGTTGATTTACACTCCAGGTAAATCAAACTTCGTGGCAGATGCTCTATCGAGGCTCCGAACAGAGGTCAACCACTTGTCAGATTCCCCAGATCCTCGAACGGAAATAGCAAATTCATTGCCTAGCAGAACGGATACCGAAACGGCAAACGAAGAACAAACTCCAACTGCTGACGGAGGACTTTGCGAACAATCCCCCCATGATAAGGATTCTGGAACTATTCACAGTGCCGATCAAGATAACAGCGACCTAACCACACTTATAAGCTCCTCTTAATGTCTTCAGGAACCAATTGGTTCTTAAGGTTGGTATCGACTTATGAGCCCACGCGGAACCGCATCCTGGTTTTCATTGCCACTCAGGGAAGTCTTATTAGACTATCTTAACCCAAACGTTATAAATGGGATACAAATTCCAGAGGTTTATGTAGACACGCTTCAGAACATTTGCCTTGAAAACTTCAATAAATATAAAATCAGGGTTACACAAATATTAGTGTAGGCTTTAGCCAATGAGAAATGGAAATTCTCCATCATCGAGGAGGAACATAGAAGTACCCACCGAGCCCCGAGGGAAAACAAACAACAGATCCTCGAAAAATTCTATTTCCCACGAATGATGGCAGAAATTAGGAAATATACTACCTCCTGCGAAATTTGTCATTCCAATAAGTACGATAGAAGCCCACACAACCCAGAACTTTAATTAACACCCGTCCCAAAATATCCATGCCAAATTATTCACATTGACATAATGGTGATCCAAAACGAAAATTTTTGACCGTTGTAGATAAATTTTCTAAATTCTCTAAATTCTGTCACTTCAAATATAGATCAGCTATAAATTTGAGATCAAAAATAATAAAGTTTTTGCATTACTTTACAGTACCTGTGATGTTAGTCGTGGACAACGAGTGGGGTTACCTCAGTCCAATAGTCCTGAACCTTATTGAAAATTTAGGAGTAAAACTGTACTTAACGGCTTCACATATGAGCGAGGTCAATGGCCAAATAGAAAGCGTTCACTCTACGGTTCTCTAAATATATCGATGCCTTAAAGCAAAATTCCCAGATTTAAAGGTCAAAGAGCTCGTGTACGTAGCTGTTAATAGGCATAACAACACGGTACATTCAGTTTTTTTAAAAAAAACAAACAGATATTTTCTCAGAAGATCACAAAGAATCAATTACCAGAATCTTTTAAACATCCGTTCAAGAATTAAAAAAGGGAATAATTGAGAAAAATATGAAGGCTATTAAACTTCGGAAAAACTTAATAAGAGTGGTACCAAGGAAATACAAGAAGGGCGATGTCGTTTACGTTGCTGTTAAACGAATAAAAAGTAAGAACAAACCCTTATAAACGGTGATTTTTTAAGAGCTTGGTTTTTGAAAATTCAAAAAAACACAGAAACTTGTAAAAAGTGAATGAAATTTTTATTTGGATTGATAAATCAATTTCTGCCATTTACTTTTTAAAAATAATTTCACTTAAATGTTGCCCGTGGCTACGCTTCAGGTGGTCCATTCTGAAGGTCCAATTTTGGCAAACTTTTTCACGCATTTCGGCCGGAATCTCACCAATGACGCGTTCAATGTTGGCTTCCAAGGCAGCAATCGTGTTTGGCTTGTCCCCATAGACAATAGACTTAACAATTTTGATAATAAATTTCAATAATTTGCAAACGTTGTTCAGGCGTAGGTCTATTCATGATGAAATGGCAAACAATACTGAATCGAAATGTCAAATGTTCGTGGAATTTGTCATGTGTGATCTGTCAAAAATATAAACGTCAAAAGCCAAGTAGCAAAAAAATCACCCGTTATAAAAAAGAGATTGTAGCAAAACACAACCGAGTAATAGTGACGACATCAAGTTGTAAGAAAATCTACAAAGCCCACTTAAAAATATTAAATGCACAATGTAAATCAAAAATTATTTTTTTATGAAAAATTTTGTAAAAAGAAAAAAATACAAAATATTCTTTAAAGTTGGCTCTCAAGAAACAAGGGGCCGGCTCACTAAAAGATTACTTAATCGTAATTATGGTGATGTTGGTCTAGTAGTAGGTTGTTTGAAAATTTTAACCTTACAAGTCAAAGCGGAACAATACGAACCCTCCGATCCAGTGACTTCCCCGAGAATTGAATAGAGAGCTAACCTATTGAGCATCAAAGAAAAACTATATACTGAAAAGTTCAAAAAACCAAAAAAAAACATGTATGAAACATTCAATCAATAAAACTCTTTAACTAAGAATAAATATATGAATAAAATAAAATATGAAAATGAAAAGTGTATGAATGCATTATATGTACACTAATTTTAGATTTTAAAATAAAATTGTAACTTCACGATTAATAAACTTTAATTATATTACAGATTAGTAATTCTCTTTACTCCTATGCAGACAATGCACATATTTGCGTAGGAGTCTCCGGTTGTGACAACCAAAGAAAAGAATGCCTGGGTAACGAATGTGGTTATTAAATTGGTCCATTTAATTGACTTACAAAAATATGACGTACTTATACAAGAGACAGAACAGCTGACGTTAAAATACCTAAAGAACGAGGAAAGTTAGATCAATAAATTGGATAGGAACCGCCTGGAAATGGATAAGTGGGTCTCCAGACGCAACAGACTGGGACAATCTTTTGAAGGGCCAGAGACATAAACGAGAAACTATTTGACACAACTCAAGAAATTACAGGGAAAATTAATAAACAAATTAAACGGTATTATAACGCTATCCAAAAAGGAGAGACAGACAAACTCAGACACGACTTACTCGACAAGATATTTATATTAAAAGAAGGGGCAATGAGATAGTAAGAGCTTGCAAATGGCCAAGAATGGCATCGTAGATAGTAACTTTTTGAACTCAGAGGAAATTAATACCATAGTTAACGAACTAGAAACTCTACCTTATCAAAATGTTGTAGAAGCTGTCGAATACGGGAGACCTTCCGTACATAGTTATGGTACGTTACTACTTTACGTATTATCTATACCAAAAATCGACCCTAAGGTACACCACCTAGTCACCGTTCGTGCAGCAGTTAGAAACAATAGACAAATTGACTTAGATTACTCCAGGCTTTTACTAATCCATGACGTAACATACGGTTTCTTCCTTGTGTGAAGAAAAAATACTTAAAAAACTCCCCGAAAACTCTTGCATATCCAGACCTCTAAAGGGTGGAAATGCATTATGTAACTATAAAACGACAGATGAAGAAATTATAGAATTGATCGGAGAAAATACATTTTTCCTTACGAATGGCTCCATTTTAAATAAAAATTCCTCTATTCCTCTAGAAGGTACGTACCTGATCCAGCTAGACAACGAGGCGGTCCAAATAAAGCAGAAGACATATTTCAGTAAGACAGTGTTGAGTCCCCAAGCACTTCAACCAGTCCTGGCGAACATAACGGTCCACAAGATAAAACCAAAATTGGAATACGTGCATGATCTCAGCATGAGAAACAGACTCCAGCACATAGACCTACCCCAAAGGCCAATGACACCTACGAAATCTCAGGTTGCCGCCCCCATCCAGTAAGCAATCTGCGGGACGCAGATATTTGAAGGGGCGGCAGTTATCACGGTCAGGCATTGTCCCAACCCGAAAAAAGTGTCGACGTTGCAAACGAACATCCGCTTCGCACTTTTGATTGTTTCCCACCGGGAAATTCGAGCCGAGCAAACACCTTTGCACTCGGTCTGTATGGAACTGCATATCAGCAGTATTACTCGTAGGTTAAGCATTGAAATGTATTTTTGATTTAATTTCTGGAATTCTTTTGTGTAACTTAAGGTTGTGCATTCCCACCCAATAAACTAGCCGATTATTATAGCGTAAATTATTCTTGTTTCATTTAGGACCAGGTCCGAGGTCCCTAAAAAATATATTTTTTAAACATCAATGAACAAAATTCTTTGATTTGTGTTTAACTTGTTTTTTTTTTTATTTTTATCTGAGATGGTGGCGCGGCATTTGAAAATTGGATTAAGTTATCAATTAAAGGAAAATTGAAGCCTAAGTTACTAACACAACTTAAATTTTGTATCTTACAATGAAGATGATTGGCTCTAAGATTTCGTACCATGTATACTCTATTATTTAGATTGTTTTTATTTCTAAATAGGTATGACCAAACGGTTTGGTGGAAAAAGATCTTTATCAAATAATACAAGTACTGGAGCCACAAACGCCTATTTTGCAGGTATGTCACTATCACAAAAATCACGATTGTCAAAAAATATTAGTTAAAATGGCGTATCTTTCTAAAACTTAATTGCTTTAAAGTGATTAACGATTCATTGATAATTGTCAAATTTCTTATAATTCACAACAATCAATCATTCTCAAAGCTCACAACTTTTGGCAAAAGGATTGCTAAAAATCATATTTCAATGTTTATCAATTGTCAATTGGTAGTTTAACATCGTAGTATAGGCTTGTATAAATTAAATGCATTTTTAAATAGAAAACACTTATTTTTATTCTAAGTCACTTAATTAAACAGCGAGCGTTCATATGCTTCGTCAAATCCTCGGTTCTCATTGGTTAGTCAATTGTCCGTAATGTTGACATTTCACGTGGATATTAGCTATTGATATTGCTAACTATTGTTAAAGATTAAACTAGAAAATAAGTGTTATGCTGTTTTCATTACGCTTCTTTATTTGATTATGTTCAATAAAATAAAACCCAACTTTAGGACCATGTATCAATTACGTTACAATTTTGATTTGATCCATCGATTATTTTTTATACATATATTATCTAATTTTGTATATACTATACATGTACTAATAATTTTAATATTATACATTGTTGCACATACACATTGATTCAAAAAAGCCAAAATATTACTTTTTAATAGAGTTGTAGGTACCTAACTGTATCTTGAATAGCTGTTGATAAACCATGTAGGGCAAGTGGGGGCAAGACCGCACATGGGGGCAAAACCGGTTTTGTACTATTTTGTATGAACAAACAAAATCAATGGCAACACTTTTAATGTAAAAACGTGGCGAAATGAATGACGCATCATGTCTGTGAAGATAATGTAGTTTGTTGAAAACGTCAAAAATTTACAGTTATTTTTGTGATTTTTTGTGAAGACGTTATCGCTCGTGTGAGAAAAAAAGTGTGTTTTAGCAAGTAAAATAATCAAAAAAATAAGTGTTGTTTTTTATTACTGCACGGTAGATATTGGAAAGTAGTATAAGCTATAAGAAATCGACAAGAATCTACATTTTAAGGAAAACATTTCAATAATTCAGTAAAAATTCATGTGGGGCAAAACCGCATAGGGGAAAAACAGCCCAGTGTGCGGTTTTGCCCCAAATGTTATGTGTTGCTTAATTATTTATTTTTTTCTTAATACTCTTGTTTATTTAATTTATCTATTTTATGAAATGTAGGTCAACAATGGTGCGAAACTACATTCGCAAAATAACGCGACAATCACGAGACGAATCGGCGAAGTGAAATATGATTGATGCCCTTCTTAAAAATGAGATTGGATTGGCATGTATGATCTTTCATGTCCCCAAGACCACCCTGAGGGAGAGATATGCAAAAGTGCTCAACAAACCGAAGAACCTTGACAACTGTGCATAGAAGACCCTGGTACGATTCAAGACTGTTTTTAGAGCAGAGCTGGGAAAAGAATTATCGGATCATATCCTGTTATTGGAAAGCAGCTTATTTCCATTAACAGTAAAATATTTACGGGGTATCGCATTTCAGCTGGCTGAAAAAAATAACATCAAACACGATTTTGGCAAGAAAACGGGATGGCCGGATACAAATGGCTGGAACATTTTTTGATGAGAAATCCGGCCATTAGAGCAAGATCAATGGGTTTCAATAGCGTTTTAGTGGCAAAATATTTTGACCTGTTGGTTGAAATAATGGATAAACAACAGTTGTCTCCAGACCGAATTTATAACGTTGCTGAAACCTGTATTTCAACAGCCCCAAAAAAGCGAGTAAAGTGTTGCTTAAGAAAGTTAAAGACCAAGATGGAACTTTATTTAACATCTGCAGAACGCGGTAAAACGATAACTATATAAATCTGTATGAGTGCATCTAGACAGTATATACCACCCTACTCATAGACATGTCAACATACTGGGGAGGGCTCCACAAAGTTCAGTTCATTCTTGTGGTTGGATGCCGACCAATTTATTTTTGATTTGGTTTGACCTTTTTTTACATCATGCGAACCCATCAAAGAATGGCCAGTATTGTTATTACTAGTCGGACATTCCACACATACCAAAAAATTGTAATTCATTAAGGTTCGAGAACAAAATGTGATTGTGTTGTGCTTTCCGCCGCATTGTTCACACCGAATGCAACCACTTGACGTTTCCTTTAAGTCACCGCTAAGCCAATATTATTCAACGGAGGTAAAAAGATGGATGCGTACTAACTCACTGTTGATGGTTACCGAATATTAAATTCCAGAAATGATTGGCATTACATATATGAAGTCCGCTTTTATCCACACTGCAGTCAACGGATTCAAGAATACTGGAATTTATCCCCTGAACAGCGACGTTTTTGAAGATTGGACCTTCGAGCCATCTGAAACTACAAACAGCCCGTTGTCTGAAGTGCAAGCTTCTGCAGGGGAGCCATCCACATATTCGCTGCTAGAAGGAGTGCTTTTATCATCTCCTGTGGGAAATCGTTCTATTGAACCCACACCATTCTCATCAACTTCCAAACCTGAAGAAAAAAATCCTAATACGGATTTTTTTGATGCACTGGCTGCCTTACAAGACATTCCAGCAACGCCAACTGCTTCTTTCTTATCTTCTCCAAAGAAGCTTGTCAAAATTCCTGCTGGGAAAAGACTTGTTATTCAGAGAAAGACTAGGCAAGGAAAGGCTGCAATTTTGACAAGTTCACCATACAAATCAGAGCTGGAAGCTCTCCCACCTCCAAAAACTATGAGGCGAACAAACAGGAGACCATAAAAGTAGCCAAACAATCTAAGCGGCCACGTAGAAGAAATGAAACCAATGCTGACAACTATTGCAAGTGCATCTTCTGTCAAGAACTTTTTCTAAATCCAAAACATCAGATGGCTGAATAAAGTGCATTCAATGCCCTGGGTGGGTTCACGAAGCTTGTGCAGGAATTGGAGTCAATGAGGACATCGCATATATTTGTGACTTTTGCGCCTAACTCGATATTTGTATATAAGGCGGTTTTGCCCCAGTTTGATATAGTAGGGCTGTCTTGCCCCCACATAGGGGCAAAATCGTTTTTTGGAAACTCTTTTTAAAAGTTATATAACTTTTTTTCACTAACGTATTTATTTATAATATTACTGTAAGAACCTTAATGAATAAACAGACTTGCAAAATAAAGACTTTTTTTTCATTTAAAAATTAGTTTAATAGTTTTTAAAACGGGTAAACACTAAATATGCGGTTTTGCACCCACTTCTCCTACTGAGTGCTTTCATGACGTGTGCTAAACTCCAAAATATTTGTTTTTTAATTGCTTGCCCCATTATTGCGTTAGTTTTATAAATCACGACAAATAAAAAAGGATGCAAGCTCAAAGTAAAAATTGTTTACCTTCAACTGTCGTAAGAACTAAATAATATGTATAATAAAATAAAAAAAAGAGAACTAAACCGATCGACTCACTCACGACTCACAGTGCATTTCGTCACTACCATCGCCAGGACCGCAATTTTTGATACCATCACATCGCAGTTTTTCCGAAATGCAGTAACCAATATTGCATTGGAAATGGAAGGCTGATTCGCAAAGTAATCCAATGGCTGGCGGTCCCGGACCAGAGTCTTGAATTTCAGTCCATATAATACGGAAGCCCTGGAAAAAAATAAAAATAAAATTGAATTAAATTGTTAGTTTTCCTCGGTATGTTCTTTGAAATCAAATATTGAATTATAATAAACAGAACATTGGCACACAACCCACTAAATGCAATATGTACCTACTATTAAAAAGATTTTCAAACAATGTTAGGAAAATATTTTGGTATAAAGGTAAAATGAATAGTTTTTTTAAATAGGAAGATGAAACAAATATTTAATTTTTTTTTCGAAACCATGAATTCATATGCAATTCTTATTACCTATTAAAACTTTTTAGGGTTATCCATACAACAAATAATATTTAAATCAGTTTAGTCATGGTTAAGGGGTAGCATTGACTGTTACTAAGCACCCAAGTCTTAGATCCATATAAGTGAGTACTGACGGGACTATTATCCTATGCAGCAGCAGTTTAGGCTATTAAGCTTTGTTTAATTTCCTAAGTTTAAAAAAGGTGTGTAGTGTTAACTTGATATCAAGTTAGCACTAAACTTTGTAAAATAAAATAAAGTGAATACACAATTAATTAAAGCTTTTTAGTAGTAAATTATTTGTGGAAAGAAAAATACTCCAAAAATTTTTGTTAATTAGCTTTGGAAAATACCCAGGCTGTGTAGTGCTGACTTGACATTGTAAATTCAGCCATTAAAAAAGCAAATTTCCAAAATGTAATGATGCAATTAATTGTAGCTTTTTAATCTAAAGTTAGTTGTGGAAAGAAAAAAATTCAATTTTTTTTTAATTAGCTCTGGAAAATACCCAAGATGTGTAGTGTTAACTTGACATTAAGAATTCAGCCATTAAAACAGCAAACTTCAAAAATGTAAAGGTGCAAATAATTGTAGCTTTTTAATCTAAAATTAGTTGTGGAAAGAAAAAAAATCGAAAAAATTTGTGTATTTGCATTGGAAAATACCAAAGGTGTGTAGTGCTAAATTGACATTGTAAATTCAACCATTAGAAAAGCAAAATTCCAAAATGTAATGATGCAATTAATAGTAGCGTTTTAATCTAAAATTAGTTGTGAAAAGCAAAAAATTCGAAAACTTTGTTTAGTTAGCTTTGGAAAATACCCAGCATGTGTAGTGCTAATTTGACATTGTGAGTTCAGCCATTAAAAAAGCAAAATTCCAAAATGTAATGATGCAATTTGTTAAAACATGAAACTGAACAATGAAACCGAACACCTATATAATAATTTGTAAATTCTATATGTATGTATATCTAAGTATCTTTTGTTACTATGTATATAATAAATTTGGAAATAATTAATATTATTGTGAAAACAAAACCTGAAACAAAAGGAACTTTGGCTTATAAATAAATTTGTAGTTTGTTATCATTATAACGGACTTTCATTTAAATAATGTTATCAGGTTATGGGCCCAGTATCGTGTGACCTGCATTAGTAGAAAATGTCGTCAAATGAATTTAAAGTCTCTGTGGATAAGCTTGAGGGTCCAAGCGATTGGACGAAATCGAAATAGTAAATTTTCTCTCAAGAAAATAGTTGCTGGAGATATATTTTGCACCTTAATCATATCAACATCAACGGCTGAAGAAAAGAAGAAATTTAACGATTGGCTGAAAGATGATGCAAAAGCTGCTGGCTTGATCGCTGCATCATTAAGCTCACCACTCGCTGAACTTGTCTTAACATGCGAGCATTCTGAGGACCTTCGGGATAAATTATGCGCTCGTTCTTAAAGAAGCTGCATCCAAAGGCTCAACACCCAACTAACATTTTAGATTGTAGTAGGCTATAAACAAGCTTTTTCCTAACTTGTATATTAACCACAGAAGGCCTTAATCAAGTCATTTTGGCGCACATTCTGCCAGCTATTTACTTGCATATGAACATCTGGCATTAGCCATATGGAAACAAAGAGCTGTATATAACTTGCGTCTGCAGGCTATATGGAAACAATTAGCTTGTATAAGGCCTTACACATGCCTGCTTCTGCAGGCTGTATGGAAACAATTAGCTTTTATAAGGCCTTATACAGGCCTGCTTCTGCAGGCTATATGGAAGCAATTAGCTTGTATAAGGCTTATACAAACCACTGAAAATAGTTTTAAAAAATGGTTGCTTATATTTTTATTTTATTATAATATTACGAGTAATATCTGCATTTTCCTCGACATTTGGGTCTTATGGACTTGCTTTCTTGCTTATCTGAAATGTATAGCATTTAATTTAATTTTAAAAATTTCTATTTTTACTTATATGATTTTTCCGGTATTTGAACTGAGGGCCTTTCGATCACCGTCCGAGCACTCTTCCACTACGCAACCTAATGGTATGCGTGTGGAATGTCCAAATTTTGATGAGTTGATACATCGCCCGCTTTCACGTTATAATAATTTATTATTATGCGTTCACTAAATGAATATCATTATGAGGTGACGATTAGTAAAATTCCATTCATTGGATTTCTTAAAAAAATAATATTAGAAATACAAACATATTAAAACATATTTTATACGAAAAAAGAAATAAATCTATATGAATCTGTGTGTCTTATAGTCATGTGTATTTAATTAAATATGGTCTGTGCACAGTGTGTAAAAACAAGTTTTACAAATAATTTTCGCCAAATTTATGTACAACATAAAGATCTTAAAATTATTTAAATCGCAAAAGCTCTTTATTTTCAAGCTTTTATTATTCTTTATTGTACTTTCATTGCATTTACAATTTCAAACAAAAAGCACTTAAGTTAATACATAAACAAAAAATGGGTATCAATAGGATTCGAACGCTGAACACTTCGGTTAGTTAGATTTAGGTAGTACTTTCTGATAATATTATAATAAATATTTCTTTCAGAAAATAGTTTTTGATAATAAATAAACACTTAAAATTAGTTTTTTCCATAATTATATTTAATTTTTTATTTGACAAAAAAACACTTTTTTTTACTAACAAAACACATTTTTTTGATAAAAACTTTTTTTTTAGAAAGGTGTCACTCCCAACATCACGAATATTCAATTTTTAAGCTACGACGCTACATTTAGACGGAAATCGAATTTAAAGAGAAAAACGGTGCAGACTTTCATGGTTCGAGGACCCTTAGTTTGGCCACAAATCGCGTTTAAAGTTAAAAGTCGGTTTATCATGCCATGCGATACATCGATTCAAAGAGTGCAACATCACGAACATTCAATGTTGTCGATACGACGCTTAATTTAGCCACAAATCGAATTTAAATAAAATAAAACGCACGACTAGATCGTACGAACTTGCTCTTGTAGCTTACAACCTTAATGTACATAGCTAAACGTGGAGGCTGTTTAGTATTAGTAGGTAGGTAGTCTAGTTATCTTATGCAGGCTTAAGTCCGATGTAGGTAAATTACCTTGATTCTTAGTTAAATGAATTTCCGAATGGATGAAATAGTTACACAGGTACCTACCTAGAAATGTATATTTAAATCTAGATTTTTATGGATGGATTTTTATTAATTATAGGTAGAAGGGTAATAAGAAGAAGAACCTACATACATAGATGGCACCTATATGTATGTAAATATAGACAAAATATATAAAATTAAATTTATAAGGTAGCTTATGCATATAACTTTATAATTTGGGTGCAATTTGCATAATATTTATGTGATCTTTACACAGATGCATATATATATAAATGTATGAGGGCCTTCATAGTACATATGTATGTATGTATTCAGTGACGTGCGCAAAATGCGAAAAATGAAATATATTTAGGTAGAAATAAATGGGTGATACTCATAATAAAATCTTTTTGATTGCTTAGTTGGTATAGTTTGAGGGAAAACAAAGATGACATTTGGATTCCGAAAAAAATCGTTGGAGCGGTTTTTAAAAAACTAATTTTTTAAAAACATTTGTAGAAAAAAATTGAGACGCCATTTTGAAGACTATATTAATATACATATAAAATTAAAATTTTAAAAAAAATCAGTGATTGGTTTTCGAAAAATCGACTTTTTTGTTTTGAAAATTTGAGTGTGCAGTTTTGTTAACACTTTTAGGGAGCGTTTGCATAAAAACATAATTTTAATCGGGCCATCCAATAGCGAGAAAGTCGAAAATGATCAAAGTGGTTCTAGGAGAACTACCGTTATTAAGTACGCGAAAAAATATTTGTATACTTTAAAGTGGACTGTACTTATTTAGGAACACACACATTTTTTATAAGAATTCTTGGAGCCGTTTTTGAGAAATAAATTTTTTTTCTTACCGTTTTTTTTAATTTGTTGGGAGGTACCGTTGTTTCCTATTTTAGGAAAAATTATTCAAGATAATGTCAAGAAACTTCCAAATACGAATTTTCGAAAAAAATCTATTGAGCGGTTTTTTGAAATTTTGAGTTTTCAAAAAAAAAATTCCAAACAAACATTTTTTCGAAAGATTTGGCTTGCAATAGTGTTTAACTTTTCTAGAAGCTTCTGCGTAAAAAATTAAATAAAAATCAAATCAACTGGGAAACCCCAGAAAATCGGAAACCAAATAAAATGGTTCTATTAGTGGTACCAAAAATAACAATGTTTTTCCCAAAAAAAATTATCAAAAGGTAACCTATCCCTTCATTAATGAACTGATTTTTTTTTTAAATCGTTGGAGCCGTTTTTGAGAAAAATAATATTTTAGTTTTTAGCCAAAAAGAAAGGTGTGGGAGCTACTGTTATTTGTCGTCGTAAAAAAAGTGAAAAGCGTGTGGGTATATTACCGAAATATTTTAAACGATTTAGTAATATGTTTAATCATTTTTACTATGATACTAGGGTAAAAAGAGGATTTTGAAAATTTTAAACGAGTTTAGTTTCGTATCATCTTCCTAACATTTTACTAAAGTCAAATAAGATGGCTATACACAAGCTATAGCTTGTACAAGATGGCTTTATACAAGCTATTTACAAATCCACCATGCTTTAACTTTTGTGGATGATAATTTGCTGAAGGAAATTATCCGATTTCTGTATTTCAAGTGATTTCTGTTTTTGATCGACATTTCTCTATTTTGTGCTCACTTGGAAATTATTTTTTTTAACAATGAAGTTAAGCCGATTTGAACATCATCGCACACATCGCGAAACTATAAAAGCTATTTATAGTTCTCAATGAAGAGTTATCCAAGCATTACTTTAAATAAATAATTTGACAATTTTAGAGATTTGTGGGATACTATTCCTGCAGAAAAGCAAACTCTAAGCTTATTAATAGAGAAGTTATGCGCCATCGAGACAAGAGAAACAAAAACATAAATAATTCAAGTGATAGCGCTGCTTTCGTCGCAAAATGAAATTTTAAGAAACAGCAACCAGAGAAAGAAAATCGAACGTGCGAAGATGAAATTTCCGTGCAACAAGTGCAAGGAACTTTGACATTGGGCTGCTGAATGTCCACAGAATAAACCAGCACAAAGCGGCACCAAGAAAAATCAAAAATATAGGGTGGCACACGAATCGTGCTACAAAAATAAAACGAAATAACTTTTTTTCAGTGTAGTCGGCTTATTTTTTTTTATTTTATAGGCTACTATTTAGATTTATCAAAATGAATGCTTGTGATACTGAAAAAACGATTTGGATAGTGCAGCGATACCTATCTTTGTAGTCCGTCATTTTCGTACAAAGGGAATTTAGGGTTGAGTTTAGCGGTACTCCCCCGAGTGGATGGACCATTATGAGGCTGGTGAACATGTTTGCCGAATCTGTAAGCATCGAAGACCGTATCATCGAGAACCCAATGTTCGGGTTCAGGAAACAATCGTGGCTTTTGCACCAACAACACAGGAAAATCCAAGTGTTTCGACTCGAAACTTATCGGACTAAAGTGGAGTAGGCAGACGGTCATAACAACGGATACTTCATGATGGCTTAAACTTGTTTCCGTACAAAGTCTAAATTACAAGCAAGTTAGACCCTCAGGATTTGCCTGTTCGCCTGGAATTTTGCCGAAAAATTATTGCAATGGCCGAAGAAGACAATTCATTGATAAATTGTTTGTTCATGTCTGATGAGGCCCATTTTGACTTAAATGGCAATGTTAGCAAGCAAAATTGCCGTATATGGACTGAATCTAATCCAGAAATGCTCCACGAGACGGAACTGCACCCAGAACGAGTCACTGTGTGGTGCGCGGTTTTATCATGTTGAATTGTCGAACCATACTTCTTTGAAGAAAACGGTGTAAAACAAACCGTCAATGGGGACCGTTATTTAAATATGTTGAAGGAGGTTTTTTACCCAGAACTTCGCCGAAGACGTATCCCTTTCAGCAGGATTTGGTTTGAACAAGATGGAGCAAGTACACACGTAGCCACACAAGTTATGGCGGAGATCCAACGAAAATTCCCAAACAAATTGATATCCAGAAACTGCACTTTTCGCTGGCACCCAAGGTCACCTGACCTGACTACAACAGAGTTTTTTTATGGGTTTATGTTAAACAGGAAGTGTACAAAACAAAACCCAGGAATTTGACTGAATTTAAGCAGTCCATTAAGACAATAATTGCGGCGATCTCAATTTCAACCCTTCAGGCCGCAATGAACAATTTTCTGATCAGGTACCGCATATGCGTGGATAAGCATGGAGTTCATTTGGGGTCTACATCTTTAAAAACCATTGGTTATTTAAAATAAAATTTAATTTTTAATCCAGTAAAAAAAATTAATAAAATACATCGATTAAAATAAAAGTTATTTAAATTTCTTATTGTAGCACGATTCGTGCGCCACACTGTACAACGCTTTATTGGCATTCTCCTTGAATGCAGGAACGAAAAATTTATTAAGACCAAATCAATGGTATTGTGACAGTTGGGCTTCCAGGCATATTACGCCGAACAAATCGGACTTCGAAACATATAAGCCCTATGTGCCAGAAATAATTTACCTAGGAAAGCAGGACGACATATGGTCAAGGGAACATTAGAACTCAGGTGAGTGTTAAAGGTGTCAGCGAAATAGCAACTATTAAGGATGTATGGTACGTCCCGGATGCAAGTACACAATTATTTTCTGTGAAAGCTGCAGCTCAAAATGGATTTCGAAGAACAATGGACGACAAAACTGTAACAATACAAAACCGTCGAAATAGTCAAGTAGCAGTAGAGCGCTATCTCCAAAATGAATTGTATGTGCTCAAAATACAAATTATGAAACCTTCAGAGCAGGTCAAATGTATCAGCAAGCCTTCAAGTATACCACGAAAGATAAAATGAACATTACCGTTCCTGAAAGCGGGGAAGATTTCTGTAATGGATGTGGTGCTGGTAAGATCGGTGCTTCCTTTCAAGCCAAGAAGTGATCGACCAGTTATGGTTGGCGAACTTATTCATGCTGTTTTTGGACCGATTGAAACAACGTCAGTTGGAGGTTCGCGATATTATGTCTGTTCCAAAGATGACTTTAGCAAGTTCCATAGACTTTTCTTTTTGAAGAATAAGAGCGAGGTATGTAAATCACTTGAAACTTTCTTGAATGAAGGAAGAACCGTTGGTCATATTGTCAAAAGGTTAAGATGCGAAAGCGGAAGAAAGCTTGACATTAAAGATGTTGCCACAGTGCTGTCATAATTTGGAATAGAACAATGTCTGAGGCATGTAATACAGCAGCATATGTGTTGAAGCGCACAGGAACAACACCAATTCAAACTAAGGTTCCGTATGAATTATGGCATGATAAAAAGTCTAAGTTATTTACACATCTTTGGTACTGGATCTTATGTACACATACCCAAAGAACTTCGAAAGAAGTAATATGAAAAGGCTATGTATGGAAAGATGGTCGGTTATCTAAACCAAAAAGACGGATATCGGGTCTGGATTCCAAATCTAAAGAAAATTGTTTGCAGCCATGATGTAATTCTTAAACCAGAAGTAGTCTGCAATGCGAAAACTCAATATACAATTCTAGATTAGACTATAGAAGACGAAATGAAGAAAGGAAAACAAGCCAATATTTTGATCACGAGTAAAGCCAATGTTGAAGAAATTGTCAACGTTGACGGAACTGACGATGCTGATCAAGTAGCAGATTCTGAAGAAACTATAGATTCTGAAGTAAATTTAGGAAGTGATGAATTTTATAGTCGGATAAAGAAAGTAAAACTGATGTTGAAGATATTGTGGAAAACAGAGCCAACATTAAAGCAAGAGTCAGAAAGAAGCCAAGTTGGATGACAGGGGGAGAGTATATGATGTTAGCAGAAGGTGAGTCCAAGCAAGAGCTAAGGTCATACTGTGAAGCCTTGAAATCAGAAGATAGTAAGCATTGACTTTCGGCGATGAAAAATGAGCTTTAATCACTCGAAGAAAATCAAACTAAAGATCTTGTGAAACGACCTTAAAATGTAAAAGTCGTTCAAAACCGATGGGTCTTCCGAATAAATAATACAGGGAAAGATGGACACCCAGAGCTGTATTTAAATATTTGGCGCCGGGTCCAATAAGATTTGCCGCCCTATAGGTACATTTAAAAAAAATCGATGTAATCATTTTCCGCTTATCCGGGAACGGAGATAATTGTTAATTCTTTTTAGAACGGAAAACGAACGTTCTGCATTTGTGACTGCAGTATAAAGGAACATACGCAATGCTATTTCCGTATATGGAAAAGCTTCCTTCAAATCTTTTTTGTTTAAAAATGAGGCTAAGTTGTCTTAAGTCCATGTTGTTATTGAACGATACGAATTTTTGTTTAAAGAACACATTCTTCTTGAACCTTATCCGCATATTCTAGGAAAATAAGATATTCACTTTGAAAAATTTCCTACAAAGCTGAATTTTGGTAGAGAGCTTCATTTTTACGTCTTATGCAATTTCTAAAAAGTAACATAAATTTGGACAGGAGCAAAAAATTTTAGAGGGGGGTAAAATTCAGTTTTTAACAAATTAGGCGAAAACCATAGGTTTTTTGAGAAAAGTTGTTAGCACACATTGTAGATCATGTCATTCTACACAAAAAAGATTATGAGACTTATTATCGGGGTGTAGTATATTTTTTCAAAAAAATAATAATACATTTTTGTTTTTGAATGGCGAAATTTTTTGTGTTTAGTTCTGTTTTGAAACACATAATTTTATAAAAAAAAGTGTGCAACCGGAAGGAAATGCTACCATCTTAAGAATAATTAATTATTTTATGATTCTTAATAACTCCCAAAATTTTTATTTTTCTCAATTTTTTCTAAAACCAACTTGTTCAATTATCCACACAATCACACATTAACGACTTCTGTATGTCAATTCGTTCTTTAGTTATAGAGTACCAAAGTTTAATTGTTCGTCAAAGGTGATGTATATATTAAATTCATTCGTTAAAGCAACCAGACTAAACATATGTAGCTTTCATTTTGACGAACAATTAAACTTTGCTACGCTATAACTTAAGAACAATTTACATACAGAAGTCGTTAATACGTCATTTTGTAGATAATTGCACTGCTTACAATTTATTCTTAGAACATTTAATTACGCTTAATAAAACTATGTAATATTAGAAAACACTTAAAATTTGTTTTTTTATAAGATTATGTTTCTCAAGAGATAAATAAAAACAAAAAATTTCACCATTTAAAAACAAAAACGGTTTACATTTTTTTGAAAAAAATGTAACCCCAATGTTTTCGACCATTTTTCTCCAAATCTAACAATTGTACGATGAAAAGTGTCTTCATCTTTTTTTGTGTAGAATGGCAGGATCTACAATATGTACCAATAACTTGTTTCACAAAAATCTATGGTTTTCGAGTAATTTGGAAAAACTGAATTTTAACCCCTATCCAACCTCTAAAATTGTTTGCTCCGATCCAATTTTAGGGTACTTTTTAGAAAATGCTTAGGGCGTACAAATTAAGCTCTCCAACGAAATTCAGCTTTGTCGAAATTTTTTCGAAGTGTCATCATTTTCTTATCTAATTTTCCATGACTAGCAAGATTATTTAGGGTATAATTTATTTCAGATTATTGGCGTTTACTCAGACTTCAGCTTCAGACACCAGGTGCCATTTACATAAGAATGGGAAATTAGTGATTACTACGCAGATTTTCGCATCCTCAGCTAGCTTAACACCTGGGCAGATTTCGGTAAGAAGGTATGAACCTCGAAATGGTCACGTCCGCGTAGCAGAACTTCTGCTTCGAGACACTGATGATTAAGTTTCTTCCTCTTGATTATTCTTTTTTGATCGCTTCTGTAGTCTTCTGGGCATTTTTGTTTACCGACCTCCTCAAATTCTGTAACGAGTGACTCATAGAGCATAGAAACTACTTCTACGTCAGTGTCTACACCTTTTTTTTTATAACTTTGCACGGGCTCAAGGGATTATGAATACCCTTTAAATGTTTTTCTTAACACAGCGCGGGCATCCGGTGGAAGAAGAGAAAGGAGGATAGGAAAGATGTGTGGCCCGATGTTCTGAGACTAGAGCTGGTTGATGTCTCAGATTTATCTCCAGGGATTGTGGCTGAATTAATGCGGAGAAAATTACCGTGTCTTATTTATTTATACCCCTTATAATTCGCATTATTTTAATTATTTCGTTGTCATATTTTATGGGTATGCTAGTTTACTCAATCACATGTTGTTAGTGTTATGCCTAAACAGCATGTAATGAGCAAAGCATCAACTTATTTTATGACAATTTTGAGAATTGGTTTTTAATGGAATATAAGAAGACATAGACAACGGCAGAAATCGAATCTGCAACCACGAGGTTGACAGGCGAGCACACAACTATCGCGCTACAGCCACAGATTTTGAAAGATGTGTTAAATTCTTTAAGTACATATCCCCAAATTTCAGATAATATGGCCGTTTCCAAGGATTTTAGTTTAGCTAATACCTGATTATAATCTTTGTTACGGCTGGAAAAGGCATCGTCCCTCGCTGATCTTTGCGTATTTGGCAGATTTTTTACAGTAACATTATCTGGTTTAGTCAAAAAGGATTGCAATAATTTTGTGATGTACCTTGTTTTTCTACGCCCGATGTTTCGCTCGCCGGAGTCCAAGGTTCTACTAAAGTAAGTACGTAAGCCTTAGTTTTAAGGCTCTTCTTTATTAAAACAAATTCAAAGTTCTTAATTCTTATTATTATAAATATACATTACATAGAGTTTTCAAAGCGGTAACTATTGATTTATATACGCCCGATGTTTCGCTCGCCGGAGTCCAAGTTTGTACTAAAGTAAGTACGTAAGCTTTAGTTTTAAGGCTCTTTATTAAAACAAATTCAAAGTTCTTAATTCATATTATGATAAATATACATTACATAGAGTTTTCCAAGCGGTAAATATTGATCTCTGCTCTCGTACTCGAAGTATGATATTCCTATGTTTGGGTTCGGATTCGTCCTTCGTAGATTACTAACGTCTTTCGGGGGCTTCGGCTACTCTTCGGTGGTTTTTCACTCCCTTTGGCGGCACACAACGCCCTTCAGCGGAACTCAACGCCCTTACGGCGGCACTCAACGCCCTACGGCGGCACTCAACGCCCTTATGGCGGCACTCAACGCCCTACAGCGGCAATTGATTTACTTGAATTATAATAGGTTCCTTACCGCTGGTGGGGGAAACCTATTAATTGTTTTGAGCTACTGAGGAAAAGCCTGTGTATCGTCCGATCTCGGATGCTCGCTTTGATCACTTACTGATCATTGACTCGTAGTGTTCCTTGATAATTTTGTGGTTTCTATGAGATCCACTTATCCTACTTTCTGGTCGGACTAAGTGTGAGCTGTAAGGTGCTGAAGTTTAAAAACGAGAACCCTCGTCTAAAATATATATATATAAATATATATATTTCGGTGTCTTTTCCAATCGAATTCAATTTATGAAACATTAGTTCCTTGTTTTTTTTTTATTATTAATTGTCGTAAAGGCTAGATAACAACATTTATTTATATCAAAAACGTGTCCTCTCATCGTAAATTAGTAAATAAAAAAAATTATTTCATGGTTCACAAAAAAAGAAATAGTAAAACTAAAGCGATGCGTTCTATCTTCTAATAATATTAACAAAAAAACTCTTTCATGGATGACCTCTAAACTTAGCGGCAACAACTTCTTCATGGGCCGAATGTTATTACCGTCTGTTGCCTCTGTTGCCCCACGAACATCAATTCGGCCACACCTGGTTTCCTTATTATTGCCAGTACTCGTCCCTAATCTTTCTTAAAAAATAGCCGGTGCCGGTGTCGAGGATTGTACATCCGGTGGCTGGAAATGTGTACGTTGTGGAATGGGTCGCTTGGTTTTTCTTGCTGCTTTGTTGGCGGTTTCCGTACTGCTTATGACATAAGCCTTACTGTCATCGGCTGTGCTTTGAATCGTTCAGCGGGTAACTCGGGTGTTCTCGGTCTTTTGATGTTGGGTTGTCTGGAAATTGATGTGGGGCCTATCTGGCTTTAGGCTGACTGTCTTGTTCTTCCTTAACTGTAGCTTTCAACTTCGCCATCCGGACTGGGTTATCCGTTCCTCCTTTGGGTAATGCTGGGATCGGAATGCACGAGGCCACTCTCGCCTTCTCTGGTCGCGGCTGAGTGGTGTCTTTTAAACTCCTTGTTGGCCTCGGGCGTACTCCCATCCGTTTTGGTCTGGTGGGTTGTCATCGGATTGATGCCGGACATTTTATTTGGTTTACTTTGGGTGGCGTCTGACTGATGACTGATGTTCGGCTTATTTTTGTAGGATCCTTTTATATCCCTCAAGTGACATCGTATGATCTGACGACTAGTATTTTTGTTGTTGTGTGGTCTTATTGGTTTTAATATTACGATAACACGGGAGGTGAATTCCACCACTTCAAAGGGTCCTTCGAAGCGGGGAGGTAATTTTTCGGTTTAGTGGTTTACGTTTGTACAACCGATCCCCTATGCTAGGCTTCCATGGTCTTCTTCTCAAGTTATAAAGTTTACCTTGTGTTTTAGTTGCTCTTTGTAGATGTGTGGTAACAAGTTCGTACAGAGCCTTCATTCTTTCTTGTCTCACTGAGGTGGATTCCATCAGGTTTGTGCGATCTTCTTCGGGTGTGTCCGGCCGATGGGGCGGACGTGGCTCTCTGCCAAAGTTTAAAAAGGCTGGGGTGAATTCGGTGGACGAGTGCTTGCTAGTATTGATGGCAAATGATAACTCAGGTAGGTATTCATTCCAAATCCTGTGGTTCTCTTGCACATATTTGGCGATCATCACCTTTAGTACGCGGTTCAATCTTTCGGTTAGGTTTTCCTGAGGTGTATATGGGGCAGAAAGTACTTGTTTTATGTCCAGTTCGGATAGAAACTCTCGCAGCTTCTGGCTGACAAACTGCGACCCGTTGTCCGATAATAGTATTCTAGGAATACCAAATTTCTGTAGAATCCTTTTCGTAGTGCCTCTATGCGGCTAGATGAAGTGGCGGTGCATAGTGGGGCTGCTTCTACCCATTTTGTGAATTTGTCCACAAATACCACCATCATGGTATTTACTTTTATAGATCTTGGTAGAGGTTCCACGAAGTCTACACAGAGCTCTATGGTTGGTCCACCCTACTTGTATGCATAAATTTGCTAGGTTTTTGCTGAGATACTTTGTACTTATTGCATGTGATGCATTTCTTTACGTATGTAGCGATGTCTCTAACCATCTGTGGCCAGTAAAATGTTTGCAATAATCTGGCCGTCGTTTTTGCTATTCCCAGATGTCCGGTCGTTGTTGCATCGTGATTTTCTCGTAGTACCTTCATTTTGCCGTTCGCCGGCACGCAAATTTTCCACTCATGAATCTTTCGTGCCATCGGATGGGCTGCGAATTTCCTATACAATTTCATTATTTTATAGTCAGTGTATTTTTTTGGATCATTTTCTACTTGTCCCATGCGCCTGATAGTCCAGTCTTCCGATTCCTCGCTGAGTAACATTAAATCGCTTTCGTCTTTTGGTAATGGATCTCGAGATAATGCGTCGGCCACTACATTCAAACCCCTTTTCTATACTGGACATCGGCCTGATGGGTTTTCTAGAGAGTGCAACCATTTCAACGAGTGGTGGTCTGTGACCACGGTAAAGTGGTATCCCTCCAGGTATGGGCGCATCTTGCGTATTCCATAAAGAATTGCTAGGCACTCCTTCTATGTCACAGAATACTTTTTTTTTTAATCAGTTAATGTTCGGCCTGCATAAGCGATGACACGTTCTTGTCCTTTGGTGTTCTGCGACAACACGACTTCCAGGCCGTAGTGGCTGGTGTCTGTTTGCAGCGTGAATGGCAGCTCAAGGTCGGGAGATTATAATACTGGAGATTCTGTGAGCTTGGCTTTAAGCTGATAGAAGGCCCTTTCTTTTGCGTCGCCCCATTCCCATTGTTTTCTTTTTCGACAGTTTTGTTAAGGGAGTTGCTATTACTGAAAAGTTCTCGATGAATTATTGGTCTATTGGTCTATTTAGTTTTTGAATGGCGGCGACCTTGTCTGGGTACGTACTGATTCCCTGGTCGCTGACTATATGCCCTAGGTATTTCAATTCTCTTTTGCAGAATTCACATTTCTCTAGGTTGATTTTTAATTGTGCGTTCTGTAAACGTTTGAACACCTCCCTTAGATGCATTAGATGCTCGAATATCCCGCTAATCACTAAGATACGAGTATCATCTAAGTAAGCAAATGCATGCAGATCCATATCCGGCCTTAAGACCGAATCTAGCATGCGTTGAAAAGTCGCGGCTGAAGAATTCAAACCGCAGGGTAGCACTTTCCATTGAAAAAGGCCTTGGCCTGAAACAGCAAGAGCGGTTACTGGGCGAGATTCCGGTGCCAGAGGGATTTGCCAATAGCCCTGCTTCAAGTCTATAGTCGAGATGAATTTTGCCTGTTTTAGTTTATCCAGGATGGCTAGTATTTGTGGCAGGGGGTATGCGGCCATTACCGAGATCTCGTTAGCTTATGCCCAGCACTATGTCGTCGGCAAATTGTTTCAGAAATATGATTTCCCATTGAACTTTCTACCCCCCTACACCCATCACTAGTATACGGTTTCCCGGCTATGAACAGTTGTTCCGTTGGCCAGGTGTACGGTATGCTTCTTGTATCGGACGGGGACCCTGAGTCTCTTAAGCAACTGTCTCGGCTTGTCGCCTAGAAAGGAACTTGTAGCTCTCCGGTATCGACCAATGCGTTGAAGCTGTGCCCATATAGGTTAACGGAAATGAAGCATCATGGGTCTGGACATCTTTCCTTATCGTGTTACGTTATTTGTTGTAGGGTATGTTGTCTCGCGGGTATTGCTGAGGTGTCTTCAGAGCAGGTACGGAAGCGTTCACCGCTTGGGTCTGTTCATCATTAGCGTTTGCTAGTACTTCTTTTGCCTGTGCAATTTCTACTAACTTCACCTCTTGTACAATGGGGGGATAACCTTGGCCGTGTTTAGTTCTGGGATATCTTGCGGACCTATCGATGGGTTGGATACATTGGTATTCGTGGCTGATGTGTGGGTTTCGCTTGGTGCTAGAGAGGGTTTTGTATTTATTTTTTCGTTTGGTACTACGCTTAAGGAGGACGTCTTAGGTGCACGGCACGGCCATTCTCGGGTCCTCTGGACATCTTTTCCACAGAAGGAACGGAATAGGAGAAATGGGCGCAGACAGTTTGTTTTGGTATGTCCTCTGTGCTTACACCTCCAACAATGTGTCTTGATTGTAGTGATTTAGGGGCAATATGTTTGGCTGACAGTGTGCTTCGTAGGTATTTCCAAAGTTAGTTGTCTGAAGCGGCCTACCCACCGTAGCTGAAGTTTGATCTTGGCTCCCTTTCTGTATATACTCAAACTCTTCTGCTAGACCCGTTAACTCTTCTAATGCCCGGAAGTCCTTTCGTCGAATATACATGTGGTATTCCGGTCTAAGCCTATCATATATCCTGTCAATGCTATCTACGATCCGCATCGTGGGGTGTTGATGGATTAAATATTGTGTGGCTAATATGAAGTTCTTCGCCCTTTCACCCGGCCCTGTTTCCTTTTGGATATTTCGTCTTCGAGTTTGTTAATGAATTGGGTTGGCAACAAATGTTCAATGTGTGCTCCGTAAAAATCTTCCCATGTTCGGAAGCGATGCCGGTTAATGCGAATCCGCTCTAGGGCAGTTCCTCTGAAAATCTCTGGTAAGGTTCGTAGCATATCGTCCGGATCTATTCGGTAACAATTGATCAGCTCTTCTAATCGCTTGATGAATTCAAGCGCGCTGCCCGAAGCATCAAACTTAAACCCTCATTTCTTGGCCACATTCATTACATCTGCCTCGTGGTTGGGTGCATATCGTTCAAAGTATGGTTAAGGTTCTCCTTTATTAAAACAAATTCAAAGTTTTTAATTCATATTATTATAAATATACATTATATAGAGTTTTCAAAGTGGTAAATATTGATTTCTGCTCTTGTTTTCGAAGTGGATTATGATATCCCTATGTTTGGGTTCGGATTCGTCCTTCGTATATTACTAACGCCTTTTGGAGGCTTCTACTGCTCTTCGGTCTTTCTTCACTCCCTTCGCCGGCACTCAACGCCCTTACGACGGCCCTCAACGCCCTACGGCGGCTCTCACCTCTCTACGGCGGCACTCAACGCCCTTACGGCGGCACTCGACGCCCTACGGCGGCGCTCAACACCCTATGGCGGCACTCAACGCTTTAACGGCGGCACTCAACGCCCTTACGGCGGCACTCAACGCCCTACGGCGGCACTCAACGCCCTTACGGCGGCACTCAACGTCTTATGGCGGCACTGAACGACCTACGGCGGCACTCAACACCCTACAGCGGCACTCAACGCCCTTCGGCGGCACTTAACTTCCTTGCGACGGCACTCAACGCCCTTCGACGGCACTCAACGCCCTTACGGCGCTACTCAGCGCCCTTCGGCGGCACTCAACACCCTTACGGCGGCACTCAACGACCAACGGCGGCACTCAACGTCTTATGGCGGCACTGAACGACCTACCGCGGCACTCAACACCCTACAGCGGCACTCAACGCCCTTCGGCGGCACTCAACTTCCTTACGACGGCACTCAACGCCCTTCGACGGCACTCAACGCCCTTACGGCGGTACTCAGCGCCCTTCGGCGGCACTCAACACCCTTACGGCGGCATTCAACGCCCAACGGCGGCACTCAACGTCTTATGGCGGCACTGAACGACCTACGGCGGCACTCAACACCCTACAGCGGCACTTAACGCCCTTCGGCGGCACTCAACTTCCTTACGACGGCACTCAACGCCCTTCGACGGCACTCAACGCCCTTACGGCGGTACTCAGCGCCCTTCGGCGGCACTCAACACCCTTACGGCGGCACTCAACGCCCTACAGCGGCAATTGATTTACTTGAATTATAATAGGTTCCTTAGCGCTGGTGGGGGAAACCTATTAATTGTTTTGAGCTCCTGAGGAAAAGCCTGTGTGGTCAATTTCTAATCGCCGGATCTCGGATGCTGGCTTTGATGACTTACTGATCATTGACTCGCACTGTTCTTTGATAATTTTGTGGTTTCTATGAGCTCCACTTATCCTTCTTTCTGGTCGGGCTAAGTGTAAGCTGTAAGGTGGTGAAGTTTAAAAACCTATATATTATGTTGCTGGCCACACGTCACCAAATATTATTTAATTACAATAATTTATTAATTGTAATTCGGCCCCCTTTGGTGGTTGGCGGGTATTGCGGCCAAGAAATTCTCCTTTATTTTGTACTATGCCCTAACATTAGCTGTGTAACAGGTTTACTTGGCCATGGGTGAAGTGAGGTACGGAGAGAGCTGCTCGCCCTTCTGTTACCATTACTTACTATTTGTTTGCCTTGGGTGACATGCGGGTGGCCGGGAGTATTCTTTCTGTCTTCAGCATATTGTAAATTCAACATCAAGGTCTATGGTTCACTGTCCATATGCCGTCGTCAGTGGAGTTTTATCATGCTATACACATAATTGATTTTAACTCACTATGTCTGTGTGTCTTGTGTGGTGGTAATTGCGTTAGCTTACTGATAGCATTCAGTGCACATCAGTCGTTGGTAGCGGTGCGTAGGGTGTACTGTACATGCTATGGGAGCATCTTGTTGGACTGGTAAGTAATATGAAGGTTACAGGAGCGTAGGCCGGGAGAGGAATCTTGGGTTAGAAGGTAGGTATGCTGCTTTAGGTATATCGGATGATGTTTCTATGGCAAAGATAGTGTACTATGGTGGGTAAGTATTTCTTCAAAGTAACAGGTGCGTAGGTGTATCGGTGTCAAAAAGGGGTAACAAGGGGGTATATGAGTATATTTGTGTTTTTAGGTATTTTCCAACGTGGTTTATGGCTATTATACGATATGAGGTGTTTGGTTTTGTAATGCTTCATTACATATTTTGTTTAATCTTTGCTTGTAGGCCATTGTACTTACATGGTGGCCCACGAATCGTGCTACAATAAGAAATTTAATTAAATATTATTTTAATCGATGTGTTTCTGGGGTGTATCGCCAAACACCAGCCTAAATTCCCTTTGGACAGAAATGACAGACTGCAAGGATGGTATCGCTGCACTAATACTCTATTCAGTATCCCAAGCATACATTTTGATTTTTTTTTTGTATAACTTTGAACGCGCTCAAGGGATTATGAACACCCTTTATATGTTGTTTCTTAACATAGCGCGGCATCCGGTGGAAGAAGAGAAAGAAGGGGTTCCTCGATCACCTCCATCCCAATCGAGTGACAACGGTAGGAAGAGTTCGCCGCTAACGCCAGATGTGCCAGTAAAAAATGACTTAATGAAAACTGAAATTCTTGAGAAAGATAATAATGAACTTCGTCAAAAACTTGATGAAGTAGTAAAACTTTATCAGGAGTTAAAGAAAGAATTTTATCTTCTTCGTAAAGAAAATGAGGTGTTGTAGTATAAACACCACAATGACTCGAATGCTAGCTCATCGCAAGCGAAAAATTTCATTTGTGAGACTGATGAAGGAGAGCAAGCTCGCGAAACAGATAAGGCCTCAGACAAAAAGCCGAGTAAAAAACGCAAAGTTGGATCTTCAACTGGTGGAGCTTGTTTTTCTGAAAAAATTGCATCGCAAAAAAATGCCAATATTAAAGAAAAACCTATTAAAATGAGGTCACCGCCACTAATTAATGTTGTCGGTATTGCGGAGTATAACCGACTGCAAACAATCTTAAAGACGTTGATACGATGAGATTTTAAATTTATTTCCCGAAATAACAACAAATGGAAAGTTTGCGTGCAAAACCCTGAAGGTTATCGTCTACAGTCGCGATAACTAATCGACGAAAAAGTAGAAGTTATGAAAATAAGTCGGAAAGACCTTTACGTGTTGTACCGAGAGACTTGCACCCATCATGTCCAAAAGACGATATTATTAACGATCTAAAGAGGATCTTAGATGCTGTGAACATCGTTAAAAGAGAAAGAGAAAAAAAAGATAGCGAAAAAAAGTGGTACAACGTAGTCTTCCACAATTTATTCTTACTTTTGATAAGGAAGATAAATTAAACGATATTTACAAAATTAAAACAATCCTCAATATTGTTGTTAAGATCGAACCTTTAAGAAAGAATTCAAGACTGATTCCGCAGTGTAAACGTTGTCAAGAATTCAATCATACCCAAACAGTAGTATATATTGGTAGGTTCTGGCGTTCGTAAAGTGGTGCAAGAAACCACCCTTCTTGTGGTTTTGATTTGATTGACAGTTGGATGTTCCAATTGTGGTTAGGGTGTTCCAATTGTGGTTAGGGTGTTCCAATTGTGGGTACGATGTTCGGATTGTGATTATGATGTTCCAATTGTGGTTTAGTTGTTTATAGTTTTATTTTTATATTATGTTTGATGAATAATCTATTTTTAGGATTTATTTTGTTTGATGTATGATCTATTTTTTAGGATTTATTTTGTTGTGCTGTGCACACTTATAATTATATAAATAGAGTTGGTATCATGAATTAATCATTATTTGTCGGAAATGTATTGGATACATCTGATCAAGACGTGTAATAAAAATTGCAATTGTCATTCTTCGTCTTCTAAGAGGTGTACTTGCTGCATTCATGTTTATAGAAGAATTTTAGTGTAAGGGATGTTTTGGATTCAAACTATAAAATCGGGTGATCGATATTGCACTTGCCTCTCATCGTGGAAATATTTTAAAATTGTAAGAGTAGATATAATTGATAGTAGTTTATCAGTTTATCTAACACCGGAGGATAGGAATAAATGTTTATTGTTGAATATGTGTAGAGGAGATTCACTATCTGGAAGTTTATCATCAATATTATATCAATTTAATATTAATGATCATCTTAAAATTGAAGTAGTCGGTGGTACAATAACATTAATAGGAGTCACAACTGATGGTTTTCATCCCCTGAGAACAACAAATCGTTTTAATGAACATTGTGTATTTAATGATTTTGATACTAAGCTAAATGATATTGATGAAGAAGACATAAAATTGTTGGATCAACTTATTGCTGAAACTGATAATGGAAAGGATGGTGGACATAAATTTCGATCAGCTTAGAAAGCAAATTTCTAACTTTTTAATAGGCAACAAGGACATTTTGTTAGATGAGCATTATAAGGATATTAAACATTGCTACATAAAATTATGTGAATACACTCATGCTTCTCTTATTACTTCTAAATATGGATACCATTATTCAAAATGCAGCTGGTCATCAGATACATGTCAAGACGGACACGATACTTGTGGTTGTTATATGATGGAGAGTATAGTAATGCGTGCAGAGAAACTAATGTCACTATATAATAACAGAATAAATAAAAAGATTTAATTTAAAGAATTTTAATTTAGTTTTAATTTGACTTTTCTCTGGTAAGGTGTGTTCATCTCTTCCCAATAATCAAACAAAATGTATAAATATTCCTTGCTGATAGTTTGCTTTTCATTGGGTTTATTACAGTACCACTAAATATTACAGCTAATGCTGAGAATAAAGGAAATTTGGAATTCTCTTTGCTGCTACCTAGCAATGATACTTTAAAAATTGATTTGTCCTTTCAATTAATGAAGATCAATGAGATCATTCATCAACAAAATGAGAATAATAATAACAATAACAGAAAAGCCCCAAGTAAAATATTTTACTGTCAAAGAGGCTATAGAGGCATTAAGGCAAGATTTTTTGAGAAAAGAGAAGGATATACAAGGAATAATTGAAAGTGAAAATATTTTTTACAGACATTTAAAGTTAGAATATGATCAATTAGATCTGACAATTCGTTGTTCATACGATAGTAATTATAAGAAACGTACTTTGGTAATAGCTTGTTATGAATATCGTGACTATTCCACTGAAAGAATTATGAGTAATGTTGAAATTGAATTATTTACAACACAAGACACAGAGTTCCGATCTGATGTTGAATTGATCGATGTTAAAAAGTATAAGATATGTGATATGACAATTTCATAGATTGTGAAAAGGATGGATAAAGATAAGGTTGGAATGAAAGATACAACACTTAAGAAGCTGCAGTATCTTGTAATAAGGAACCCTTTTAAAACATACATGGACAAGAAAAAAGAATCATCATCATCATCATCATCTAATTGTACATCAAAATATACTTATAAAAAAATGTAATAAAGAAAACGGGTTTATTTTTGAAAAAATTAAATTTTGTTTTTTGTTTTATTTATAAAGAAATTTCAGACACAAGTGACCGCAGTTAAAGAATTATAATTTTGCTGTTGGTTATAGTTGTATTTTATGTTGTTTCCTAGATATTTCAAAATTTCTTGGGGTGGTTGAAGGTTTCCAAAGCTTGCAAAATACTCTTTATCGTTTTTGTTTTTTTTTGTATGCTACCCAGTGTGTTCCAGAACCGAAAGAAGAATCCAGATTAACGATGCCACATTCAATTGGATAAGGTTGGCTTGGTAAAATATCGCACATAAAAACACCTCTGAAGTGTGGTAGATATTTTGTATATCTGAGCAAATCGATATCTGTAAGCGCTCGCCTGGGTAGGTTCTTCAATAATTTTTTGGTTGTGAATGATAAATTAATCCGTATCCCTTCCTGTACGGTTTCAGATATAGACCTTTTCCCATTGATATGGCTTCCATAGTTTTATTATGACGATTTGCTTCTTCGAATTGCTTTCGAGCAACAGTACAAACATTAATTTGTTTTCTATAAGTACCCGTCATGGATATTGAAAAGGAACTTGAAAGTATATAGGAGCATAAGTTTAAAACAACTATAAAGGTAAATAACTTGGTAAAGGACTACTTATATGATATTGATCATATTAAAGTGGTGAATACCAAGTACGGGAAAAAGATGCTATGCATCTTCAAAGATTTTCAAGTAAGTAAAAAAAACATCAAACAAAAATAAAAAATAATATAATAACATTTTTTTGTTTTTTAATAGATTTTTCTTCCGGATCGCTACAGAAGCTTGTCGGATGATGCTATTAAGACAATAAATAGTTCACCTTGCCTATTTAGGTCCAATGGGAAGATCCTCGAATATAAAAATTGTACCAAAAAAATAAATAAAAAAATTTTTTTCTTTTACATATAATGTAACATAATTCAATGACTTTTTATTTAATAATTTTTTTAGAACCAACAAAACTGCGGATTAAAAAACTATTTTCCAAGGCACAGCAACCAACAGCGTACTGATGTGGGCATTGTATTGATAAACAGTTGTTTTTTTGAGGAGACTTTAGATTTTCACATCCCAAGTCTTCAATGTTAACAACCTGGTACCAGTTGTCACCAAGGATATCTTCGATCCACTTTATCTTCTCGACTCCTTTCACATAGATGACTGTAGTTATGCAAATGTTTTCTTTTAAAAAATTTTGCACACTAGTAAAGCTGACCGAACCATCACTCCAAGCCAGATGATGATAATTGCATCTTAACCAATTTGCTTCTTTTTTTTTTTGTTAACTGGTAGTCTCTCAAAAGGGAATGGTGGTTCGATAAGAAAATTTTGATACTCGTTATAATTAAAAGTTTCGCGAGTTCTTTAAATATAAAACTATTATTTTCATTTTTGAAACCTTGTGCGTCTATTGTAAGAAAATTTTTCGCAACCATTTTTTTAAATTTTATATTGTTAAAAAAAAAAAAAAAAAAAAAAAAAAAACTTTTCAGACTGAACAATGCGTATGGGACGACTGCAAATTTGTTACTGATAAAATTATACGATTCGTTTTGTCACTCCAGTAAGAGGTGTATAATCAATAATACGTTCATGTATAAGTACGCAATATGCAGAAGTCTATTCAGGGATATTCTTCGTTGTATAAAATTCCACTCTTATATCTATAGGTCCAGTTTTGATAGTTTCGTTTTGGTGTGTTACATCGACTACAATGATTGGCGCGACTTTCTTGAAATCTTCACGCGATAAAATAGGTTGAGGGTCACGCATATAATAGCTCTGTTGAAATTTGATATACATATCGTATAAGATGGCATACTGATTACGATCAAACTTTATATTGAGATCATCATACGGATATGAATCAGAGTTAATATGCACTTTAACATTACTCAAATCATAGTGCTGAAATCCATTTGCAGACTGGAAGACAATTAAAATAAACCGAGGCCTCTCGCTTTGTGGAGAAAGTTTCACATTCCAAAAATTGTGTAGTCCTTGAGATTATAATGACAATCCCAACTTCGAAATGCCATTGTTAAGCATCGTCCGCTATTTATTGTTTTGAGAATTTCCAGTTTTGAAAAATCAGCCAGTTGTATATGAGGCATCTTCCATTTAATATTAATAATGTTTAATTTTATTTTCTCTTTATCATCAGTTGAAAAAAATGAATCCTTATCAGATTTTGAACGTAGTAATATGAGCTCATGCTTAGAGTTCAATACAATTTTATTGAAGTCCTCAGCAAAGCCCATTAGCATTTTGAGTGGTACGCAAAAATTGAAATACCCATTCTCTAATTTAAAATCGGTCTCTTCAAACCATCCAGCATTTTTTAACATTTTGCTTTCATTGTTATTTAATCAGACATAATTTTTAACCATCGTTGCTATGCCTAGATATCTTGTCCGATCTACTTCTATTCCATTAATTTCATATCGGATCTGATCAAAGAGAAATGCTACGCAATTGTTTTTCAATTTTATATTATGTAATATTGTTCCATTATCCAGCGTTATAAATCCCTCGATATAAATGTAACTTTCGCTAGGTAGCACATAGATATTTTGATTCTGAATCGATATTCTTACTTCATCATTATTTTTAAATGATTGCAAATATGGTGTGTAGCTATGATATTCTTTTTTTATGATGCTCTCATCATAGACGGGCTTTTGTGAAACATCCAATACTTCACTCATGATTTTTTAGTAGGAAACCTAATGATTTTAAATATTTCTTATTGTTGGTAGTTCATTTTTTTCTTTTTCGCGACGGTTCCTTCCAAACTACTGTTGTTGGTCGTGTGACAGATAGTGAAGAAGTGATGGAGGGTTTTATTTTAGTGTTATTTTTATTGTAAATAATCATTGATCCTTTGGTTTTAAATGAAGCCTAAGTGTGATGGTTTCTCCACGAAAATTTATTAGATTACCGTTTTCATCAATAACTTTAACAGTTATTGAACTTATCTGTCTGGTGGTTACAGGTAAATAGATGACATTTTTGGGGATTTAATCTACTTTATATCCAGGACTACCATTAAGCGTAAACTCATGAATGGTGTGTGCTGGTGCATTATTAATATACGATCCACTTACAATGTTACATTCAATACGTACTGCATTGACTTTTGTTATGTTGATAGGCAACTCTGATTCGTACGCTTTTCCTCCTCCTAACATTCTCTTACTAAAACCCAATAATGAACCGATGGTTCTATTTGCACTAAAGTCGATATCATCACTACAATAAATTTCTGTTTTCCATGTATTATAATTGGAATCAATATAAAATTCTCCACTTTTATTTATACTCTCATAATTTTTCTCCAAGTATGTAGCTATATCTTCGAATTCATACGAGCCAACTGGAAGTTCAATGAATGTGTTTTGTACATGAAACAAATTATTTTCCAAATCAACATTGGGAACAGTTTTATATGCATGAAAATCAACGAGACCACATTCGTAATCACTATCCAAATTTATTGATGGAAAGTAATTTGCCTCCAGGTTTGAGATATTCCCAGTTAAAGTTAGCGTTATTGACATCTTAAACGATAGGTGAACAATGAAATTAAAAGCATATTTTATATATATTTTATAAAAAAAGGTTTTATTCGTAAATGTGTGTGTGTGTGTGAGAGTGTGTGTGTATGTATGTATTACAATATATGTTTTTTATTAATCCATGAATTATGATCGTTTGAAAATCCCAACCATTTTACTAGAACTTTGTTTCCGTTGGTATTATGAATCTTCTCAACGAGATAACTAGTTGGATATCTAGTTTTCAACAGCTCAAACTCATAGACTCCTCCCTTGATCAAATGGCCTTTATAGTCCTCCAAAATGTATGTAGTTGGATTAGTATTTTGAATTGATTTGATTTTAAAAATTTCAGTCGTCCAATTTGATGTGTAACCCTTTTCAAAAACATGTTTATATTTACTAATGCGTACACTGTCTCCCTTATGAAACTTTGGTTTATTAAATATTTTCAAGTTGTTGTAAACAGTTTTTAGTAACATATTTTCAATTGTAGAATTTACACTGATTGGTGACATTTTAATGGTTCTATGTTTTGTTTTATTGTACCTTTCAATCAATTGTTTGTAAAAATTTCTCCATTGATATGACCCATGATAACTAAACTCCTTCCACATTAGACCTTTAAAGGTTCTGTTGAAACGTCAACTATTGATGCCTTTACGATATTAAATGTTGAATAATGATTTATCCTGTACTGCTTCATTAAAGATTGAAATTGTTTGTTGAAAAATTCTTTCCATCATCAGTTTGTAAGTTTGCTGGCGACCGCCGACTCTCAATAAGTATACTTTTCATCGCTGCACTGACACTAGAAGCAGTTTTAGTTTTAAGAGGTACAATCCAGGCAAATTTCGAAAATGTATCTACGATAGTGAGAAGAAAGCGGTGGCCTTTATTAAATTTTGAATAGATACCCATTTCTACTAAATCTGCTTGCCAAAGATCATCGATTCCTTTCGTTATTACTCGACGACTTTGGAAATTTCTGCGCGCTTGACTATGAAGCTCAACTACTAATCCTTTTTGTATATTTAAAATCATTGCTTTGGTAAATGGCTTTGCTCAAATTTTTTCAAGATTCATGGTTCCACCAATTGTTTAAACATATAATTTTCAAACCCTCTGAACCTATCTTCAATATAATTGTTAAGTGTTTTTATTCCATTGTTTAGGTTTTCGTTTAGCAATTTGTTTGATTTTATTTCGGATTCTAAATCTTTTATAACTTGTTCAATATCTTTAATATTGTTTCTCAAAAGTGTGATTTCTTTTTTTGATTTTAAAGACAACTGACTTAGACTTTCCGAGACAAATTGCTTTGACACTGCATCATTGTCTTCAATAGGGAAAGCTATATTCTTCAGTCGTTTAAAATGAAGGTTTATATTTCGATCACGGTCCAAATTAAAACCAATGGTTTTCTTTAGTTTATCCTGTCGTAAATATTATTATTAGAAAAGTGACCAAACTTGTCGACGCCCATTTTGCTAATGATTCTATACAAATATATTTATACAATTATATTGCTTTCTTTAAGATCTTCAATAATGGAAAAAATTTCATTACTGTGACCTGTATGACCTGCCGACTGTGATGAAATTAAAAGTCGTAATCTATCGACGATTTCATTGGAATCATCCCAAAAAATGTAGTTAGTTTTTTGTGGATTTACAGTCATGAGACCTTTCCTTTATGGAGTGTTTTATCATTGTGTTTATCATTGAATAACTTTTTTATAATACTTTTGTACTTGTATGCTTTTGTTCCTTTAATTTGTTCGTTTTCATCATATTGACGTTTATGTGCACTTGTTATAATAAGAATTTTTTTGTAAATTTGCAAATCGGATTTATTATAGTTTTTAGATGGTGTTTTGTAAAACAAAAGCTCAAAGAGTCCGGGTGTTAAAGATCACATATGATCGTCTATAGAAATTTGATTTGATTTTAGTACGAATTCTTTATTACCAAATTTCCATTTAGCATTTGAATCTCTATGTGGACCATATAATCATATTGTGAATAGAAGGTATCTTCATTACTTAAACCACTTGAATTGATTAAAATCGTATCATCATCATCATCCCTTTCCTTTCCCTTTTCCTTGTAACTTCTCACAATCATATTAACTTGATCATTGTAGGTACTGTGTAAAGCTTACTGCATGCAATGATTAGGTTAGTATAACGTCAGATGGATTACTGTTTGTTTTTTTCTATTTAACCAGGGGCGGATCAATATAAATTGTCACTAAGGCATAACACTAGTGACAATTTGTTATTGAAAAGTTCAAATTGGAATATAGATCAAACATTCATTATAGTTAATTGTCTGACTTGTGTTTTATTTGTTTTTAAATGTTAAAATTGTTGGTAGTTTTAGAGTCGATTATACCAATATTCGCGGGCTCAGGAAAAATTTTTGTGCCGCGTATGTCCACACTGTAAAAAATAGGCCAGCTGTTTTGGCACTGAGTGAGACCCAGATAGGCGAAAATTCTGATCAATCGGAATTTCGTCTGTTTGGGTACAACTTAGTGCCATTATTCTTTTCCCACCATGGTCTCGCCGTATACGTAAGAAATGATGTAGCGTACCAACTCCAACCACAATATGGTTTGTGCTGAAACACAAATTTTAATTTCATGTGGTTAAAATTCACGGTAAATAAGCACATCATACACACATGTTTTATTTATCGGAGCCCAAATTTGGATAGAGTTTCAACTTTTAACGAATTTGATGCTTTGTCCGACTCCATTCAAAGAATTGTTTCCCATTATCCTCACACTGAAATCGTCATCGCGGGCGATTTCAATGTACACAATTCTAGTTGGCTCCCCTTTTCGAGCCAGACAACACCCGAAGGAAGGTATGTTGAGGTCTTTGCTGAGTTAAACCAACTGACTCAGATTGTTGACGAGCCAACCCGAATACCTGACGTTGCAGGTCAAACCGCAAACACTCTAGACTTGTTCCTTACCTCTGACCCTAATAAATACAAGCTAAATGTATTATCGCCTCTAGGTACATCAGACCATTGTGTCGTATCTGCAAATTTCTCATGCCAACAACACTGAGTTAAAGAAAAACCACCTACGAGAACCGTTTGGCAATATGGGAAAGCCAACTGGGACGGTCTCAATAATTTCTTCAGAAACTTTAACTGGTCATTATGCTTCCTCGGTAGTGACATAGACTCCAGCGCAGATATGATAACAAATTTAATCCTTTACGGAATGAGAAATTTTATCCCGAATAGGGTGAAATCTATCAAACCGAAGGAAAATGCATGGTTTGATTCAAGCTGTAAAGAGGTTATTAGGGATATAGAAGTCAGTTTCCGGAATTATAAAGCCAACCCCACTGAGGAATACCGGAAAAAGTTTCAACAAGCTAGAAAGACTTGCAACGTTCACATTCGTAGAACCAAATTTTTTCATGACCAAAAATTAAGGCATAAAATACTACAATGTCCCAAAGGTAGTAAGAATGTTTGGTCATTTGTAAAAACTATTCGAAATTCAACTTCTTCTTCGGTTCCAACGCTCGTCTTTAATGACACCCCTTTTGTCAGTTCTCGCGAAAAAGCCAATTTGCTTGCAGCGCAGTTCGCTGTTAATTCGACGCTGTCAGAAAGTGTTATGACTCCTCCAGTACTTGAGAGCGTAAATGATTTTATGGGACGAATCTTCTTTCCCACTCGTGCAGTTGCTAGAGTCCTCAAAGATCTTGACATAAACAAATCCGCTGGCCCGGATAGTATCTTCAACGCTGGCAAAACCACTGCGTAAGCTTTTCTATCTGTCCTATTCTACAGGTCTCTTTCCGAGTGGATGGAAAACAGCATTTGTCCAGCCTGTCCATAAAAAAGGCGCATCTTCTTCACCATCTAATTACCGTCCAATTGCACTTACGTCCCTTCTTTCCAAGGTCATGGAAACGCTGATTAATTATCAGCTCAAGAAATATCTTGAAGAACGAAAGCTCCTTAATGACCGGCAGTATGGCTTTCGTAGCAATAGGTCCACTGGTGATCTGATGGTATATCTCACCGAACAGTGGCACAAATCTTTACATCGTTTTGGAGAAAGTAAGATTATTGCGCTTGATATTTTAAAAGCATTTGATAGAGTTTGGCATCAAGCTCTCCTATCGAAAATGCGTGCATTTGGTATCGATGAATGTCTTCTTCGTTGGATTAGAAATTACCTTTCGGACCGTTCAATACAAGTTGTATTGGACGGTTTCAAGTCTGATATTCACAAAATAAATGCTGGTGTGCCCCAGGGCTCCGTATTGTCTCCGACACTCTTTCTCATTTTTATTAATGATCTCTTATCTGGAACTTCTAATCCACTTAATTGTTTTGCTGACGATAGTACTCTCAGCTTTTCATATTCGTTTTTAGATGCACCTCCTTGTTTTTCGGATGTGCAACTGGAACGGCAGCGTATGATAAGCTCATTAAATTCTGATCTTGACAGCATTGTCCAATGGGGAATTAAAAACCGTGTAGAATTTAATGCTTCAAAAACTCAGTGCTGTCTTCTGTCGTTAAAGCAGAACCCACCCCCCATGCCGCTATCCATGAGCGGCACTTGCATTGAAGAAACCGATCAGCTTTCAGTCCTCGGCATGTGCATCACAGACCACCTCTTGTGGAATGAACACATATTTGATGTCGCCAAAAACGCTGCAAAGTGTTTGGGCTTTCTTCGAAGGCGCAAGAAATTCTTCACCCCGTCTGATCTGGCTGTAATCTATAAGGTCTTCATTCGTCCAAAGCTGGAGTATAACTCGCACATTTGGGCAGGAGCTCCCAGAACTCATTTGAATCTTTTGGATAGAATTCAAAATAGAGCTCTAAGAATGATTGGCGATAGAACTATAGTGGAAACATTTACATCTCAAGAACATCGTCGAAATGTTATATGTCTCTCACTATTTTATCGCTATTTTTATAAACATTGTTCCAGCGAAATAGCCAGTTGCATTCCTCCCCTTAAATTTTTCAACCGTAATACTCGCGCTTCTAGGAATGCTCATCAGTTTACCCTTGAGCTCAACTTCGGACGTACTGTCAAGTACAGAGATTCTTTCTTTAGCCGTACAACGCGAATGTGGAATACTTTACCCGGCTCTATTTTCCCCTCCCATTTTGATATTCAGAAATTCAAAACCAATGTGCATCGGTATCTCCTCTTGCATCCTTCCCTACTTTCCTAACGCTCGCACTGTGCTTGTTCATTTTAAGGGTAGTCAAAACCCCTTTAGTGCGCGCATCCGTTAAAAAAAAAAAAATCATCTTTTTTATAAGTATGATCAACCGGTGAGTTGCTCTTTTTAAGGGGTGTACTTGTATTACCTTTTAGATGGAATTGTAAAGGTTCAAGGTTGGTTTCTTCAGTTTCACCATAATCATAACTAGGCTTTGAATTTTTAACGAGGTATTTGAGAGGTTTAGTGATTGGCTTAAAAGTGTCTTCCAAAAAGTCTGCTGCACCTAATTCTTGTAATTTAATACTATTGAACTTTTTCCGCAATACATTTCTCGTGTTTACAACATCTCATATTATTTTCTTATTCAATTTCATTGATCAGGTCAGCTTTTTAAATATCAGATCAGGTTGTTAATAGATCAGCTTTAAGATATCGGATCAGGTTTTTAACAGATCAGCTTTTAAATATCAGATCAGGCTTTTAACAGATCAGTATGCAATTATCGGATCAGATTAATATATTTACCTACTCTCATGCTATTGCAACAGCATATTGTATACTGATCAGAAACGGTTTAATATTGAATATTTATTGTTTTTTTTAGATATCAGATCAGGTTCTTAACAGTTGTAGATATCAGATCAGGTTGCTTACAGATGAGCTTTTATCAGATCAGGTTCTTAACAGATCAGATCAGGTTTTAAACAGATCGGCTTGTAGATATCAGATCAGGTTGTCTACAGATGAGCTTTATCAGATCAGCTGTTTAAATATCAGATCAGGTTGCTAACAGATCAGCTTGTAATTATCGGATCAGATTAACAGATTGACCTAGTCTCATACTAGAAATTGATAAATATTGAATATTTATTGTTGAATCAATATATCAAAACCTTTTCTATAACGACCCGCATCGATAGAATCGTCTTTGTTTATAACAAGAAATCCATATTTATCCTTCCAACACTCGGTGCACATATTTGAAAAATTTTCAAATTTCATATCTGCACCCACATGATGGTTGTATATATGCTTCATATTCTTTTCATCTTGTTTGAACATGATAATCATTTTGGCATTATCTCGTATTAAGTGTTTAGGAATTCGTGTATATGTTTGACATAAATAAAAACAATCAATGTTTTTATGACGCCCCATAAAAAAGTATGATCAGTAAAAGGATTCCCTCCGAGGGATCCTAAAAAAAACGCGAACGCCTGCCCACTAGGGGCAGGCCCAACGGTTCGACTTACTTAAATTAAACAATCCGTTATTTATTAAAATCAACTGATCTTTATTACCACGTCCGACCTGTTCTAAGACTAACTTAAGACTAACTCTTCCCACACTTAATAAACCATATCCCAATTCCATTCGCCGCACGATGATTCGCAGCGTCAGCGACCTTGAAGGCTTCCGTGCATTTACCTCAAAATGCGCTGATACATGATCCTCGCCAATCGTGGGAACCTACAACTTGCTCGAACATGATTTGCTGACCTGGCAAATCATAACGGGGTGCATGTAAATGCGGCGTGTTAACTCCTCCCCCTTCAAAGATCTACGTCCCGTAGATCAGTTGTGACGTCAGAATTGCAGGACTGGTTTGGTTGATTCCGTGGGGTAGGATACTGACCTCTGATAGGAAACAAGTGCGCTGATGTTTGTATTGGTGGAAAGTTGATTTTCGGGTGCATCTTCCTCCAAAGGTAATGTATAGTAATAACGAATAATAGGATAATCAGAGCTTCTGCGATAAGAGAGATTTTAAATCTTTCGTCCAAGTTACTAAGACGTTCGATGTTCGTTAGACCGATATTGTGGACATAGCCCAGATCTACTTTGTTGTCCTGCTTGGTGATGCTCGTCAGTACTGGAGGAAGGGCTTGTAGAGCTGTTACAGTGTGGCTTCGAAAAGTTTGGTTATTCAATTGTACCGTTTCGTTTTGAATCTGTAGGATAAAGGTCCCCTCCAGAAATCTCTGGATATTATTGGACTTGACCTCACCCTTAAAATTAGTCAGGAAGATAGTGTCCGGATTGATGAGTTCAATAACCTCCCTTGTGTTTGTACGGTATGTGCACGTTGCCGAACCTCCTTTTCATAGTTTAGCCACGCAATGATCTTCAGGGACCTTTTCTAATGCTGTTTCGCTACAAACTGTCGTGTTGCTTACCGAAAGGCAATTGTCTATGATGCCGTACGTCTCTTCGTGGTTTACAAGCATTCTTTTAAAATTAAGATCGATTTGCTTGTTCTCTATGATCGATGCTCTTGTTTGTAGGAGGTTAAATTCATCTTTTCTAACCTTAGGCATTGATAATATGTAGAGCAAGATCGTCTCGTTCGTAAAAACTGCTGGTGTACCATATTCTATTGCCTCGATCTCGTTAGCATACGGTAAAGTTTCAACTTCGTTGATAAGCCTAGTAATTTCTTCCTTATCCAGTAGATTGGTGTTAATCAGACCTTTTTTCGCAATCTGGCAGGCACGTATTATTTCATTTATTTCTCCTTTGACAACGAGTATTTCATTTATAATGTCCTGTTCAATTCTGCCGGAAATCGTATCCTTTATACCATCGTTTACTCTGCTTATGAGAAGGTTGATTTTTCCAGTTATTTCGGCAGTTATTCCGAAAATTTTGCTGTTTATCTTGTATTGTTGATTATTGTTAAGCGTAATTTGTTCTTCAGTTCGAAGGATCTGATCCCAGTCTGCGGCATCAGGGTTGCCCGCTATCCACTTCCAAGCACTTCCTATCCAGTTTATTGATCTTGTTTTCCTAAGCGATTTACCTTTCAAGAGATCTATACGCTCCTTAGTTTGCTTGAGGTGGTACTGAATTAATGGTTTGCGATCCTGTTCTTTAAGATTGGTATCTATAATTGTTTCCAATTTCGACAGCATTTCTTCAAAATGGCCAAGGTCAATCACGTGTATCAGCTTGAAGTTGCCGTCTATTATCCATCCTCTGCCTTCTTTTAGGGAAATAAGTGCTGCTTTGTAGTCGAAGATGTTTACGCCCTCAGCGATTGTTGCCATCATAATGGTTAGTCTTATTTGTGTAGGAAAGAGATAATTTTTTTTTAAATTACAAGTTATACAAGTTATATTATGACATATTGATTAAGCTGAAACAATTTTATATTATTACACTAATAATAAAAATAAGTCCTATGGAATTAAAAATCATTAAATAATGGAAAAAGATAAAAATTAAAAGTATTAATAAGCATATGTAATCATAGGTAATTATTTAAAAAAAGAATTTTTTTTTATTAGGTTTTTTGGGGTTTATGTATTAAAGGATACAATCATCCTTCCCTCTTTTTTTTTTTTTTTTTTTTTTTTTTTTTTTTTTTTTTTTAAATATATATATATATATATATACTAATATTGTATATATTTTATAATTCAAATTATATTTATATATTTCATATATATATTGTCAGTGGTGGAATGTACATTTCATTAGTACTTAATTTTGTGTTTTATGTATATACATAGGTATGTGATTTTTCCCATAATTTTGGGATATACAATTTGTTGTACTTTATTGTACATTTTGTTACATTTGTAACATTTTTTGAATGTGCTTTCTTTGTTATAGTGCTAGCTTTCCCATTTGGGTGTATGGTGTAGTGTGTGCCTTATAATTTATGCATTTCGAACTTCTGCCTTATGTATTTTGCGCCCTGTGTCTGTTATGATAGTAACTTTATTATCCCTAGCCACCACTTCCTTCCGGTACAGTGGTTTATGTTTGCCCTGAATCCTCTTGAAGGTAGTGTAAGCTATATCACCTTTTTTGAATTTCTTAGGGATTGTCCTATTTTTATTAAACCATGTATTTCTGGTTTTTTGTTTTTGTCGTAGCTTTTCCCTAAGCTCTTGGTTAACGTTTACTCTGAAATTTGCCATATTTTGGAAGTTCACTCTGGTACTTCTGTTAAAAAATATATCAGATGGTTTTCGTTGAGTAATAGAGTGGATCGTGTTGTTATAACGATCAACAGAGATATTTATCAGTTCCCTTAGTTTAAGCTCTTTGTATTCAACTTTCAAGCATCGGTAGATTTCTAGAATGGTTGAGTGGAATCTTTCCACTTGTCCATTAACTTCACTCCGGTTGACGGGAGTCTGATACATTTGAATACCTAGCACTTTAATGAAGTTAACCATTATGGGACTAAGGAAACTTCTCTCATTGTCCGTGACAAGTATCTTTGGGACAGTGAAATAGTGAAGAATTTTTATCACTTTATCTCTTAGATGGAGAGAAGATTTATTTCTTATATGGAATAATTTGGCAAATTTAGAGAACTTGTCAATGCATGAAATAAATTTTTCCCCTTGGATTTCCATAATGTCCATATGAAGTATTTCACAGGGATATGACGGAATCGGGGTAGGCTGAAACATTGGAGTTGCAGGATGCCTATCGTATTTATTGGTAAGACAGATGTCACAGGACTTCACATAGCGTGTTATTAAGCTGTTCATTTTTGGGAAATAATATTTCTCGAGAAGTTGTTCTTTGTTTTCTCGAGCATTCCTGTGTGCTCTTTTATGTTCTTTGCTAATAAGTTCCCACACTTGGTTTTCGTCCTTGACATCCTGCACCAATCTTTGGGTTAGTCTGATCTTATAGTTGGAAAAGGTTTCCAAATAGACATTCTGCAGTAGCTCCATACACGGTTCCGGAATCTTAATACCGTTGATAATACTAGGCTGTAGTCTCGCTTTCAGAATGTCTGTCAAGGCTACTTTATCTAAATAAGGGGTTGCAAAATAGTGTCTCAAGTATCCGGGGTGCGGTTCCTCATGAGAGTCAACCTGCTGATTTAACACATTTATAATTATCTGATTCCGAAAAACGTTAAGGGGTACCTCGACGTGCGGAATCAGGTCTGTCGCGTCCTGCTCTGCACTATGCATTGTTTCATTAGCAGATTCAGTGGAAGACGTCTCATGGTCTGGGGGTTCTGTGGAGGAGCAATGCTCCAAAGCTGTGGCAGTCTGGGATCTATTGTCACTTGTTAAAGAATTTTTTTCAGAGGCGGTTTCGGTTGAGGAATTATTGTGTAGCGAATTCACTTGACATTCCATTTCAGCTTCAGCTGAGACGGTTAAGTGTTCGTTACCAATTCTAAGCCTTGAGAGTGCATCCGCTACGACATTTGATTTACCGGGTTTGTAAATCAATTCGCAGTTATATTCCTCTATCCTCGCCTTCCAACGCTTCAGCTTCGCATTGTAATTACGGTTGCCTAGGGCATAAGTCAGCGGCTGATGGTCGGTGAATATGCGGATTTTTTTCGCTCCGTAGAGATAAGATCTTAGGTTGTCTAAAGCCCAGACTATTGCCAACATTTCTTTCTCGTTTGTAGCGTAGTTTTCTTCAGTAGAACTCAGGGATCTGGAAATGAAGGCTATGGGCTTTTCCTTGCCAGCTTTTTCTTGAGACAAGACTGCGCCAATTGCTATATTTGAGGCGTCGGTCGTGAGAATGAATGGTATGTTGAAGTCCGGGAACGCCAGGACTTCAGCAGAAGTAAGGAGTATTTTTAAATCGTTGAAAGCCTTCAACGCACACTCATCCAATCTGACGGGGATTTTTCTTGATTGGTTAGCTTTAACTTGGGCATTCTCTCCCCTCGTTAAGTTAGTCAGGGGTTTGGCGACCTTGGCGTAGTCTCGAATGAATTTCCTGTAATAGGATGTAAGTCCGAGGAATGATTTAAGTTCCTTCAGATTTATAGGAGGTTGTATGTTCTGGATCGCCTCAATCTTACCACTATCTGGTCGTATACCATCAGGTGTTATGACATACCCAAGAAATTCTACGCTCGTGTCCATGAAATGGGTTTTTTCGAGATTTACTTTCAAGTGGGCTTCATCGAGCCTCTTCAGTACCACTTCAAGATTTTCCAAGTGTTTCTTACCATTTTCACTAAAAACGATTATATCGTCGATATAAACATAACATATTTTTCCTATGAATGGCTTGAGCACATCATCGATTGTACGTTGGAAAATAGCTGGTGCGTTCTTGAGCCCGAAAGGCAATCTCAAAAACTCGTATTTGCCATTCATAGTCGAAAATGCTGTTTTTGGGATGTCTGAGGGTTTCATAGAGATCTGATGAAATCCCGAAGTTAAATCTAGAGTTGTAAAGTATCGCGCATTCCCTAGACTAGCAAGTGTGGCATTTATATCCGGTATTGGATATGCATCGGAAATTGTGACACTGTTCAATCTTTTATAGTCAATGACCATCCTAAATTGTTTTTCACCGTTTGCCTTGGGTTTTTTGGGCACCACCCAGATTGGAGAATTATAAGCACTCCTTGAAGGTCTTATAATTCCTTCATCGAGAAGTTTATTTATTTCATCCTCAACTACATCTCTTAAGCTAGATGGGTAGGGATAGCTCTTTGTGTATACAGGTTCGTCTGTATTAGTTCTAATTTCAGCCTGAATTGAAGAATCAATTACTTCGTTGACATTAATTGGCCCAAAGAGTGAGTTGTATTTCTCGACCAATGACTGTAACTCTTGCTTAATTTCACTAGTAAGATCTTCACTAAAGACTACATTTACTTGTCGTGATATTTTTTCTTTCAATGGAATTTTAATACCGGAATTTATTGTGAGCAAATTATTTTTCCTATCAATGACAGCTTCAAGTTCTTTCAGCGTGTCATCCCCAATAATCCCATCAAAAGAATCTAACCCCGGGAGGACAAAGAATTTGATTATTGTATCGTTACCGGCTTCAGTGAAGAATCTTCCCTTGACATATTCTGAGATTGTAATCTTTCCCGCAGCGGACTGTACACTAAATGGTTTTTCAAGTGAAATAGTGGGTTGGTTGATTTTTGAACTTACGAAATTCTTGTTGGCCCCCGTATCAACAAGGAATTTCAGCAAGGATCCATCCTTGGTTGCGTACTCTATGTATGGTACGCTGGATGACCCCTTGTCATAAAATTTATCTCCTCACAAGCAGCCTCTTCTGCAGAAGCAGAATATTCCTCTAAATCAACTTCATTTTCCACTTCTATATTATACAGACGTTGCTGCTTGTTAGGAAAGTTTTCGGAAGTCGCTCTACGTTTAAACGGATTTTGTGATTTTGGGCGATTTATATAGTTGACCTGTTTGCTTCGAACACTTCGGTCAACTTCCATTTTCGGCAATGGTTTTGGCCCAGTCCTAGGAGGACCATTTTCGCGAGGAGAGCTCCAGGCGAACCTATTAGGTCTCTCTGCAGAATTCTGTTGCGCCCTTCTCGGAGGTAAATAGGGATTAAATTCTAAGTTCTTGAAGTTCTGGTTCAGAGGAGCGGTAATTGTATTAGAAAAGGAGTTGACATGAATAGAGTTACTTCGGTAATTGAGATTTTGTATCTCTAAGCAAGCGGAATATGCTTCCGGGAGGGTCCTAGGCCGCTGAATGATAAGCATTCGTGAAATATCGCCGTTAAGGCCACGCACAAATACATCTAGAGCCCTATTTCGGTACGTTTCTACCAAAGCCGTGACGGTTTCTTGGCTGTATGTCTCAGTTTTAATCTTGTTGATCATCAGCGAAAGCTGATGATTAACAGACGCATAGAACTCATCTAACTTCGAGTTCTTCTGCGTAAGCTGGTTAAGTTGGTGCTCCAGCGTACGCATGTCTCTTTTATCTGCATAATGCAGAGAAAGGCATTCCTTGATGGCCGCCCAATCATTATCAAAAATGTTATACGAAACAAGTGCAGCATCTGCACTACCCCTAACCTTCTGGCGAATATGTTGTAGTATCGCCCTGTAAATCGGTTTGTTTTTGACTATGTCATAGTCTTTTTAAATCGCTTCGACAATATGTATCCAAGATACATATTGCGTCGGATTACCATCAAAACACTCTAAGCTCCTTAACGCAGTCAGGCAATTTACTAATTTCTTTGAGCTCAGCCTCTGTTTGTGGAGGAATGAGCTCAGGGCCACGGCTAACGTCATGAACCGCCACCGAAGGGACAGTTGAATTTGCCGAACTGGCATTATCTTCGATCACCTGGAGCCTCCTATCGAGACCCTTTATTTGGCTTATTAAATTGCTCACGGCACCGGTTAGTTCCACTATTTGCTGCGCTACTTGATCCATTCTATAATACGTTAGATAAATGTGGACTTACCTTACTTCAGACACAGGCACACAGTTTTCGTGAATGATTATTTATTATTTTTAATCTCAAGCCTTTTTATCTTGCAATATTTAAATTTCTTTTCTTTTTTTTTTTTTTCACTAAGGCACACACACACTTTTCTGAGAATTTTTCTCAGCAATTATTTGCTATTTTAGCTTTTGACTAATTTTCTTGCACAATATATCAACGATATATAATTTTTTTATAGCACTTGTAATTTTTTCTTTTTATAATTTGCTTGAAAATTTTTTTTTTATTTTTACAAATTTATAAATTTTTTTTTTTTTTTTTTTTTTTTTTTTTTTTTTTTTTACTAATTTTTTCACATAAATTTTCAATTAAATATTTTTTCAAATTTTAATTCAATTTTTCTGTTTGTTGTAAATTGTTTCCACTCACAGTATCATTACTATTTTTCAAATTATATCGATTGAGTGAGGATAATGTTCTGTAAAGGACAAAAAAAACCGGTTACTAAAAATTCACGCGGCGTGTCCACCTTCAAACGAAACCGGTGTACATGGGGGAAGCCGTGTTAATCCCGTTTAGTCCAGATTAGTGGACCTACTAATGGCACGGTCGACACCACCACCCCATCCCTAAGCCTTCTAGAATATCCGTATGTTCCCATGTTAATACGGAAAGGTTGTATCAGGGATCCAAAATAGTCAACTGTGTTCCCATGATAACAGTGACGTGCACCCCATAGGACGTATTGGTCCTGATACAGATTCACAGGCAATAAGGATAAGGATCTTTGACACCGGTCCCTGCTCGGGCGCCAGTAAAAGGATTCCCTCCGAGGGATCCTAAAAAAAACGCGAACGCCTGCCCACTAGGGGCAGGCCCAACGGTTCGACTTACTTAAATTAAACAATCCGTTATTTATTAAAATCAACTGATCTTTATTACCACGTCCGACCTGTTCTAAGACTAACTTAAGACTAACTCTTCCCACACTTAATAAACCATATCCCAATTCCATTCGCCGCACGATGATTCGCAGCGTCAGCGACCTTGAAGGCTTCCGTGCATTTACCTCAAAATGCGCTGATACATGATCCTCGCCAATCGTGGGAACCTACAACTTGCTCGAACATGATTTGCTGACCTGGCAAATCATAACGGGGTGCATGTAAATGCGGCGTGTTAACTTGATCTAATATTGTTTTGTTTCTCACATGCAACAACATCGAAAATAATAATAGAATTATTTTTTGCTTCATCCGGTGGTAGAACATCTTCATTTGCAAAGAATGTATAAAATCCTATACCTTTTATAGGTTGTATTAATTGTTGTAGATACTGATACTTTGATTGATAAGTTAACGACACATAAATTGAAAACTCAAGTTACAAACAGTGGACTGCTAACGATGCGCTTCCCACAGGTCAACAACAGACAAATTCTAAATGTAATTCCCAGGGAATCCAGGGAATATGATCAAGATAACAGCAAGCAAATTCAAAGTGCAATTTTCATGGAATATGATCACTATGCTTCGTGGGAATGAACAATTCAACAGGCGTTGCTGAATCAACATATTGATAGTATTTAAGGTTTAGTTTTAAGTTCAATTTGGTCAATTGTAATCTAACAGGCAGAAACGCTGCCCGATTTAAAAATAAATTTTTTTAAAGAAAAATAAACGTGTAAAATATTTACTGGCGCCCGAGCAGGGACATAGATCGCGTTTTAATAAAGTCCTTAAGTAGTACAAATTAATAACGTTTTTTTCATTTTTGAATACCGTACTGAAAACCCTCAAGAAGTGTAACCGGTCGGGAAAAAGTGAAAAGTCTATGTCCTGAACCCAACGACGCGTTTCATTCGATTTATCGCAATATAAAACTCTCAAGAAGTGTTAACTCAAAAAGTATTAACGGGCGGTAGAAAGGTGAAATTTTGTCAGAAAAATAATAAATAAAAACCAAAGACAAGAACAGTGCTGTGTTGAAACCGTTCAAGGTTAATAGTGTGGAGAAACCAAAGTAAAGGGCCCCCTAGTAGCTGTCGTTAGCTAACAACTCAACGGCTGAAGAAAAGGAAGCAAATTAAGCTAGCCGCTCCACCAAGATCGCATCAAAATTTCGTCGATGGACATCATTATTGTAATTTTGTAAGTTAAGAAATAATTAAAGTAAATTTTAAATTAAATTCATATTATAGAGATTTTAGTGAAACAAAACTTATAAGCCCAACATTTTTTTTTATTAATTAAAACGTAAATTATCATTGTTGTCTAGTTAAGAAAATTAAAATAAACAAAATCAGTCATGTCAAAAGACGATGTAAAATCGGTTGAACATTTATTAAAAACCATGTCGCTAAGACCTAATGAAAAACCCCAAACTTCTGCTTCTTCTATTTCACACTACCACCCCAAATACCTCCACGACATAATACCAAATTTTACCCTGAATTAGCACACATGCCTCTCGTTCAACAAAGACGAAACATTCCACAAGGTCAATATTTCTATCAAAATCGACAGCCCCAACAATACCAATACCAATACCAAGCACCCCTCTACAACCATCCCTCGCTTCCTCCAAAACCACAACAACAACCAAGAGTGGAACCAATGGAAGTGGGATCATCTACACAATCGCGCAATATAAACTACCAAAACAGGCCAGTTTTTCCAAAAAATTATCAACAAAACTATCGACAAAATAATCAACAACCATATCATTCTCAAAAACGTCAGGCATCTCAACAAATGCACGTACCGAACAAATTCCAACGAACTTTCTACACCGAAACAAATCCAATAGAAGACGATAACTCCCTCACAAAAAATGTTAGCCCTGATCAAAATTCCAAAGACGATGCCGATGAAGTTGATGAACAACTTTATATGGAAGAAGGAGAGGAGAACGAGTACGGGGACGATTTCGACAACATCAATTTTTTAGATTAAACTGCTCTTCGATTCCGTATTTTCAATATAGGATGAAGAGCGGGAAAATACTTAAATTTCTACTCGATACTGGTTCTAATAAAAACTATTTGAAATCCTGCTATATTCGTAACCCTATTAAAAACAGGAAAGAATTTTTTGCTCACTCGGTAGGAGGGAAGGTTAAAATTACGCATCATGCTAAAGTAGATATTTTTGGACCCAAAATAGGAAAACTAAAATTTTTCATTCTTCCCGGACTAGAAACTTTCGATGGCATTGTCGGTAACGATAGCCTTAAAGAACTTAGTGCAATTATCTATACTGAAAAAAATTACTTCACCCTAAAAAATAAATATAAATTTCCTCTACAACAATTAGAAGTAGAATCGGTACACAATCTGGCTAGCAGATGCTCTCACTTATCTCATACTCAATATTCTCATTTAAAAGAAATGTTAGGATCCTTTCCAAATTTTTTTGCCGACCCTGATAAAAAACTCACTTTTACTACAAATGTGAAAGGAGAAATTAGAACAACCTCTGATAGTCCAGTTTACACAAAACCCTACCCATATCCCACAGCTTTGAAAACTGAAATTGACACACAGGTAAAGGAACTCTTGCGCGACGGGATCATACGTCCCTCCAGATCACCATACAACTCTCCAGTATGGATAGTCAGCAAAAAAGAAGATTCAACGGGAATTAAAAAATACAGAATGGTAATAGATTATAGGAAATTGAATACATTAACAATTCCAGATCGTTACTCGATTCCCGAAATCAATGAAGTCCTGTACAACTTAGGGAAAAACAAATATTTTACCACTTTGGATCTAAAAAGTGGATTTCATCAGATTCCGTTAAAGGAATCAGATAGGGAGAAAACCGCGTTTTCAATACAAAACGGAAAGTACGAGTTTACTCGACTCCCCTTCGGGCTGAAAAATGCCCCTTCTATTTTTCAGCGCGCCCTTGATGATGTCTTGCGTGAACATATTGGTCATCGATGTTATGTTTACATCGATGATATTATTATTTTTGGAAAAACAGAGGAAGACCATTTCCAAAATCTTCAAATTATCCTTAGAACCCTCGAGGATGCAAACCTAAAGGTACAATTGGACAAATGTGAATTTTTACGGACGGAAGTCGAGTTCTTAGGATTTGTAGTTTCTCAAGAAGGTTTGAAAACTAACCCAAAGAAAGTCAAAGCAATTTTGGATCTTCCACCTCCAAAAACTTTAAAGGATTTAAGATCATTCCTAGGTATGTCAGGGTACTACCGAAGATTCATCAAAGATTATGCTAAAATAGCTAAGCCCCTGACATCCCTTTTGAGAGGGGAGAATGGACGCATGTCCAAACACATATCAAAAAAGAAACTAATTGATTTTAATGATGAGGCAAGAGACGCATGGAGCAAAATAAAAAATGCTCTTGTGTCCGAAGAGGTGCTACTTTCTTATCCAGATTTTACAAAGAGTTTCGAACTAGCAACAGACGCCTCTAACTTCGCCTTGGGAGCAGTCCTATTACAGGACAATAAACCCATAGCATTTTTATCAAGAAGCCTCAACAAAACCGAAGAGTCATACGCGACAAATGAGAAGGAGATGATCGCAATTATTTGGGCACTCACTTCTCTAAGAATGTTCCTTTACGGATCTAGGGAAGTTAAAATCACTACAGATCATCAGCCGCTGACATACGCGCTCAGTAATAAAAATTCGAATTCCAAAATGAAACGCTGGAAAGCGATTCTGGAGGAATACAACTACGAATTACACTACAAACCCGGTACTTCAAATATAGTTGCTGATTCTTTATCGCGTCCACCTAACACCCACATATTTTCACTAACTTCTACCGAACATAGTGATGAAAGCTCATCACAAAACTTGATACCAATAGTTGAAGCTCCTATTAATGTTTTCAAAAGTCAGTTATTTCTTAATTTATCTGAGACCCCTACTTACCAGTTTAAAATAGTTTTCCCAGGGTATCACCAGCATATTATAAACGAAACCGAGTTCAATAAGGAAAATCTAACATCCATTTTAAAAAGATACCTTAACCCCTCGCTAATTAATGGCATCATAACAGAAGAAAGATTATGGGACTTATTCAAGAAATTTTTCCACTGCACTTCAACAATTATAGGATACGATTCATACACAAAGAGGTTCAAAACATCAACAATGAGCAAGACCAAGAAAACTTGATCATTGAAACCCATAATAGAGCTCATAGAAATATTCAGGAAAATCGATTACAAATTTTAGAAAAATACTATTTCCCCGGTATGGCAAGCAAAATTAAAAGAGTTATAAAAATCTGTTCAGTATGTAAACAAAACAAGTATGAGAGACATCCAAATAACCCAGAATTAAATAAAACACCTATGCCAAATTATCCTGGACATACTGTCCACATTGACATTTTCTCTACGGAGAAAAAATTAGTTATGACTGCGTTAGATAAGTTTACCAAATATGCACAGACAAAAATAATCAAAAGTAAGTCTATTGAAGATGTCAGACGACCACTTAGAGACCTAATATTTTTCTTTGGCGTTCCGAAATCTGTCGTAATTGATAATGAGCGATCTCTAAACTCTTCATCAATATTATTTATATTGAGAGACGAGCTAGGTATTAACGTTTATACAACAACCCCATATAGAAGTGAAGCAAATGGACAAATTGAAAGATTCCATTCAACTCTTTCAGAAATAATGAGGTGCATTAAAAATAACGAAACCCATAGAGACTTTGAGGAACTTCTGGAAAGATCTGTGAATGAGTACAATCACAGTATTCATTCTACAACGGGAAAAAAACCTGTTGATTTATTCTTTGGACGCAATGTAGAATTTGGACCTAACGATTATGACAAGACTCGACAAAGCAACTTACAAAAACTTTTACACAAACAACAAGTTGATCTTGAACAAAATAACAAGAAAACACAAAAAATTAAACAGTATTTACCAGGACAAATAGTTTACGTAAGACAAAACAAACGCCTAGGGACTAAACTTTCCAAAAGATTCAAAGAAGAAGTTGTCAAAGAAAACAGAAATACAACGATAGTTACAGAATCGGGGAAAGTTGTCTACAAAGGCCGTATTCGCAACTAACTATTTCTCTTCTTATTTCAGATCTATCCTCACATTAATCAATGGGGAAATTCAAATACTGGACTATAGTAACTCACAAATGATAACACTAAGGACAGGGACAGCAAAATTACAAACGGGGACTTTCAGAATAATCCATACTATCGACCTTAATCTATACCAAAAACTTATTGACGACATACGACTAGTAATTAATCAAAACATTAGTACTAGTGAAACACTCTATCCCTACTTTTCCCATGAAATTTCCTTAATCCAAAATCATCTTACCCGATTAAAACCACCAATAAAAGCTTAACGTTCAATCGATTTTATAGGAAGCGCGTGGAAATGGATTGCTGGAAATCGAGACCATGACGACTTCCAAATCATTAGCAATAAAATAAATAATGTACTAGAAAATAATAACGAACAGGTTGTGATAAATAAGTTGTCTTTGGAAAAAATAAATCAAATAACTAAAGTAACAAATGAAATCTTAAAGAAATTAAGAACTAGCGAAATTGTTAAAAATGAATTAATAACAAATATTAAGTACAAAATTGAAATTATAAAAGAAGAAATAATAAATATTGACTATGCTATTCATTGGGCTAAGGCCGGAGTAGTAAATTCTTACATATTAACAAATACTGAAATTAATATTACAAAAGAAATTTTGGAAAAAGAAAATATGCCGTATGTAAATCTCGAAGAAGCATTAGAATTTAGTAATGTTAAAATTGCATCAAATCTAACTACAATCATTTATATTTTAAGTTTACCTACAACAGAAATTGAAATATGTGAAACAATTCAATTAAAACCAGTAAAAAAAGATAATTATGTAAACAAAATTCCATACGAAAATGTATTAAAATGTAAAAACAAACTTTTTGGCATAAAATCAGATTGTAAACAACATTATAAGCTCTCTATTTGTAGTCTTAAGAATCTTATTGACATAAGTAATTCAACTTGCATCACAAATTTATTAAGAAGCCAACCAGCTATTTGTACGAGAATAAACAATCAGCACATACCTACAGTTGAGGAACTTTCTCCTGGATTATTACTTTTAAACCAGTATAACAGCACCATCCTAATAGACAACGAAGCATTAAAACTAAGTGGCACATTCATCATCCAATACCACAATAAACCATTACAATAGCCAACCAAACCTATACATCAAATGAAGTATCAATCACCAGACCTCTACCTGCTATAATGCAACCCTTTTCAAAAAATGGAACTTTCGAAGAACTCCTATCACTTGAGATGATAAAGGAACTGGAAGCAAAAAATATCGATAACATTAAACTAATAGAGTTCAAAAATAAAATTAATCTTTCAAGCAATATTGGCCTATCAACCTTAGTTATCGTACTAATCCTATTTTTAATTCATAGATCATGTACTCGGAAAAACCGCCAACCCATTGAAATTAAGACAGTACTCAAAACAAATCCAGTAACTTCGGAATCCACATCTGAAACCTGCCTAAACAAAACAATAGAATCATCATCAGCAAAGGTATCCAGCATCAGCCAAATCCCGTTATTCTAAAAAGAACCAATCAAACGAGGACGTTCGATTTTTAGCGGCGGAAGAGTTAACGACACATAAATTGAAAACTCAAGTTACAAACAGTGGACTGCTGACGATGCGCTTCCCACAGGTCAACAACAGACAAATTCTAAATGTAATTCCCAGGGAATCCAGGGAATATGATCAAGATAACAGCAAGCAAATTCAAAGTGCAATTTTCATGGAATATGATCACTATGCTTCGTGGGAATGAACAATTCAACAGGCGTTGCTGAATCAACATATTAATAGTATTTAAGGTTTAGTTTTAAGTTCAATTTGGTCAATTGTAATCCAACAGGCAGAAACGCTGCCCGATTTAAGAATAAATTTTTTTTAAGAAAAATAAACGTGTAGAATATTTACTGATATAATTATTTTGAATATAAATAAATATTTTTGAACTTTACTCCATTTGGACTTTCTATTAAACCTATCATAACATTTGTTTTTCCACAATTTGATGGTCCCACTATCAAAGCTCTTATTGTGTTTGGTAAAAGTAAACTGTGTCTCGGTTTCGATAAACTATTAGTATTGGAAAAATCTCTGTTGCGGACAACAAGATCGTTTTGTTGTTTAATGAAACGCATCTTAATAATGAGTGCACACACATACATTAAAACCTACGTTTTTAATTTAAATGTTTTAGTCTTCAGTACTACGTTCATCAAACTTGATCACCACATTCAATAAAAATCAATAAGATAATAAAAATGGTAGTTTTTTTTTTTATAAAAAGCCCTCCAGTATCAATCGAAACACAGTTGGAAGAGGACAAATAGATAAACTTCACCTACCAGGCTATCAGTTTTGTGGACCCGGCACTAAACTTAAAGAACGTTTAGCTAGAGGGGAAAAAGGAATAAATTTCTTGGACGCTGCCTGCAGAGAACATGATATTGCTTATTGTCAATCAAAAGACATAAATAAACGACACGCAGCAGACCAAATATTAAGCAACAAGGCGTGGACAATAGTAAAATCCAAAGACAATAATTTTGCTGAACGTGCAAACGCTTGGTTAGTGACAAACGCTATGAAGACTAAAGTAAAATCCGGTATGGGTAACAAGTTAAACAAAACGAACACTAAATCGATAAGAAAGAAAAAATGCAATACTGGAAATAAACTTTTCAAGATGGCTGTAAAAAATGCAAACAAAATAAACCGAACGATATTGAGAGCGCAATACAGATCGCTAGGAAAGTTATAGATAATTCGTTTAAAAGAAAAAAATCAACGATTCATATTCCACGCATAATACCGCTTCCTAAAGTTGGTGGTTTTTACCTCTAGTTCCTATACTAACAGCCCTCGGAGCAATTGGAGGTCTAGCATCTTGTGGATCAGCTATCGTTAAGGCTATAAATGAAGCAAAATCTGCTCGAAAGCAATTCGAAGAAGCAAATCATAATAATTAAACTATGGAAGCCATAGCAATGGGAAAAGGTCTATATCTGAAACCGAACAGGAAGGGATACGGATTATTTTATCATTCACAACCAAAAAAACTATTGAAGAACCTACCCAGGCGACCGCTTACAGATATCGATTTGCTCAGATATACAAAATATCTACCACATTTTAGAGCTGTTTTTATGCGCGATACTTTACCAAGGCAACCTTATCTAATTGAATGTGGCATCGTTAATCTGGATTCTTCTTTCGGTTCTGGAACACACTGGGTAGCATACAAAAAAAACAGAAACGATAAAGAGTATTTTGCAAGCTTTGGGAACCTTCAACCACCCCATGAAATTTTGAAATATCTAGGAAACAACATAAAATACAACTATAACCAACAGCAAAATTATAATTCTTTTAACTGCGGTCACTTGTGTCTGAAATTTCTTTATAAATAAAACAAAAAACAAAATTTAATTTTTTCAAAAATAAACCCGTTTTCTTTATTACATTTTTTTATAAGTATATTTTGATGTACAATTAGATGATGATGATGATGATGATTCTTTTTTCTTGTCCATGTATGTTTTAAAAGGGTTCCTTATTACAAGATACTGCAGCTTCTTAAGTGTTGTATCTTTCATTCCAACCTTATCTTTGTCCATCCTTCTCGATTGGATGCTGTGATGAAACTAAAAGTGATCCCAGCAAGTTCAGCTTTTCGTTCGCATTTTTATCTCAACTTTCTTATAAATGATTTCACAATCTATAAAATTGTCATATCATATATCTTTTTATACTTTTTAACATCGATCAATTCAACATCAGATCGGAACTCTGTGTCTTGTGTTGTAAATAATTCAATTTCACCATTACTCATAATTCTTTCGGTGGAATATTCATAACAAGCTATTACCAAAGTACGTTTCTTATAATTACTATCGTATGAACAACGAATTGTCAGATCTAATTGATCATATTCTAACTTAAAATGTCTGTAAAAAATATTTTCACTTTCAATTATTTCTTGTATATCCTTCTCTTTCTCAACAAATTTTGCCTGAATGCCTCTATAGCCTCTTTGACAGCAAAATATTTTACTTGGGGCTTTTCTGTTGTTGTTGTTGTTTTATTATTCTCATTTTGTTGATGAATGATCTCATTGATCTTCATTAATTGAAAGGACAAATCAATTTTTAAAGTATCATTGCTAGGTAGCAGCAAAGAGAATTCCAAATTTCCTTTATTCTCAGCATTAGCTGTAATATTTAGTGGTATTGGGATAGCTTGTAATAAACCCAATGAAAAGCAAACTATCAACAAGGAATATTTATACATTTTGTTTGATTATTGGGAAGAGATGAACACACCTTACCAGAGAAAAGTCAAATTAAAACTAAATTAAAATTCTTTAAATTAAATCTTTTTATTTATTCTGTTATTATATAGTGACATTAGTTTCTCTGCACGCATTACTATACTCTCCATCATATAACAACCACAAGTATCGGGTCCGTCTTGACATGTATCTGATGACCAGCTGCATGTTGAACAATGGTATCCATATTTAGAAGTAATAAGAGAAGCATGAGTGTATTCACATAATTTTATGTAGCAATGTTTAATATCCTCATAATGCTCATCCAACAAAATGTCCTTGTTGCCTATTAAAAAGTTAGAAATTTGCTTCCTGAGCTGATCGAAATTTATGTCCACCATCCTTTCAATTATCAGTTTCAGCAATAAGTTGATCCAGCAATTTTATGTCTTCTTCATCAATATCACTTAGCTTAGTATCAAAATCATTAAATACACAATGTTCATTAAAACGATTTGTTGTTCTCAGGGGATGAAAACCATCAGTTGTGACTCCTATTAATGTTATTGTACCACCGACTACTTCAATTTTAAGATGCTCATTAATATTAAATTGATATAATATTTATCATAAACTAGCTAGCCGCTTCCAGTTTCGCACACCAAGTTGTTTGAGGTCGTTCTTCACTTGTGTGCGCCACCTTTTATGGGTTCTTCCTCTGCTGCGTACACCATAGGGGTTGAATTCGTAGACTCGTCGCGCAAGAGCGTTGCTGTCCATAGGCTCCACGTGCCCCAGCCATCCCAGCCGTTGTATTTTAATCTTTTTGACCAGACCAACGTCGCTCTATATCCCGTACAGCTCGTCGTTGAATCTTCTCCTCCACACTCCTTCGCTACACACCTGAACGAAAATCACACGAAGAATCTTCCTCTCAAAGCACCCTAGCAGACTTTCATCCGATTTTTTCAATGTCCATGGTACTGCCCCATAGAGCAGGACCGGGATGATAAAGGTCTTGTACAAATTCTCCTTAGTTCTCTGAGAGAGGGCCTTACTACTTAGATGCCTTCTTAGCCCGAAGAAACAGCGGTTGGCAAGGGTAATTCTTCGTTTGATCTCTGCACTGATGTCATTTTGCGAGGTTATAGTGGAGCACAGGTAGTCAAAGTCCTTGACAATTTCGAAGTTATACCTGTCCATTGTGATAATTTTCCCGAGTCGACGATGTTGAGATTCCTTTCTCGATGACAGCATACACTTCGTCTTGTCCTCATTAACCGCCAATCCCATTTTAGCCGCCTCCGATTCAATGCTCGCAAATGTGCCTGATACAGCTCGCTTCGTTCTGCCGATAATGTCTATATCGTCTGCATACGCAAGCAATTGAACGGACTTTTGATGAATTGTACCGCTGGTGTTGACATGTGCGTTGCGTACAATTACTTCAAGAACGATGTTAAATAGGTTGCATGATAACGCGTCGCCTTGCCTCAATCCTTTCTCAACGTCAAAGGATTCGGTGGTGTTCTTAACGATTTTAACGGAGGAGCGAGATTTCTCCATCGTCATCCTGTACAATCGAACGAGTTTGGCAGGGATGCCGAGATGAGACATGGCTCTGTATAATTCGTCCCTTTTCACGATATCATTCGCGACGTTAAAATCGATAAAGCGGGGGTGTGTAGCGATCTGGAATTCCTGGGTTTTTTCTAAAATCTGTCGGAGTCTGAACATTTGGTCGACGGTTGACTTGCCTGGTCTAAACCCACACAGATAGGGGCCAATCAGATCGTTGACAAAAGGTTTTAAGTAGTCACACAGGATAGCCGACAAGATTTTATAAGCGACGTTTAGGAGACTAATTTCTCTGTAGGTGGTGCATTTCAGAGCATCTCCTTTTTTGTGGATGCGGCATACTATACCGAGGTTGCATTCATCGGGCGTACTTTTATCCGACCTAATTTTGTCGATGAGTTGGTGTATGCTCCTTACCCATTCATCTCCCGCTGATTTGAATAACTCGGCTGGTAGACCATCCTCACCGCCTTGTATGACTTAAGTTTGGATATCGCCAGCCGCACTTCGGTTAGGTCCGGTAGTCGGAACTGTTGGCCACCATCGTCCAAGTTGAATGGAACGTTCTCCCTACTAGCTATATCTTGGCTGTCTTCGCCGTTAAGCAGTCTAGAAAAGTGTTCTTTCCAGATCCTCAGTACTGACTTTGTGTCTACTACCATATTCCCACTCTCATCTCGGCAGGCTTCTAGCTTTGTATCCTTGATTGTATCGCTTCACCCTCTGATAAAATTTTCGAATATCACCCCTGCCGCTACACCCCTCAATAGACGCGACTACCCGCTTCTCATCCTCTGTCTTTTTCTTCCTGAGAAGTCGGCGTTCCTCTTTCCTTTTTAGCCGGTAGAGCTCCCGGGCCACTCTCTCTTCAGCTCTTGATCGAGTCTGCAGCATTGCCTGGTAGGCCTCGTCCTTAGCTGCATGCGCCAACCGGTACTCCTCATTGAACCAGGGGTTTCGTTGTTGTCGTCTAGTGAAACCCAGCACATCAGAGGCGGCACTTTTTTTTCCTTTGTTTTTTTTTTCTTTTAATTCATTTTTATTTCATAACTTATAACTATCTTAAAGCTTGACAAAACTGTTTAAAACTAGCCTAATTATCAATAACTTTCAACTAATTTACTGGCCCTCTACGGGCGCTCTAAACTAAGCAATAACTCTTAGAACTAATGTCTTTCGACCTAAAAACTATTTTAATTAAATCTAATTATTTTATTTTATTTTATTTTATTTTTCAAGGTAACTTATTAACAAAAAACTTGGTATCTTATTTTTTTTTTTTTTTTTTTTTTAGATTAAAAATAATTAAAAATAAATAAAACTAACTTATGCTAACTAAAAATAACTTAAACTACTTAAAATACCTAATAATACTTAAGACTACTTATAAACTAGAACAGCCACAGCAGCATTTTTTTCGTTTTTTTTAATTTTTTTCGTTTATTTTTTATATGCATGCAGACACACAGCAACATGCAACCAACCCATACATGTACATACGCACATACATATACATACGCACATACATGTACAGACACGCAGATACATGCACGTATGCCCCCGCATACATACATATTTTTTATTTTTTTTTGGTGCCACCCCGACTGTTCCCTATACCTAATTGAACTAAATGTATGTAAGTCGGCCAAGATATACCATCTTCATCGACTTTAAATATTATGATGCTGTTCAGAGAGCCACCAGAACTGGTTCTCCTGTTTCGCCCTACCCCTCCGATCCCGATCGGACACAGTCCTACTGAACCGAAGGTGCTCTTCTCCACCTTGAGCGATGACGTCTCGACCATACAGGAGTCGCCTATCCACAGTTTTCCGGCTTACGTGGTAGATGAGCGGAACCGCCCCTCCATCGTGTATCAGCCCTCGACTGTCTAAATAGAGGAATGCCTCGGGAGGGATGTAACCACTTAACCGCGCACTCTCAAAATATTCGTTATTGGGGTAATAAGCCCCAAAAATTAAGCTGTTAGTTGAGGACATCGCTCTTGCAACGTGACCCCGAATCAGCTTGAACAAAAAATTATCTATTCTGTTTATGTTGGCACCGCTTGATACCTGTTTATTAAAGTGCAGACTGGATCAAGAAGCTCGATGTAATTCTTAGCATCATCAATAAACTTTTCATCAAACATCGACAAAGCTACAGTCTGCTTTATTTTTTTGGCAGTTGATTCTGCTGCTACAATTTTCATTATATCATAATTTTTTACCAAGCATTTATATGAATCACAATATGAACACCATCTGGTTTCACAGGGCAGTATAATTCTGGAGCCTCCACGATTTAGTACCATTTTTTCAAAATCTACTTGTTTGAACTCTTTTAAAATCAAAGCAACATTGGCATTAATATTTTTGTCGATTAAGTCTTTGGCTAAAAGATTTCCAATATGACTACTACAAGTGCTATGCCATATAAAATGCTCTGCATTTTTTCCCATTCTCTTCATAGTGCTGGCGTTGTCGGATACAACAGCGTAAACTTGAGGGGAGTAAATTTCTTTTGCAATATCTAAAGATTCTGAAAGTATTTTTGTTAGCTTTTCTGCAGTCTCTGATTCTCCAGATAGGTCCCAGGCCTAAAGAAATGCTTGTTCGCCTTCAGCATTATGTAGCATTGAGACGACTGTCTGGCTGTAGCTGGAGCTATTCTTCCAGCCATCAATCAGCAAAACAGAATCCGAACTGATAGATGCTTTAATTGAAGAAACACATTTATCATAGGCCTGATCCAAAAGCGTTGTTGAAAGTTTTTTTCGACCTGGAACCTTATCTGCATACGCAGGTCGATTTTTTTTTATAAAATTTTTAAAATGAGTTGAATCAAGAATTCTTAACGGAATGTTGCATCCAAAAACCAGTTTACCCAAAGCTTCATTCAACTCGTCTTCCTCTCTTTCCGTCAATCGGTCCATAAATTTAGAAACAGAGTTTGATGGGGTTGGACAACGTTTCGATCGTTGTATGTTCTTATTGAAAGTTGTTACAGGTGGGGGTGGGCCCAACGACAATGATGAGGAACTGCAACTGTTGGAACTCAATGAAAATGATGAGCTTGTTGTCGCAACTTGTGATTGAATTTCGCTTGAATCAGTATAGGTAAGAGTTGTTGGATCATGAGTTGAACAACTGTTTAATGAGTCCGTTTTGTTAGCTGCTTCCTACAGAGAATGCATCAGATTCAATTTGATTGATTTTAGTAAAACAAAAATACTCACACAACTATTTAAAACATAAACATTATTGCTCTCAACATCGTTTGGAAGAGAGATAGACATCTAACAATTAACATTTGTGAGTTATAAATCTTATACAAAAACACAATTTTTTACTATCGTCTCAGAGTTTTGAATGGCGGAACTGGAGCTGAGATCAATGTCATCAATAAAAACAATTATAGAAACATCAACGGATTCAGATGCCGCAGGTGATTGGGATGGTTTGCAGGCATTCTTTTCCAAATGGAATGTTAAAGCATATGGTCAATGGTCAATAAATAATATGATTTTATGGTTTATCTAGTACGTTTCTATATTTACCTGTGGTTGCGCAGACGGCTTTCTGCAGTGTTATGTAAACTTTTATTGCACACTGTGCAAGATGCTACATATTTGTTGTTGGATTTCATTAAAAGCAAACCCAATTCATCGAATGCTTTATTTTTGCGTCGACCAGATATAATTTTATTATAAAAGAACTCAATTTTTAGATATTTAATTCAAATCAAACACGCACCTTTTCTAAATAGAAGTCAAGTTAACCTTGCGAAAGAACAATCGAGAATGACAGATGAGAATGAAATATCCTCATTGTCTACATTGTCGACTACATTGTCTACATTGTCGACATTGTCTACATTGTTGACACAATTGTCTACGTAGAAAGGTAGACAATCAAAGTCGACGCGTATAGGAACAACACTGCCGAGGGTTCTAATGTTCTTATCTGTGTTACTGAAACCTTGTTTGCATATACAAATAATAACTCCATGTACTATTTGAATGGTTACAGACTTTATCCAGCTGACAGACAAGGAAGAAGAGGTGCACGAGCTACTATTTATGTACGTAATCATATAGGCTGGAAATTAGTTGGAAAGTCAGAAGTTGATAGTCAGATGGACTACTTGTTTTTAGAAATCTTTGATGATTAGGGTACTCTTCTTATTGGTGCTGTTTACAGACCCAATAATTAAGTTGATCTTTACCCTTTACTTACATTATTGAAAACTGTAACCTTAGGCCCATCTAAGATTATTGTTTGTGGGAATTTCAACAGTAATCTTTTTTAATTGAGGATATGAAAACATTCAATCTAACTCCCTTTAACACCAGCATCGCTACATATTTCTCTGCAGTATCGCAGACACTACTCGATGTTTTCTTTGTAAGTGACGTGAACGACGTTCTTTTATATGACCAATTATTGGCATCAGCATTTTCAAAACATGACCTCATTTACCTGACCTTCAATTTTAAGGTCAAACATGTTGCAACGACCTACGAATTTAGGGATTTCAGGCAAATTGTATGCTCAGATTTAGAACAAAGGACTCGAGGTATTAATTGGTCACAAATAAAATGTTCATTGAATTCAAAATGGCGGCTGAAGCAGCAGCGCGATTTTCTCGAAAACCGAAATTTAGACTACTAATGACCCCACCAACGAGCAGTAAAAGAAAATTGTACGAATTATTTTTTTCAATTTCACATGTTAAGCCGACTGAAGTAAGCATCTACTTCCTGGTAAAGTTACTCACCTGTGCACCGATAGTTTTGTCTGTAGTTGTGAAACTTATTCTAGCCGATCGACCTGTTGATATATAATGCCAGTGCTCCGTAGCTGGTTTTTCACCACATAGTTCAATAGGTGCTGCCTCTGAATCTAAGTTTGTCCACATTCTCAGTACTGCAGCGGGACAACCACGAGCTGTTTAATAAAAATTACAAGAAAAATTAATCATTTTTTCCCTTAATTTTAAGATAAAAAAATAATAATATCATTCTTGAACATAACGATTCCATTGTGATTGCACCACCTACCCATTGGATCACCCTCCACCGAAAAGTGCTCGAAATTTATTGACAACTTGTAGCCGGGACGTGCTGTCATATACCAGTTGCATGCCAACGAAGCCAAGCCCTTCGCCGGACTCTTATAATTGCTAGGATATTGAGGAGATGTTATAATGCCGGAATCTTCATTTGAAAAGTTTTCTCCACAGTCGTCAACCTCAGACTTGGCAGTCTCGAAGAAATAGCGAGCTTTGAAACCGCTGGCGACATTTTCTTGATCGGTATGTAACACGATTCTCAGAGCAACTGCACCCCTAGGACTCTCAATGGGGCCGGGCGCTGTTAAGCCACAATATCGCCCAAGAAAGCGGTCATTGTTATCTCTGTATATGACATATATTTCCAGCCAGTCTTCAAAACAAGCTGACACGCTAAAATACATATGAAATAAATTTTTATTTATTATGTGCAACATTTCATTAAAGTAAGTATATTGACTTCGTAATAATGTTTTTTTTACTTATATATACAGTGGTGGCCCAGTGTAACGAATAATATAATGTCCAGAGTCAATTCTTTATATCGAATACGTTGTTTCATACAAATCTTTAGGTAAATAGAAAGTATAACTTTATATTTTCATTATTTTATTTCATACTTCATATTTAACTTGATTTACAAACCTATACAATATACATATTAGGAATAGACTCATTAATGTTGTTCAAGTTATGTATGTATGTAAATAGTTCATACAGATATTTTTGCTCATATTTAAAAAAAATCGTCAATATACATTTGGTTTTTGGGCGTTGAATATTATGATTGAATGCCTCTTCAATAAACTTTTTAGAGCTAAGACTTCAAAGTTTTCAATGTCATTTTGTTCTGCCCATTGGACGTATTTTTTCAAAATTTCTGACAGCTTCGTAATGACTCACTCCTTGAACTTCAGTTTCTGAGCTAGCTTTTTCATCACTAACATTATCCAAAATTTCTATTTCTCAACATTGTTGCTATCAATATCTTCGGGTTAGAGAATTACTATATCTGCATTACTCCATGACTCCAAATCGTGTGTAGTGAATTCAGTCTGACAAAATTATGTAAGAATTCATAGCTTACAAAACAGTTTTTGCAATTGAAAACTGTGTTTACCTCTGGGAAAATATTCCTCATAAGAGCCAACGTATTTGCTACAATGATCATAAATTCTTCATTACGGAGAGCTGGCAGAACTTTAATATAAAATGTTTTTCCAGCCAATTGTGAACAACCTCGAATTTTTTTTGCCATGACAAGGCAATGAGTGATACAGCATTCTAAGAACTAAGATCTTTTACCCCTAGTTTTATAGTGGGAGTTTAAACTTAAGATCAGCTGCAACTTAAACTGATATTAAATTTTTGGATTAACTATCGTCCTGTTTCACAGTTAAATCTGATCTTCAGATCAGTTGAACTTCGTTTAACTAGATTTTATGAAAAATAATTGGCAGCATTTTTCTTGCCTTGTCCCTTTATCTCTCTGGCACAAAAAACATACGAAACAACCAATGCTTTGTGCTGTTGAAAAGCGAGAGAAGATTTATTTTGTTTCAAAGTACCGTTATTATTATTATTTTGGTCAGCAATAGCGAAACGACAATAATAAATAAAATAGTATTCAAAATCACTTTTACAACTCGATAACATTTTAATACTCAATTTTTTTTTTTGTTAATAATATTTTCTGAACAAAAAAAATAATACAAACGCTGACCTGAAGTATAAACGGCAGAATAATCTCGGTTAACGTAAACTACAATTGAACTCAGTGGAGTTTAAACTCGCACTATGAAACTGGAGTTAGACGTTAGAACATTGAGTATGCCCTTTTCGGCATTACAATTTTTCTTGTTTTTTTTCTGAAATTCATTATTTGTTCGTTATATAGATGAACTTGAAAAAAGTGTTCGTAATATCGAGCATTCGTTACATCAGCATTCGTTATACTGGACCACCACTGTACATCTAAAAAAAATTTTTAAAAATGTGGCTGGAGTTTTGTATTTATATTCACTTTGCACTTAGTTATATAAATAAAGGTGTGCCAAAAATGCAATATTTTATCACCATCTTAAAATTTAGATGTATCTAATTCTTATCATGTTAATCATATAATCTGAAAAACAATGTGAAAAAGTGTAGGATGTAAAACGTATCATACCCGTAAGCACCAGCTGTGGAGTTTATGTTGTCCGCCTTCACTTTAAAATGATCAAAGACAATAGTAACCTGTTCGTTTACCTCAGTCAGAAAAAGATACGAGCAATTCGTTTCGGATGGATAATTGGAAGGATAACGTGGACTGTTAAGATCACCTCGCTTTTTTGAACTACTGACGTATGTAAAACTACAAGTTCCATCTGGAGCAGCTGTTCCCGGGATCTTGTATTCGGTTTCAAACATGTACTTTCCTTTAAAACCACGACCTTGTAATTCACCCGAGCTAAAAACCATTGCCAATCGGGGTCCATCGCTAACCACCTTTTGTGTTTCGTTCCCGCACAGTTCGTAGTCGAATTTATCGTAGGCGTCTGCGGTCTCCTGTCCTTTTAGATAAATTTTAAGATATCCGTCTGAACAATTTGATCTATGAAAATCTGATATTTAACATCAGCGTCGTGAAAATAAATTAAAAATGTATATTACTCTCCCTTATCCTTATTCTCGACTTTCGGAATGTTAAACGATGAAAACTCTAGGCGAACACGTTCTAAATTTTGAGCATCTTGCATTCCATATATGAAATATCTATAAGATTTCAAGTCTATAAGTATTCAATGATTATAAAAGACAAAATAAACGTACCTACACACCGTCTTAGGAATATATGGATAAGGATAGTTTGGTGACAACACAAACCCTGTTGACTCCTTTTTCGAGAGAATTTTCTGATCGCATTCTGAACCACGTATGTGAATGCCATCGTTTTCGCCTGCAAAATTAAATTAAGTATTTACTAAAGTGGTTTTCCCATACTTAATCGAGATTTCAGTATAGATTTTGAGTTTTTCATGTGCAATTGATTACGATTTCAGATAAGGGGTCTTCACGATCTGGTGTAACCAGTCTTGTAAAATTGTAAAATTTTATTTTTTTACATCAGACTTTGAAAACCTTTTCTAATTTGTAGCAACTCTGAAGCAAATGTCAAAATCTGTTTCACATTTGTTCCGAAATATCTTAGTTTGTGTTAAAAAAATTTTACATTCTGTATTTTTCTGTCTTGTAAATTAACTTAGGCGCAGAACTGTCATATATTATTATAATTGTTTTTATTAAAACTTATTTACCAGCAAATTCAAAGCTTTCGTTTTCCGAATTAATTTTTGTTTTTAATTAGTTTTAGGATCGTGGATACCCCTAATAGGGTTCGGGTATAGTAAAAGTGTAAAAGTGTAAGACTTTAACGTTCAGTATATTTTGTTGTTGTAGTGCAAGAAATGTTACGCTGTTACACTTTTGCAATGATACAAGACCAGTTACATCGGATCGTGAATACTCGTATAGATTTTTTGTTATTGTATTAATGTAATGAAGAAAGTACATAACCATGAATGAAAGAATACAAGAGTACGCCACTTCAATTTTTTCGCTTGTTTGTTGTAATTTTTGACAACTCGTGTGACATCAAAAGAGACAAAAAATTAATACGAGATAAAAGCGAAAAAAAGTTTGAAATTGAAAAGTTTGGATTTTGTTTTTGAAATTGTATATGTTATTTTTTTTTTTTGTGAAATAGCTTTAAAATATTTTGTGCTGTTTGTGGGTATAATAATAATAACAATAAAAAAGTAAGTGCAATAAATGAAAAGAAGATGTGTCATTGCACACTTTCCCAAAAGATCCTGTACTGTTGAAAAATTGGATTCGTTTTTGTAAAAGAAAGGATGCTTTAAATGTAAAAACAAGTAAAATGCGTAGTGACCACTTCACTGCAGATAACATAGAAACGAACCTCCAATTTGAATTGGGTAAGTGCATTTGAGTAAATAAAAAATATATTCTATCTGCATAGGCTGCAGAGATAAAAAAAAACGCCCTCGCCTTAAACCGGGTTCCATACCAACAGAGTGCAAACAACGGGAAACGCTGATTTATTTGGCCGGGTAACTAGGGTTTTAGCCAGGGATAATAAAGAAATAGTAAAAAGCATGTTAGACGCAATTCTAATCCAAGAGAGTTGATGCATATGGTCTTGCTCTCGACACCTAAAAAAAATCCTTGATGAATTGTCGGAGCTGATATCAAGCATGAAAGTAATTGGGAAAACTACCTCACTTCCATTTCAGAAAGGTTGAATTTATTTATCATTATTTAATTGTGGAAAATAAAAACACATCTAATTTCTTAGCAATACAGCTTTTATTCAAAGACTTGGTAAGTCGATTTGGATTCAAGAATTCAAGATTGAATAAGGACGTACTAGAAAACACATTTGATGTTACGTGGCAAGGGAGGCCTCCATGATTATACTGATCAAGAAGAATTTCCCTTTAGATTAAGGTCCCACATTTAAGGACACAGCGAGGGTGTTATTTCGGACGCAGCAAATGTATGCTTTGATGATAAACCAGATTTGGAAGCGCCATTGCTTTCAGACATTGCTTTTGCTTATAGAAACAAATAATCTGAAATGTCTCTAGGTACTAAATTTCAAAGCATTGCTTGGGAACCCAGAAGAGGATAATACTGATGGCAACAAAGATGGCCTAGAAAATATTGCCGGATATACATATGCTGTAAATAAAAAAAAAAAGAAAATTCCAGCCGAAGAAATGTTGCATTGTATTCATGGGTGGACCACCTAGGTGAAGGCGGATTGTCAAAGCCATCAGCAAGGATGTTGAATGACTTGACTAACTTGGACAACATTTTCAAATCCTTCAATGAAGAAGACTGTAATTTGTCCAGGCTACTAAGGAAATCTAATTGAATTGGCCAAAGATATTGACTGCGATGTGGAAATAATTTTCCGCGCGATGATATATTTTAGAATAAGAACACTTAACAGAACAATTGTACTCTTACCCAAATGCAAAATACGAAAACACAACCAAATTAAAACATAAGTAAAACATTTTCCCTTTATTTAATGCACAAATCTACACAAATTGTTGTTTTGTTTAATTTAAGTTAAATCTTCGATATCCATTTAGCACTCTTTTTTTTCTTTGATTCTTTATTTTTTCGCGATTAATTTAAATTCAATTAAAGTAAATTTCATTCAACAATATTCAATTATTTAATCAAATTGTACGTTTATAATATTCGCGAGTTATGTTTCATATATATCTGTATAAATATCTACATGTCTTTATATTAAGTCATGAATCATATATTTGTATATCTTTATATCTTTATATTTGTATATCTGCAATTATAACCTTTATATCCAATATCATTTTCATTGTCATCAAATTATTTCCATTAATATATTTTTTTTCTCCACACAATGTAAATTAAAACCATAAAATTCAGGTGTGAGATACACTTTTGATTTCCGTTCTCACACCTAAAATAAATTCAATATGTAAGTCCAGGTTATGAAAAGAAACTTTAAAAATTGTGCATTTGAATTTGGGAATTGATCGAATAAAGTTGTTTTTTTTTAAACAAGTCTTGTCTATCGAGTACTTAATTGGCGCAGTCGTGCGGATTTCTTTTTTTTTTCACAAGAAAAACACAACGGTTTATTTTGTAAAAATACAGTTAATCGTGTTCAATAAAATAGAAAAACGCAACTGTTTATTGTGTAAAATCAAAAACACTACTGTTAATAGTGAATAATAAAATAAGAAAATCACAAGGGTTAATTGTGAAAATAAAAAAAAACACTACTATTAATCGTGAATAATAAATTAAGAAAATCACAACGGTTTATTGTGAATATTGAAAAGAAAAAAAAATATTTATAAACACCGGTTAACTGTGAATACTGTGAAAAAAGAAACAAAGAACTTACAACAGAAGTACAATACTTTCATCAAACCAGGAACCTGCTACAACAAAGAAGAGCTATAACCAGACCGAAATTCAGGATAGGAAACAATGTTCTACTGGATTGTTTTAAAGTGAGTTCTGTATTGATGAATATTGTTCATTTCCTTATTCAAATTGCCATTTTAATTAAGATATAAATAATAAAATAAATTAATTTCAGCCTTGAAAACAAAAATTTATAAAGTTAGATATAAAAAAAAAAAAAAACAAAGTCGTGTATCTAATACAGCTCCCTACGAATCCAAAATAATTTTAAAAGAAAATCATATTAACACAGAAACTGAAAACCTTTTAAATCCCTCTGCTAATAACACGACAATGTCTAATCCAACAACTATAACTGCTCCAGACGTGAACGCTGTATTTCATAGTCTCCGCATTCCGGATGCTATAAAGGACCTACCACACTATGATGGTAACCCTAGGTCATTGTATGACTTCATTAAAAACGTAGAGGAAATATTAGTTTATTTACTACCGCAAATAGATGGGACACCGTATGCGAATGTTATTTTACGTGCTGTCCGAAACAAAATTGTGGGAGATGCCAATGAAGTACTAAATATGTATGGCAACCCAACAAATTGGGATATTATAAAAGCCAATCTCATCCTGCATTACGCTGACAAGAGAAATAAAACATCCCTGATAAGAGACCTTCACGGTCTTAGACAAACAACAGAAACTACTGAACAGTTTTACGCGAAAGTAATAGAATTACTGTCCACGATAGTAAACCATGTTCAAATTCATGAAAAATTACCATCAGTTATTACAGCAAAAAAAAACTTTTTAGGGATATGTGCCTAAATACCTTCCTAATCGGATTGAAAGAACCACTAGGATCAACAATTCGTGCAATGAGGCCTAAAACGCTAACAGAAGCCTTTAATTACTGTGATCAAGAACAAAATATGTTTTATATGAAATATTCCATAACCCAAAATAAATTACCTTCTCAAAATATGAGCAACCAAAATGTTTCTCTGATTAAACCTTTATCGAGTTCTAATTTGCTATTCTGCAGACCTAATAAACCAATCCAACCTAATTTTATTAATTCTTTCCCACAACATCCTTTTAAAAACCTTCAATACAACCAATTACCACAATATAGACCAATTCAACAGAGTGCTCCAAGATTACAATATCCACCACAACAACAATTTAATAATAGATTTTGTGTTCCATCAAATAATATGCTTACTCCCAAACCATTTAACCAATTTCAATATAATTCTACTCCTAGACCAAATTTCAATTTCAATAAACAACAAACTAATTCTACACCAATGGAAGTTGCAAGCGACCAAGCTAGAACGCTTCCAACTCCCGTACAAAATCATCCCTATCAAAGGAATTTTTCTCAACCAATACCCAGATATTCAATAAAAGAAGTACATAACGTTGATTATGAGTCAGAAACAAATAATGACTACGATTATTACCAATATTCCAATAACTATACCAATTATGAACCAAATTTAGATTATTATGTTGAACAATATGAGGATAATATTAGTTATGAATACGACAGCAACATATCAAATCAGGAAATTAAGTCAGAAAACAAAAATGAAATAGATGATTCAAATTTTCCTATAAAAGGCTCGGAAAACAATACGGTTTCTTAGAATTAAATAATCATGGAAATAATCAATTACCATATATTAATATAGCTTCACCCTATGCAAAACATTTGAAATTCTTAATAGACACAGGTGCTTGTGCAAATTTTATTAACCCAGAATATACTATCCCTTAATATCATGAAAACATCGAAGACGTCACTATCAAGACAGTTTTAAATACGCATACACTTAACAAAAAAATTATCTTTGATGCATTCCCTGAATTCAATAGTAAAGAACCTATAACATTTCTTCTTTTTAAGTTTCATAATTATTTTGACGGATTAATAGGTTTAGAAACTCTCAAAAAACTTAATGCGACTATTGACTTACCTAATAAAATACTTAAAACTAAATATGCAATTCTGCCCTTGTTATTCAAACCAAACTTATTGTCTAAAATATACAATATTCCAGCAAATTGTAGAATGATAGCAAAATTGCCCGTAGATTACAAAGATGGAGATATATATATAAAACCAACTAAAATTAATAATTATTTATAAATACCTGAAGGAATCTACCTGTCCAAAGACTGGTATAGTGATATTGAAGTACATAATATTTCAAACACTGAACAAACTTTTTTTTTGGAACAACCTATTGCAGTAGAAAATTTTCAACACTTCATAGAAATCAATAATGTTAATATTTGCCCATTTAACGAACAAATTCAAAATACATCATCTGAAATAGATATTACCAAACTAATTCGATCAGAACATCTCAACACTGAAGAACAGAAATCAATTTTTAAATTGTGTAGGAAATATGATGATGTTTTCTTTCTTGAAGGTGAAAAACTATCTTTCTCAAATACAATTAAACAGCGTATTCAAACTTCAGACGATATACCGATGTATACAAGATCGTATCGCTATCCAGAAGTACACAAACAGGAGATAAAATCACAAATCGAAAAACTTTTAAACCAAGGTATAATAAGGCCTAGCTTTTCTCCTTGGAGTAGTCCTATTTGGATTGTTCCAAAGAAACTTGATGCGTCTGGCATACAGAAATGGCGGCTTGTCGTAGACTACCGTAAACTAAACGACAAAACTACTGGCGATCGTTACCCTCTACCGAACATAACAGAAGTATTAGATAAACTTGGAAAATCTATGTATTTTTCCACACTTGATCTTGCATCTAGATTTCACCAGATTGGACTAGATCCTAGAGATATAGAAAAAACCGCTTTTACTGTTGATCACGGACATTATGAGTATATCCGAATGCCCTTCGGGCTCAAAAATGCCCCGTCAACATTCCAAAGAATAATGGATAATATTCTGCGTCAATTAATAGGTAAAGTGTGTTTTGTGTATATGGACGATATTATCGTTTACTCAACGTCCTTACAAGAACATACGGAAAACTTAGAAAAGGTTTTTTCAAAATTACTATCGGCCAACCTTAAAATTCAATTGGACAAATCAGAATTCCTACGCAAGGAAGTAGAATTTCTTGGTCACCTAGTGACATCTGAAGGTGTGAGACCGAATCCTAGTAAAATCCATGCAATTAAAAACTATCCAATTCCATCAAGTCAAACTGAAATTAAATCCTTTTTGGGGTTGCTTGGATATTACCGCAAATTTATAAAAGACTTTGCAAATCTTACGAAACCTTTAACAGAATGCTTAAAAAAGGGAAATAAGATAGTTCTTAACGAACGATATATAAAATGTATCAATCATTGCAAGGACATTTTAAGTAATGATCCCTTATTACAATATCCCGACTTTACTAAAGAATTTAATTTAACAACTGACGCTAGTAATGTCGCCATAGGAGGAGTACTTAGTCAAGGCCCAATAGGATCTGATAGACCAGTTTGCTACGCTCCAAGAACACTCACGAGTTCGGAACAAAATTACAGTACAATTGAAAAGGAGCTCTTAGCCATTGTCTGGTGTACCAAATATTTCGGACCCTATTTGTTTAGTCGTAAATTTAAAATCATAACGGACCATAAGCCTCTTAATTCAATAAAAGAACCAAATTCAAAACTTGTGAGATGGTGGCGTTTAAAATAAGAAGAATTCGATTATGAGATCATGTATAAAAAAGGTAAGGCAAACACAAATGCTGATGCCTTAAGTCGGATAGAAATTCATTTTAACGAATCTAATGGTTCGAACTCTATTTTACAAGCCTCAAATATATCTATTCAAAATAACGCAAGTCTGTCAGAAAATAATTCTAATATATCAACTGTTCATTCTGCTTCTGAAAATCTAAACGATGGTATATACATCTCTGAAAGACCACTTAATGAGTTTACTGAACAATTAGTTTTGAACAAAACTAACTGTGTAGTGAAACCAAACATGGTTTACAATGTTCTCTTTGAGACCAAACATAGACGCATTTTTAGACAACCCGACTTAGACAAAGAATCTGTTATAATTTCAATCTTAAAAGAATATCTCAACCCTAAAAGATTAACAGCTGTTTATACTGACAATGATACATTCAGACTAGTGCAACATGTATTTTCAAAATATTTAAACTTATTAGATGTACAGAAAAGTTAAACGATGTTACGAATTCTGACCAACAAGATGAAATTATAAACAAATACCATGAAGATATCATCGTGGCATCAATGAAACTTTTAATCATCTTCGAAGAACTTACTACTTTCCCAAAATGAAAGAAAAAATAACCAAAACAATTAATAACTGCGAAAAGTGTAAACTTCTTAAATACGACAGACATCCACCGAAAATTCAATACGAACATTCAGAAATACCTAATAAACCCATGGACATTTTACATATTGATGTATATAACATCCATAACGTACAAATTCTAACCATTTTAGATAAGTTTTCGAAATTTGCTTCTGCTTTTATTCTTACCGCACGTGACAGTATGTGTATATCAAGTTCATTAAGACAGTTCTTTTCGCAACACGGCACACCAAAAAAAATAGTGTGCGACTCAGCTGCTGAATTTAAATCTAACCTATTCAAAGATTTTGTACCCAATACGATATAAACTTACACATAACGACACCACAAGATTCTACTGGTAACTCACCGGTCGAACGTTTTCATTCAACATTGACCGAAATATATCGAATTATTTACGATAAAAACAACAAACAAATTCCGACTGACATATTAAATGAAGCACTAATAACCTATAACAACTGCATACATTCTGTGACAAACCTAACACCATTCGAACTAATGACGGGAAGAACACATAAATTCAAGCAATTAACACGTGGTTATTCAGAGCATGATTATAAAAGGTGATTTTTTAAGAGCTTGGTTTTTGAAAATTCAAAAAAACACAGAAACTTGTAAAAAGTGAATGAAATTTTTATTTGGATCGATAAATCAATTTCTGCCATTTACTTTTTAAAAATAATTTCACTTAAATGTTGCCCGCGGCTACGCTTCAGGTGGTCCATTCTGAAGGTCCAATTTTGGCAAACTTTTTCACACATTTCGGCCGGAATCTCACCAATGACGCGTTCAATGTTGGCTTCCAAGGCAGCAATCGTGTTTGGCTTGTCCCCATAGACAATAGACTTAACATAGCCCCACAAAAAATAGTCTCACGGGGTCAAATCACATGATCATGATCTCAAATCAATTGACTGCGCCAAAACGTGAGATCAACTGCTCACCAAATTCGCCTCTCAATTGATACATGGTTTCGCGTGCAGTGTGGCATATGGCACCGTCCTGTTAGAACCACATGTCGACCGAGTTCAATTCTTGCATTTTCGGCAAAAAAAAATCTGTTATCATCGAACGGTACCTTTCTCCATTGACCGTAACCCTGCGGCCTTCATCGTCCTTGAAGAATTACGGCCCAATGATGCCGCCTGCCCATAAACCGCACCAAACAGTGCATTTTTCGGGATGCATTGGTAGCTGCTGAATTGCCTCTGGCTGCTCTTCACTCCAAATATGGCAATTCTGCTTATTCACGTATCCATTTAGCCAAAAATGAGCCTCGTCGCTGAAACGGCCGTAGCTTGCGAAACACATTTTTCACAGAGCACGAATTTTGATAATAAATTTCAATAATTTGCAAACGTTGTTCAGGCGTAAGTCTATTCATGATGAAATGGCAAACAATACTGAATCGAAATGTCAAATGTTCGTGGAATTTGTCATGTGTGATCTGTCAAAAATATAAACGTCAAAAACCAAGTAGCAAAAAAATCACCCGTTATTAACAAACTAAAAATCTATCAAGACCAATTGTATAGAGATATTAAAAACAAAATCCAAGCCCATAATAAATTAAACATAGATAAAATTAATAAAAATAGAGAAACTCCACCTTTATTCCATAAAGAAGAACTAAAATGGCTCCTAGAGCGAAAAAACTAACAGTAATCAAAGACAATAAAATAACAGTACTAACCAAAAAAAATAGAAAAGCTCATAAAAATAAATTAATAAAAAAACGAAAATTTCAGGGTAACCCAAGCCATGAGTCAACGCATGGACATACAAGACGTATCCAAGAGTCAAGGGCTGCTTCCCATGAAATTAGGTCCGAGTCGAATAATTGAGTCAAATATAAAAATCATCCATATCGTAAATTTAACCGCCTATGAAGAAAATATTAGCAACATTAAGAAATCTGTAGAGTTCATAAATAAAAATACAAATCTAGGACTAATGAAAGACGTCACTAATCTCAAATTCAAAGAACTACAAACAAAATTGTTGTCCTTACTTCCCCGATACCGAAAAAGGAGAGGCTTAATAAACGGATTAGGTTCCTTGATCAAAACAATTACAGGCAACATGGACAATAATGACGCAGAACAAATAAAAAAAGACATACAAAATTTCAAACTTAACGAACATGGCGTAAATAAAGAATTAACAAGACAAGTACAAATCAATGACAAAATGATCCAAAGATTTGCAAACATAACCAATCACATTAATACACAGCAAAAAGGTTTAGAAGAGTATTTGAGCAAGTACCAATTAGTAATCTCTCAAAAAATTCGAACCGATGAAGATAAATTTCAATATATGCAATATATATATCAGATTAATTATAACATTGAAATTCTTACAGACCATTTACAAGAAGTAATTGAATCAATTAATTTGGCTAAAGTTAATATAATATCCAAACAAATTTTGAATCCGGGTGAGCTTGATCTGATACACGAACATATGAATTCACAAAATATTAAAATTTCTTCTGACGAACAACTTTATGAGTTTTTATCTCTACAAGCTTATTATAATAATACAAACATAATTATTAGTATAAAACTACCCATCCTTCTCCAACAACCTTTCAACCTATCCCACTTAATAAAACTTCCTATAAACGAAACTCTCAATATAAATTTAAATCAATCCTATATCATTATGAACGAATATTTCATTCAATACATGAACAAACATTGTGCATCCATTGAGCTGAAGAACCTAACTTCCGAAAGATGCATTCCAAAAATTATTCAACACAGAGAAGCAACCTGTGACGTCATTGAGTCAACCATCAAAAGTAGCATCACCCAACCAGAAGAAGGGTACATACTCTTAATTAATGCCCCCATCACGAAGATGACTTCAACATGCGGAATCGATGAAAAAATTATCTCCGGAACCCTGCTTTTACATTATGAAGAATGCGAAATAAAAATTAATAATATCCTTTACAAAAATAAATCAACCATGTTTTGGGATCAAATAAAGATTATTCCATCAATATTTATAAAAATTAATAACTCTCTTCATTTAATAGATAAATTTAATAGCAGTACATTGAAAGCAAACGAAATAATCAATACCGAATTTATCACCTTGGCCAAAAATTTTCCAGACCACCGACCAGAGTTTTCGATTTACATCATCATCATCATCTTTATCTTAATTGCAACCATACTTTACCTCAGACGTCATCGAAACAATAATCATGAAGAAAAAACAATGGACCAAGAAGTTCCGAATGATAATGTAACATTATCATGGTCATGGCCGTCACTTCACACTTAGGAGGGAGGAGTTATGTTTCATATATATCTGTATAAATTCTACATATCTTTATATTAAGTCATGAATCATATATTTGTATATCTATATATCTTTATATTTGTATATCTGCAATCATATCCTTTTTATCAAATATCATTTTCATTGTCATCAAATTATTTCCATTAATATATTTTGTTTTCTCCACACAATGAAAATTAAAACCATAAAATTCAGGTGTGAGATACACTTTTGATTTCCGTTCTCACATCTTAAATAAATTCAATATGTAAGTCCAGGTTATGAAAAGAAACTTTAAAAATTGTGCATTTGAATTTGGGAATTGATCGAATAAAGTTTTTTTTTTAAACAAGTTTTGTCTATCGAGTACTTAATTCGCGCACGAAAAATATATTAATCCACATCGGAAAAGCAAAATAATTTCTTTTGCTGTTAGATTTTTTTGACTCTTATGACGTCTCCAAAATAAAACAAAAAAAGAAGTCTCATAATCTTGTTTTCTTTGATTCATGGTACCTAGCTACCGAATTTTTTTTCGCTCAAATTTTGTTAAGTGAGCAATAGCTTTCAACTTTTTCTTAATTTTTCAAAAAAGAAAACAATTAAAATTAATGAAACTAATATTATAATGATAAATTATAAGCCTGCATTGCCTATGCAAATGATGGTCGGAGGGGTTGTTAGACAACGCTTACGGTACAAGGGATAATTAATTGAAATAAAATTAATTATTTAGGTAATGAATACATTTGGACTTTGGAGAATTTTTAAAAAGTGTTTCCTATCGGCCTTATTGGCCGTAATGATGAAATAATGAAAGCAATTTTCATTTTATTTTCCCAACGTTTCGACGGTGGTTGCCGTCTTCTTCAGGGGTGTCTTTATTTACAAAATACAAAATTATAAAGATATAATGTTTGAACATACATATATATACAAGTAAACGAACAAAATGTGACTTACATAACTTTAAATTTTAAGATTGTATTAAGCTAAACAATAATTTGCTTAAAATATTTAAAAAACAGGTTAAGAAACATATTTCGAACACTTCTTATTTGAAGATTAGTCTATGTTTAATAATATTTACTGTCAGAAACTAAGGAACAGTAAACGGCTGATATATTTTGTGTGTCTTGTTTGCGGTTCATATTATTTTTATTGTTAATTATATGCAGTGTCTCTAGTGTGTAACGTTTAGATGTATGTTTTTCTGTTGCAAGGATCTCTACTCCCTCGAAGTTTGATGTGTGACCGGTATCAATACTGTGAGAAGCCAGTGCCGTCTTCTCAGAACTTTTTAGGCGAATATCTGACTTGTGGTTCGCCATTCTTTGCCGAAGAAGTTGTTTGGTATTGCCGATATAGCAAAGTATTTGCGTAACTTTTTCTTCGTTACAAACTACTGTTAAAACTGAATCGCTTTTTACTAGCAAGGAATCACAAAGCTCGTACGACAAAATAGAAAATAAATTCCATCTCAAAGTTCTTAACCTGGAAATAACCGAAAGCTTTCACAAAATAAAACAATCCAACAACACACTCAGAACGCTTAGCAAACGAATACAAGAACATATAACATCACAAGAACACAAACGATTTATAGCCCAACAGCAACAAAATTTGCTAACAATTTGCACGAAAAAAGAAGAAATCCACACACAAAAAATTAATCAACTCAACTCAGATCTATAGAAAAATTAAACATTAGAAAGCACGAGGATTGGTTTGTAAACAAAAGTGACGCAGAGTTTCCCGTCGAAATCAAATGGCTTCCGTTCTTGGGAAAGAAATTTTCTTTGCCAATTGGCAAAAATACGTTCCCTCTTTTCCAACTCATTGCAGATGGCGAAGAAATCATAAGAACAGAAAAAGTTAAAATAAGACAAGAAGAAACTAGAGCTAAGTATGGCAATATGCTTCACTCTTTTCAACGTCACCACCACAACGACGCATTCGACAAATACATCACGAAGGTACACAAAGATGCGGTAAATTCTCTTAAAAACATCATAATTGTAGCAGCTGATAAATGCAATGTAACTGTTGCGATGAATATGATGGAATATGAAGACAAGATGACGGATGATGGAACTACTGTCTGACCGCTCTACATACACGGTCGCAAGAGCAAGCCCCCTCACCACTCTCCAAAACAAAAATAATGAATTTGAGAAATGGTTGCACACCAACAAGATGATCGATGATAGGGAAAAAGCAATTATGACTACATACACAGCACAAATACCTGCAATATATGGTTTGCCAAAATTCACAAGCCAAACATGCCTCTCCGGTCGATAACGTCATCGATGAAAGTTCCTTGTAACGAACTTTCAAAGTACCTGGGTAAGATATTACAGTAAGTCACTCTTCACTCTGTAAAAAATTCGTTGGAGTTTAAATCCAAAGCAAAAGATTATGTACTTGACACAAACGATATTTTGGTTTCTTATGACGCTGTTTCTCTTTTTACTAATCTTCCCGTTCAGGTTGCAATCAACATTATTAAACAGAAATGGGAAATTAAAGCTGAAAATTCCAACCTGAGCCAAAACAAATTTACCGAACTATTAGATTTTTGCCTCAAAGATAACAATTACCTGCAATTTAAAGACAATTTGTACAAGCAAGTACACGGAATGGCAATGGGAAATCCTCTTTCACCGACGACTGAGGACTTGGTTTTACATTTTTTACCCGAGGAATGTTTTAAACTAAGCAACAAAACTTAAGTTTGTAGCAAAATACGTTGATGAAATCTTTGCGATTGTGGATAGAGAAGAAATTGAAAATGTCTTAAGATGCTTTAATCAGTTTAATGAAAAAATACAATTCACCGAAGAGAGGGAAAAAACAGATCGATAGCGTTCTTGGACGTTAAGGTTTACCGCGAAAATGATTGACTTTCTTTCGACTGGTTCCAGAAAGATATGTCGTCTGGAAGGCTTGTCAATTTCCGATCTAATCAAGCCAAGCACATTCGTATAAACACTGTCGAACTTAATAAACGAAGTCTTTGCGTTGAGTGACCGAAAATTCCACTCCGCTAATTAAGAAAAAGTTACGCAAATAATCTTACATAACAGCTTTCCGACAGGAGTTATAAGGAACTTGATACTTCGTCAAAAACACCAAGTTCGTTCTGAAAATAAGTTGGAAGAGAGGAGATGTGTTTATAAGATTGTCGTTTATGTGCCAAAACTTTCCGAAAATTTCAAAGAAATGGTCGCGAAAAACAACCCGGAAGTCAACTTGGCATATAGGTCGAACCAGACTCTTGATTATACATATTTGTTCTAGATTTAACTATCTAGAGCGATACCTAGGTATTTTACCTCCCTCTTAGTTTCGATTACTTCGCCAGCTACCCGGATAGGTTTCATGTGTGGTAGAAGTCTTTTCTTGGTAGATGGTATAATCGTCATTTTTGTAGGGTTGAAATTTAGTCGTACAGAGAGACACCATTTCCTTGTGATTGATAATCCTCTTTGGAATATATATCATAAAGTTTCTTTAAACTTCCGCAAAGCCAATACAGTCTAAAATTTAACACGTTCGGCTAACGTCCATAAAAATACCACATATCGTCGTCGTCGTCAACGACCGAGCTGTGCTGACACATCTACTATTATAAAGGAAGCAGACTAGTGTCGGCAACCGACGAGAAAGACGAAATGCGATATCTTGCACAAGATGCAATATAGCCAGGGTATTGTCAGTGTTCTAGAAAGCTATTATAGCTAGATTAGATTTTACGTACGCTGATGTACGTCCGATTTATTTAATTGAACAAGAACTCAGTACATTGCTGAAAGGGAACCTTACTGTTCGAGAAAATTATGACCAGATTGAATAGAAGAACAAGTAGCTTTCAAAGACAGTAGAGTTGCGCAAAATAGTTCCACAGGCGGAACGAACACGAAACGTTTAGTTTTGCTTCGCAACTAGTTCCGAAAACTAAAAAAAAATCCTTTACATGTAGGTGAAATGTAAATTTAAATAGCTTTTTTGATTTTCAATTCGACACATTTTGTAGTATTTTAAAACAAAATTAAAGAAAATTTTTAGGTAGGTACATACAAAAATAGTAAAAAAAAAAAGACTTTGAAAATATATTTAGCCGTTTCCCCTAAGAATCTTGTGCATACGATGTGATCGACCATAAGAGCATGTACGTGCGATTCTGTCGTGCATTTTATTTGGTTTAAAATTGTGTTCAAAAGGTTGGAGTTTCTCTGTAAATTAATTATATTTTGACAAGTAAACAAACAACAGAAACTTTTGTCTTTAACACCATATACATATCTACATATGTATGTATGTCTTACAAAATCTTCAAATATAAAAAAAATATAGAATTTCGAACTTAAAAGCTTAAGTTCCGTATCAGTAACTATATAGTGAAGCGTAAGGAAAATATAAAAAAAAACTAACAAGACAACAAATACGTTTTAGTATTTTTATATAATTGTCAACGTATTCAACGTAGTTTTTAAATTTGGCCCAATAACGCTTGGCACAATGTCACGACAGCCAATTTTAAAATGAAATCACTACGAAAAAGGAATCTCTTGTGTGAATTTTGCAATGAAATCAGACATTCAATTCATATTCCAAAAAAAAACAAAGAAATTCCCTAGAGGTGCACCAAGTACCTACCTGCAATGAAATGTTAGATATCCAAAGCCCATACATTTATATTTTAGTCTTATTATCAAGCAGTACAGTTGAAACTCGATTATTCGGGATTCGATTAACCGGGAAGCTCTATTAACCGTGATGAAAATATTTAACATAAAAACTCTTATATCCGTAATAAACTCTACTTTCCGTAACATGAGAACAAGACCGAACAAGTTTTTTTCACATCTAAAAACCAACGGAATTTAGTATATCTGTTGCATTGCATTTAGAAGACACGTAAAGAGAAGTAACGGGATAATAAATTTTTCGGTTTGCGTTTTTTTTTTGTTTCTTATGAATTTTCAATTTTTTTTAATAGAAAATTTTTGTTCTCGGTATAGTTCATTTATTTTCCATACCCCATTTGGACTTAAAATAATTTTTCATATTATATATTTTTGTTTAGAAGCAATACAAAATCAAATTGCAAGTATTGCCTCCTTCTAAAAGACTTAGAAAAATTTTCAGGAATTTGTTCAGTTTTGGTTGGAAAATCTGAAGTGACGCGTCGTGATAATGGCTTCTTCTTTCTTAAGTGAAATTAAAAGATCGCGTAAGGTTTTTTTCAATTAAAGCCTAGTACGCTGCTGATGCGAAACGAAAAATCTCATACAAAAATGACACGACGAAATCATGAACGAAAAATTTCGCTCTACTTTTCGTTTTCCAGTACGCTGCTGAACGAAGAAATAATAATAATTTTAGTGTATAGCTGTACTGGATTTCTTAGTACAATTCTCCACTCTTTTTGTTCTCAATTTAATTGACCTACACATTAATTGCTTGCGAAATTTTGACATTTAATTTTTCTTATAAAAAAAAGTCAAACTCTTGTATTGTTTATTTGGTTTTTCTTTGGCTTTGGGTTTTCTCTAGTGTCTGGTTTTTCTGTGCATTTTCTGTATTAAATTATTCGAAATAAGTTCAATTCTAATATTTGTATCAAAACCAATTTCAAAATCGACTAAACTAAATCTGCAAAATGGAAATGGGAAGTTGGAAAGAAGCACACCCTTCACATATCTTATCGGCGAACAAGATATAGCGGATCTTTATTTGGAGTGCTTATTATAACCTACTATCGACTTTTCTCATACCTAGTGTTAGTGGTTAGATTAAAAATAACCTGTTCTTTTAAAATTAATTTATTTTAAGTGACGACTAAATAAAATTATTATATACAAGATTCAGTAGTTTGGTTTGCAATTAACTGTCCATGTCACGATTTTTAAAATACATTTGTTACTCCGACTTTTGAATTCTATGCGACCTTTGACACCATATAAATATACAAAAACACTTACCATTTCTAACGACATAAATTAAGTCAATTGCCACAAAGAAAAAATCAAATCGACCGCCCGCTAATGGCAGTACGAATATGAATTTCCGACCTGGTCGGGACAAGATGTATCCAGGCCGGAAGCCAAAGGTAAGCGGCCTTCCGCTGCACCAACGACAATTAAGGAAATCATCTTTACCACAATAATGTTTGGTTGTAAAAAGGCCATCTTAAACGATACCCACCCCTATTTGGGAAGCCTGTTTCCGATCTCATTGATTGACGATTTTATACCATACCCCAGAACTTATTTCTCAAGTTCAGACAATCTGTTTAATGTTTACTTCGTGAAAATCGGCACGGAATGGACATTGTTATTTAGTCTACAATTTCTGGTGATGACCTCGATAGTCCTTGTTGTGGTGATAGAAAGAAGATGATGACAAATCACTTACCTCGCATTGCCATCGCTACCTTCTTTTTCTTTTCTGGACGAAGTTTTTTAATGTAATTGAACCATCGTATGGCAGATGCACTGCTCCAAAAGCTATTCACTGTTCACTTTGAAATATATAATCTGAAAAATATAATCAGACTATATAATATAAATATAATGAACTATATCTTCGAACGGGTTGTCCAATAAAGGCGAGCGATATCTTTTTAGAATCAGCACTTCATACTTTCAAAGGAAGCATCAACATTTTTTGCAAAGAAGTTGTATTAAAAAAAATAACTCCAGGAATACGCACACCTCATTCTAAATATGCGTATTTCAAGAGTGAGTTTTTGGAATAATTGTTCTACCTAAAAACTTTTGATGCTGATTTTGAGAGTATCAAGAGTAGATTACTAAAAGGTATCAACCAAGTTTTCAGGATAACCCGTTCCAAAGATGCACTCCATAGTATTTTCAGATCATGTATTTCAAGGTGAACAGTGAATAGCTTTAGGACTCTATCTTTGGAACGGGTTGTCCAATAAAGGCAAGCGATATCTTTTTAGAATCAAAACTTCATGCTTTCAAAGGAAGCATTAACAAAACCAAAAGTAGTTTTGTCACCAAATTACTTTTATATGTATTTTTTTTTTCACCAAATTTCCTTTATATATAATTTTTTTGAAATAATTCTTGGACTTGAAAATGGTATGCGGAATTAGTAAGAAACCACAAATTAGAACTCATAACCGTTTACACCATCCCAATGAAGCACGTAGTTTTCGAATTATAGAGTGGTTTACCTCCCTATTTCATTGATTTTCTTAAAATTGATAGAAATTTCATCAAATCGGCAGATAAACCAGTTAATAAGTCCCAAAGTATTTGCTTAATTTCCATCATTTAAACAGTTCTGAGTTTTATTTTAAATCCTCTATGTGTAACAAGAACAATTTTCAAATCCAAGAATTATTTAAAAAAAAAATACATCTAAAAGTAATTTGGCGACAAAAAATTTTCCATCTAAAAATAATTTGGAGACAAAATTACTTCCTTTTTTACAACTTGTCAATTGTTTTTGACAGCTTACAGAACTCTTACAAATATTTTTCCGCTGTGGTTTTCGTTAGCATTTTGCTCTTCTAGTGGAGACCACCGAAAAATTTCGTTTCGCATCAGCAGCGTACTAGGCTTAAGGAAAAAGTTGATTTGATTAATGAACATTCTAAAAATAGTGTGTCTGTGAAAATAGTGGCTAAAAGATATAAAATTGGCACCCAAATAGTGTATGATATTCTAGAAAATAGAGACAAATTTTTCGAATTTTGGGCAGACAGCTTCACTATAAAAGGATTGGAGGTGCAAAACTCTCAAAAAAGCTGAAAATCCCAAAGTGGACGCAGCAAAGTATGAATGAATTCGACAGGAACGATTTCGAGGAGTTCCAATTTCAGGGAAAATGATAATGTAGAAAGCAAAATTTTTTCATGAAAATCTTAACATAGCCTCTGACTGTGTATAGTATGAAGGATGGCTCTGAAAATTCAAAAACCGCCATGGAATTCATGGATTGAAAGCGATAGGGTAAAAAATTGAACTTATTCAAACAGAGAATTTAAGCAATGAGCAAATTTACAATGCTGATTAAACCAGTCTTTTTTGGAAATGTTTGCCCCAAAACACTTTGGCATACAAAAACGAGCGTTCAGTTGAAGGATATAAGGAATCGAAGGAACGACTCACCGTACTGGTTTGTTCTAATGCTTCAGGAACTCATAAATGCAAGTTGATGGTTATTGGCAAAACCGCTCATCCAAGAGCTTTAAAAAATGCTGGAGAGCTTCCAGTTATCTACAAAGCCAACAAGCGGGCTTGGGTAACCCAAAATTTTGTTTAATAAAACTTTGTTCCTGAAGTTAAAGAGCACCGAAAAAAAACGATCTTGACAGGAACTCCAAAATGTTATTGCTCTTGGATAACTGTCCAGCCCACCAAGACATCAATGATTTTATAGCCGCAAATATACTAGTAAAGTACTTTGCACCAAACTGCACTTCTCTGATTCAGCCAATGGACCAAGGCGTGATTTGAAACCTAAACTGCCCTTATCGCACAGAGGTTATTCGAAAGCTTGTAAGCTCAGAAAACAGGATCAATTTTTCAAGTCATTTAACATCAAGAATACTTTTTGGGGTGTTTCTAAGTCCTAGAATTTCGTTACCACTGATGTTCTGAAAAATGTTTGGCACAATTTACTTTGTCCCGAAAATGAGGAAGAAAGTAAGTCTTATAGAAATCAAAAAGTTTTAGTTCTTACATCATCGACATTTCTAAACTTCCTAAGAACAAGATGTCATTGGCGAAGTTTAAGCAATTATGGAAGTCGCAGAGGATTTGATGTAAATGCAATAAGAAATTGGGTGGACTCAGATGCGAATGCTTCAGCATTTGCTGTTTTATCAGAGAACGAAATTATGGAGACAACGAGCCGGAAGTCCTTTCTGATGAATTCGATGATGTAGAAAATTCAAAAATTGCAATGGTTTATGCCGCTAAAGCAAGTGCTACAATTTTCAGCTTTTTAGAAGAGTCGAATTGTGTCGAATGCAAGTTCACCGCAATAACGTTAATTTACTCGAAGAAAAACAACGAGTAAAACCACAACGGCAAGCAACAATACCACAATTTTTTAAACTTTTTTAAAAAAGTTTTTCTTGAAATTCCTAATATTCAATCTAGTGATTTTGTTATGGATGTACAAACAAAAATATGTACTGAACGAATTGTTAAGATTTATGAATTAATTTTAAGTTTGTTTTCGTTTTTTTTTAAATAAAAATAAAAAATTAAAATATCAATTTCTGTTTTATTTTATTTGAAAAATTTATCCGGGATTTTCGATTATTCGTGATGGGCTCAGTCCCGACCATCCCGATTAATCGACTTTCAACTGTAGTTGTATACTCTATATGTAGATATGAATGTATTCATATTCAATAACAGCAATATGCATGAGAGATACAACTAACCAAAGGAGATGGAACTAACAACGAAAATAAATCCGCTTCTCTAATTAGTTCCATAGAATTTTGGAACTAAAAGCGAAATATAGTTCCCTTTCTCTATTTAGTTCCATCTCAAAAAGATATGGAATGGATGATGGAACCCATTCCATTCCATACCATGTACCGATTATGGTTATATACAACAAAACAAACTTTATATTTGCACTTTCAATTTCACCAAACAAACGTGCGAGTGGTGAAACTCGCAATTTGTGCTTAGGTTTTGGTAAACATTTACTGGAATATGAAATATAAGTAAGAGAGAATAATATCAAACGAACGTAGGTTTTGTATCTGTGAAGTTGGTACTAGGTGGATATGTTTACTTACAATAAACGGAACCGTGTCCAATGTATCCGAGAGAGGATATAGTTCCTGGAACTATTTAGGTCCGGAACGTCGCCAAATAATAATAAAGGTGACTATGAAACCACAGCTGACTTGCAGTCAGATGAAGAGGAAGCCGAGGTAAATGATTTTGACTATGTTATAGCACCTCAGTATACATTATTTATTAATTTATATCTCACATAAATAGTATTTAACTTGAAATATTATTCTTTTGTTTTTATATATATTCTTATGTTTTGATTTTTGTAAAACTTAATGTGTAAATGCTTTTATTTTTATGGTTAATAAAAATAAAAGCATTTACACATTGAATAAGTGAAAACAACAAAAGTTCACGTCTGAGCAACTAAAATCAAAAGAATAGGAGAGCAGTAAAAATAGTATATAATATAAAAAGAGAGATTCTGTCGATACATTATTATTCTCGGTTGGTACTTCACAGGAGACAGTCGGCTAATCCACTGGCCAATTGGAAAAGAAACACACGTGAAGACTGAGAATTTACCAATCGCGATAACTATTGTGTTTTGTTCGACGGACGGGTTTCTCCTCCGCCTTTAAAAACACTTACTCTCGACCGTGATACTCTCCTTTAAACAATTCCGGGCTCTTGTTTTGCACAACCTCGATAAACCTAGTTTGAGAGTTTTATTCGACGGATGGGTTTCTCCATCGCATTTAAAACTCGCACACTCGAACATGCGCCACCTTAATGGTTTTCTTAACAACATGTTTTTTTTTATTTTTCATTTTTTTTCTTTTCTAAATATTAATTTGTTTTTTTTTTTGTATATCTATTGAATTCTTTAATACTTTTAATTTTCTTCTAAGTTCTTTATATTGAAATAAAACTGTCATATTTGACATACATATGTACGTTAAAATACAAACGAGACTTCTCTTTTTTTTATATTTGGAGTTTTCTTATTCCTTTGATTGATTGCCTGTTCAGCGTCTGCTGCAGCGCAGTCTTGCGGCAGGGAATTAAACAAAGCGGCGTTGTTTTACTTCTCTTTCAGAAATTTACAACTGCAAAGCCAAGAAACGGTTTGTGCTGAGGGTCCTTACACCACGTAGCCTGTAACCATAAGAGGTTCACGCTACAATTTGGCGCCCAACTAATTGAAAGATCAAAGTATAAACCTATATACTAGGACATTTACAAAATGGTCAACTTCACCGATAAACAACTTAAACCTTTTATTGAAATTATGCAAAATCAGAATAACATAAAAGGATGTTTTAGGCACTGCATGTCATGCGGTCACAGAGGTGAATAAGAAGCGAGCCAAAACCAAACGAAATAAGATACACGACTGGCTCGTACGAACTTGTTCTTGCCGATAACAACTGTAGGTAAGATTGCCTTGATTCTATTGAATTGTAGAATGGATGATTCAAGGAAGAGTTATTAGGTACCTAACTACAAATATATATTTTAATCTATTAATGGATTTTAATTATGTAAGTTGGGAGAGTAAAATGTATGTAAATGGATATACATAAAGATGGAACCTTAGTATGTAAACTTGTACATATAATAATGCAAACGAAGGATGTAGGTGAGTAGGTATGTCGGGTATTTATACTTCCGAACACCGGGGGTCGCAAATCTGAAAGTCTCACGAAATGTTTCCAGAAAAAGACACTCTGGCAACTCAAATTAAATCTAGTGATATATCTTTATTTTATACAATCTAATGTTAATTCCCACAAGTAGACCAAGTGTGTTATACTAATTGAACGAATTTACAATTTACAATTATCCACGCGAAACAAGTTCAAGGCAAACCAACCACACTCGACGAAAATTCAAAATCAGCTTACTTGCCCAAGTGCAAGAAACTAACCACTTGCTTTAAAATCCAAACACCAACTCAATTGTCCAAGCCTAAGAAACCAACTGTACTAAACGATCTACCAAACCCAACTGACTGCCCCATTGCAAGTCTATCTCCAACCAAGCCATGTTATCCAAGTTGAAACTGATTCGTCAGCAAAACGAATTCCCAGATGGGCAGGGAGTCCAATAGTTGGTACCTGGCCAATGCCTTGGATACCCATCGACACACAAAGTTGAATGTGCCGATGCCAGCAATAATTGTCAAAATCCATGTGAGCGACATCCTAGGATTTGCCATCGTAGAAGCTCTTTTGTTTACTTCCAAGTAAACCACTCAGCTTTTATAGTGCCACTAGAAATGTATCTCTTATCGTCACATCCAAGTGACTGGTTGTGCACAGGAAGGTAGCAGCGTGACTTGCTTGCGCGGATAGAAGTATCTGCTCTGCTGTACCTATCTATACCGCATATATCTATGTATATATGGGTGCCAGTGGCATGAAATGTGTTTCATTTCGATGGCAACGAAATGAGTGGGAATGCGATGTGCGCCATATGAGATTCTTCTGATAGGTTGAGGAAGGTACCAAGTCCTACTGTAGTTTATGCATCGATGAGTTTCTAGGTCAACGGTGGTTGACCGAACAACGTATAACTATATGCATATAACTTTGTAATTAAGGTGCCATATGCATACATAAGATTCGTGTGATTTTTAAAAACATGTCATACGTATATATAACTGTAATCTTCCCAACTTGGAATGGTGCCGTTCAACTAATGATGATGGATATTTCCCCACTAACGCTTCGAATACTAATGAATTCGTCTTAATAGATGGTATGGCATCTTTTGGCTTAAATCAGCTGAATGGAGTTAAAAACGAAAATGGAAGCATATAAGATCTTATCTACTTTTTGATGTAATCAATTCTGATGCTGCCGTTATAACATCCGATTCAAAACTTGTTCACGAAGATCGCCACCACCCCGCCCTTACTATTTCCTTAAATTTATATGTATGCAATGTTCTTAATTTTTGTAAAAATAAAGCATATTGAATTACATAAGAACATCGCATGGAACAGAGCTACCAACGACATCAATAGCAGAACATAGGGAGTCAGGCATAGCCTACTTAGACACTACGGACAAGCGTTTGCGGAAGAAAACTATGGATTAACTTAGTCAAATATTTAATCAGATTCGCGCAAATTCCAGTTAATGTAATGCCCATGGTGTTACACTCCAAAATATTAATCAAAAATATCCATTTAAACACCATACCATCAAGATACAACGGAAGCCATTTTGTAAATATTCACCACGAAATCATTTCATGGTCCATCAGCGCTTTCAACCAATTACCCCTTTTTGACATCCACCAACCATCGAGTCATTAACTAATCCGCCGAACTACACATTTATAAATTAACATAACCCTTATTCTACGAGTATTATACATACATAATTAATATTCAATTCGCATTACAATAAAGTATAGCATTTTGTGAATAAGAGAATAAGTTATCTTAAATTCGTACATATATATCAGTTGGCGACGAGAGAAAAAGGTTTATTCTTTTGGTACTTACGTTCGCAATCCATTTTTTTTCGCGACCGGCCGCCAAACTCGAGGATCTTATCCAATCATTGGTCAAATCTCAAAATGAGTACTTGAGTGTATTACAGAACATTACAACAGCAACAAATAATGGAAAATCAACGTTAGCAGTGCCACAATTTCAGCAGTTTTCACAAGAACGCAACACATGGGAAGTCTACATTCAGCAACTGGAACAGCATTTCTTGGCGTACAAAGTGGTAAATGATGATGAGAAAAATGCATATTTTTCATCGTGGCTGGGTGTAGACGTTTATAAATTATTCCAAAATCTACTTGGAGGAGAGAAAATCGCAGATAAGCAATACAAAGAATTAATTGGTAAGTTAACGGAACATTTTAAAGAAAAGGTGCATGTCTCGATGGTCCATCATGAATTTTGGAAATGTCGTGTGGAAGTTGGGCAATGGTATGCACAATGGGTTGCTGATCTGGGAGGCTTTGCTCGAACACGTGCATTTTGTTTTCGAGGCACAAGCGGTGAACAAGTGCAAACTGTATGTACGACTGAATTTCTAGACGAAATGATTAGGGTTGTCAATATTTTGCATACTCCACTTTCTCTATGCTTATCCACTTACCGCTCTACGACCAATCCCAATTCAGAAAATTTCCAGCCGAACTTCAACACAGATCATTTATTTCGCAACTTGTTCAAGTCCGCAATACCAAGTTCTTTTCAAAAAAAAGACTATCAAAATAAATTTCATCCAAACCAGCCTGTCTACACTAGAATTTTTTCAAAAGGATCGCGATGGTTAGAAGGCGTCATGCCAAAGAGAATTGGCACCAATATATTTACAGTTCAAACAGCACGGGGCTTTGGAAGCGACACCAAAAACCAGCTTCGAGTCCGCCATCATGAGGCTGAGATTTCATCACAAGCATTTACAGAACCAAAACGGGCAGCTGAAGAACCATCTAACAAACATGATCAGGCAAATAACTTTTCCAATATTACTAATCCTATTAGCTATTACAGTTCTGACCATCTATCAAAACAAATTCTGAAGAAATCTTCACCGACACTTGCCATTGACTCTCCTAGACATTCCATTCGCATTCGCAGACCAATTGTACGATTCCAGGCCCGAGAAATTTAATTGGCGTGAAGGAATGTTACACTCCAAAATATAAATCAAACATATCCAATTACACACTATACCAACAAGATACCACGGAAGCCATTTTGTAAATATTTAACACGACATCATTTTATGGTCCATCAGCGCTTTCAACCACTCACCCCTTTTTGACATCCACCAGCCACGAGTCAACAACTTATCCGCGGAACTACACATATATACATTAACATAACCTTTATTGTATTATACATACATAATTAATATTAAATTCGCATTACAGTAAAGTATAGCAGATTGTGAATAAGAGAATATGTTATCTTAAATTCGTACAGACATAACAGATGACAACACCGAAAAAGATGACGCTTTTTTGGAGAAACCCATATCATTATTGGAACTCGTCCTCGACCGATAAAATTTCTGGCTCTCCCAAAAATGGTATGGTTCTCGATCTTGGAGAACGATTGTGGTATTTAGCTGACGAACCAGATACAAAAACACCCGCATAGGCAAAAGCACCGATCCGATCGACTTACTCCACGTTCAAACCAATAGTGCCGACCTATTTGCTGCCTCAAAAATGTTAAGGAAAATGTCACCAAATGAAGGAAATCCTTTGAAGGAAGCTAACGCTTTATTTGACTGGTTTAACAAAATAGAAATCATTTAGCCAATAAATGTAACACCTAAGCAAGAAATTGGTCTTAAATACTAGAAATGAGTATTTTCCGCACTCTATCCAAAACATATTCAAGAACACATTGAGAAATGAAATCACGCCAGAACGAAAATGAGAAAAACACAATCTGTTCCTATCACTGGTAACAGAACATAGTCTACCAAACAAAAATTAATAAAAAAAAAGAAAAACAAAAAACGTAGCGGAAGGAACCATGAGACGACCACTACTCTCGGAGTAGCGAACACGCCATCCTGGGGGATAGTGGATCGTCTCTTGGTCTAGACGCGGCTGCTTGTGGGAAGGGCGTCAACTCTCCTGCGAGCAGTAGACCTATTGGTGGACCTTCCACCTCCAGTGCCATTTCAAATCCTCTTTCGAGTGGTGGGGCGGCTACGATGGCTCCGGGAATGGTCACAATTGTTGGTAGCGCCCTTAGTCATCGTAGATCTCGTCTTTATACGATGGAGGATCCGCTTCCTGGTAGTAGTGGGACTGCGACTTGCCCGCTCCCACCGCGAGGGGAGTTAAACTGCCCTCGCGCAAGGAGAGAAAACCCAGGGGAACCTGCAGTTGTCGAGGGTGCGGGCTGGTACCTATGCAGAATTAAGCTGGTTGCCTATGATAGTGAGAGATCGTCCGGTCTGTACAAACTATCTATTAGTAGACTCGTAGGCTTGTGGTCTGGTACAAACTAGGGGTCGTATCCAGGGAGTATATCCCCTGTAGACCTAAAACTCGCACCAGAATACCGGATGAGCTTTCAGATAAGGATATAATCCTAAAAATAATACAATATGGTAACACAGCTTTGCCAACACATGACTGAAAAGTTGCCAAACTGGAGGATCCAGCGCGCCCTTATAGACCGGCTATAATAGTGATAAATAAGGAATCGCTGGTACCCCTAGCGGAAACTCAAGGTGTGGTACGGTTTGGCTGGCGACTATTACTTTGAAAATCTGTAAGAAAGATGAGGACAGTGTACACGCTGTACCTCCACCAGCACGATAGTGGAGGAATTTGCCGTGCACCTCCTCCACGGGTTCGTCAATTTCGCAATTACCTTAGTTGGTTCCTATCGTCGACGGACAATCCGAAATCGATGAAGTCGACTCTATACACGAAACTCTCGGCGATGAAGAAGAGCTACTACGCTCGGACTCTGAGTCTGATGAAGTCCTCAACGAAACAGCAGTGGATGCTGCTCCGGCTGACTGTAACCAAGATGGTGCAGTTAGTTCAGATTAACACCCAACACTCCAAACTGTCTTCTCCGGCCGCAAAAACAAAGGGGAAGATGTCGCCCTGATCCAAGAACCCTGGATCGTTGATTCCAGAATTCAAGGACTCAGGACCCCAGGATACTACCTGCTGCATGGAATGGATAAAGGTGACCCCAGATCCTGCATATTGGTAAAAAGTAGTAATATTGCATATTTACTTCCTGATTTTAGCGATCGGGATCTGACAGTTGCAAGATAGGTTCCGCATATCTTGGCCATGACCACCTTGTTTCACTTCCTGGCGAAAAGCGGCAGAAAATGTCCCTGATTATTGGTTGCGATGCTAACGCTCACCATATCGTTTGGGAAAGTGACAACATAAATGGAAGATGTGAGTCACTTTTTGATTTTATACTCAGTACTAACCTAATTGTTAGCAATATTGGTAATGAACCTACGTTTATTACCAAGAATACACAATAGGTTTTAGACACGTGTCCCTGATGTAATTTATCAAAAAAAAATTAACTGGAAAGCGTCAAGGGAGCATTCGTTCTCTGATCATAGACAACAAAAACCCCATTGGTGGAATTCAGGGCTAGTACCGCTCAGGAAAAATTATAGAACACTTTTCAATAGAGCTAAGAAATCTAGAGAACACTCAGACTGGGACGCATATAGAGTCTTGTAAGATCTACAAAAGACAGTTGAGGAAGAGTAAGAGAACTTCATGGAGAAACTTCTGTGCTCAATTGGCAAAATATATAAAACGTTTAATTTTTTTTAATAAAATTTAAATGAATTGATTTAAATGAATTCAGTCATTAAAAGATTGTGATACTTATAAATTGAATTTAAAAACCGTATAATAATGTCCCATTTAAACCATTTAATAAATCTATTGCTTCTTGCATCGTAAATCTGTTTTTTCCGAGCAAATTTAGTAACTGGTGTCTTAATACTAAAAATACTTATAAAATGGAAGCAATTTTCCTTTGCTTTAATTTTGCAGAGGGCACAGAATTGCTGGAAGTTTCCGTTATATGGACTGCCATTAAGGGTTAAAAGTTCACATCTGGATTTGAATACTAGCGATATTTCTTTATAACTGAATGAGTCTTATAAGGAATTATTGCTCATCAGGTTATGATTGAGTTGTGAGTAAATTATTCTGCTCTCAGACTGCATAGCTTCTGCTACTAATTTTTCTCAAACAAAGTCTTCGTATTTTTGAATTACATTGTAAAGCTTAAGTTATTCAAATCAAAATGGATAACTTCTCCGCAGGCATCGGCAATATTTTTCCCTTTTACAACCCCCCAGTCATTATTCCGCATCTCAGAAAGTAGCATTTTCTAGTCAAACTGTTATCAGAATGTGAAGCAACTTTATAGATGTAGTCTGCCTGCATCTTAAGGGTGTAAGTAAATAGTTTATCAATTCCTGTTTCCAAATATATTGCGTAGATAGTTGTTCAGGTTTGTAGATTAAAACGGTTTTTTATGAAATTTCTTTGGAGCTTTTCTACAAATTCATCTACACCACAAACTTGTGCCGCATAGCAGAGAGCTGTCTTAACAACACATTCGAATATTTTATATTTAGCTTCCAACAATACATTTTAGTTTGAGAAAATATTCCTCCATGTCATATTCAGCAAGCTTTTTGAAGACTTCGATTTTTATTAATTTTATTAAGTGGTTTTTGAAATCCATCGTTTTGTTCAGCTTGACGCCTTGAAAGTTGAGGACTGTAGCGGTCTCGGTGTTTTCTGATAGCATCTTCGTATAATTCTTGACTGAAAACAATTTATATAATTATTTAAATTAATTAATTAATTATTAACAATCTACATTTAAATAGATGGCTTTGTTACTTATAACTGTCTATCAACGGATTCTAATCGAATATCAGCAGTATTTCTACTGGCTATTAACGCATTTTAACGGGCTAATCAACAGCATTTCTGCTGGCTTATCAACGGCTTTCAACCGGCGTATTGACATTATTTCTAATGGCTTATCAACGCCTTTTGCCCGGCTTATCGACGATATTTCTAGTGGTTATCAACGGCATTGACACTGGTTTATCAACAGTATTGCTACTGGCTACTAACTGTCTTTAGCCAGTTTTTCAACATACTGGCTATCAACGGTACTTAACTGGCTTATCAACAGTATTTCTACAGGCTTATCAACGGCTTTAACCGGCTTATCGCGTTCGCGCGGCAGATGCCTAGGCGTAGTGCGAAGGCTTAAGTCTCAAAGACTCATCTGAAATGCTGGCTTGTGTACAACACCAAAGAACGGTAGTAATTTTAAGGAGAAGCGAACAAAAATCTGCCCACATTAACCAGCGCGTAAAGTGAACCGTGCCCATTGCAGGGGATACACCTACTGTATTGTAACAGTGACTCTTTGAAACCAGGTCGAACCAAAAGGTCGAGGAAAAAAGTTCTAAACAGTAAGACATATAGCTTGAGCGAGGGTAAGAGGAAAAATAGTTAAATAACTCCTATCCGAAGATAAGAAGCCCAAGACGGCCGAAATATTAAATGAGGAACCCAAATCGCTAAGATAAAATCCGTCGATCACAGGCTCTCTTATGCAACTGCGGCCTTGAGCGTAAGAGTTCCTGTCATGCCGAGGGAATATCCTCATGTCACCCTGAGTGCCGAAGAGCTGTCGGCACTTGAGGATCCCACCGAAGAGGAGGAAAAACACCTGCTGGAAGATGATAAGGATGACTAGACGTGGAACCACCCCACTTTTGTTACGAGAAAAGAAAATAAGTGTTAGACATAACTTTCGAACTCCGAACGTAGGCTGTCTTATAACTGATTATAAAGTATCCAATGAACCCGCAATGTCTGATCACAGAATAATAGTGTTTAACTTGGAGGGCCTTCTCACAGAAAATATCTCTGGAAGGAACCCCAAGAAAACAAACTGGGACCTACACAAAAATGTTCTTATATCAAACCTGGGGAAAGTAGGTCCTGTAAGCACGGCAAATAGTCACCTTCAATTGGACTTTATGGTAGAAGCAAATAAGATAAAGACGCGAAACCTCTAACATTATTCGCATTTGCCTACAAGCTGAAACACGTACACAAGTAACTTTTCCATTCGTCTCCCAATAGATACATTGATAAAAATGCACACCAGAATCTTTTTCTTTCATCTTCCTATAGACACATAGAAAACACAGGACTAGTAATTTGTTTTTGTTTTGTTTTTCGATTTTACATCTATTTATGGATAGTGTCAAATGCAAATAAAACAATGTAAACAAATTGGTTTGGGGTGAAAAGCACGAAAGTTTCCAATCTTGCTATGGCATAATTGTAATTTATAGTTAATGAGTTTAGTGGGGCTATACGAACAGGAGACAGTATTTCTACAGGCTTATCAACGGTATTGCTACTGGCTTATTCACTGGCTATCAACGGATTTTAACCGGCTTATCAACAGTATTTCTACTGGCTGATCAACGGCTTTTAATCGGATCTACCTATATTAAAGATAACTTACCACTGATGGGAAAAAATTAATACTGTTTAAAATTTTAGCATAATTTTAACTGTATTTTATTCGGCCTTAGTTTTCTTTTTTTATAATTAAATATTACTTTCGGGTCGATCTTTTGTTAAATAATTCGCCTCCTCTCTTAGTAATCTTGGTAAAAAGCGGATGTAAGCTTTAAGGAATAAATTCATATTTTCATTTTAATGCCCACTTATTTTTAATACCACTCCCCTACTATTATTCTTAAGTCTGTTGTGTTTATTCCTTCTACACATGTGATTCTGTCAGGGGCGTTATTGTTGTAATTGGTCTTTTTAATGTCAACAGAATGTGTATGCATTGGTTTTCATTATTGGAAGTTGGTAGTGTACACCGTCACTGCGGCTGCGGTGTTTTTCAAATCAGTCGATGACGAGAGCCCTCTCGTTGTACACATGTCTTGATGGGTTGTGGTCGGTTGTCGGCTGATTTTGTATGTTGGTCATTTAAAGCTGAAATCACAGATCTGCCTTTGAGTGGCAATGTTTATTTTCAGAAAGTTTAATTGATTATTAATATATATAGTTTTCTTCTTTATTAAATAATAAATTAATATTAATTATTATTCTTCTCTATTTATTAATTATTATATTCCTCACTTATCTTTTAAAATGTACATACAATACAATTTTTATAGAATCTAGAGAGAACCCAAAGCACAAAGTTTGCAGGATAGAGGCCCTAGGCCTGGTCGAAATAAAAGCACAAAGCTTACGGGGATAGAATCCCCGGCCCTAGTTAAAACCAAGCCACAACATTTATGACGTTATCCAAAAATGCAAAACTCCTATGCAGTGTACACTAGCTTCACCACGGACTCAGCAGTGTGTTCCTGGGCACTTCCCTTGTGAACACTAGATTGGTATATATAACACTCAAGGCAGAAGTTCATGCTATCCATACAAATGTCATCTCCTCTTATTATATTTTTAGTAATAAGAAAGTGTGAGTTGTAAGATTGCAGAAAAAATCATTACATGTAAACCATATATTATGATATTTGACTTCGATGATGTTCTGATCTTACTTTAAATCGTATGTTCACGTGTCTGTCTTATGAGGATGCGTTGCATATCCGATCTTTTACGGTACTTTTTTTTTAATCTAATTTATTTTGATAAGGTTGAATTTGTAACTACGTTACAGTTTTGTGTTGTAATAAATTTCAAAATGAATAATGCATTTCGGGGTAACTTTTTTTTAGCTGTATAATTTGTTTGAGTAACAAATCTGTAACGAATTAATTTCCGATATACGAATGTATACATGGAATGAAATAGTGATAATGATTGAAATGCAGTTATATTTGATAGTTATAAATAAGTTGTCATATAAATAATACTACTTGTCACGGACTTGATGTAGTCGTAAGCGTGTGCCATATCTCGCGAAAATTTTGGGGGTAAAATCTTTTACAAATGTATGTGTCGTATTCTGGACAGAAAATTTTAATGAACCTAATAGTTTATAAAATATTTGTTATCCAACCGCATGTTTCAGCACCTCATAATATTTATAGTTCTAAAAAATACTTACGTATAAAATCCAACTTAACAAAACTTTCGCTAAATTCATAAATTCCTTTAAAACCACGATTTTGTGTATTTGCCGTTCTGGGCAGCGTATAAAAGTGAACAAAAAGACTTGATTCACTTGAATATAGAACTAAATTTCTTTGTTGTCCGCAATATGTTCCAATTAAAGCTGATGAATTATCGGGACCATCATACACTTTTATATAGTCAAAAGGGCAGCTTAAATTATACACAAAAAATAATTGTTTAAACAAAAGTATTTTGAAAAAAAAAATTGAATACTTACTGTGGTCCACCAAAGAATAGATCAAAATCACGGAATTCTAATCTAACTCTTTGATTTGATTCCCCAAGAAATTGATATGTACAAGACATATCCTTAGGATAGGCACCTGGATAAGTTGGCGATATTAAAGACCCTGTTTTATTGAGACTCATGCTAGGTGTTATCGTATAAGAACATGGTGATCCAGCTATTGGTATTCCAATTTCATATTCCGCTAGAAAAAAAAAACAACCAACATCAAATAATATTGTTTCAATTTTATAAAAGCTGAGTTTTGATATTGTTTAATATGGAAGTTATTTTGTTAATAGGACTTGACTTACACCTATTGTAAAAGACTTACATGCATTAAGAAACCTATAATGCCCTTCAAATAAATCATGCTCCGATACATTTTTATTGGTAAAAAATGAAATTGCTATTGACCGATGCATGGATATTCGTCGACGCGGAGGTATTGTCCCACAGAATCGCCCGCCGAAAGGCGAGTTAATTAAATCAGCTGGATCCGATGATTGTACTTCTGAGTATATATCCATATATTCGTGAACACATCTGCAAGATAACCAGAAATTAAATTTGAAAGCATCATTCATAGTAACTAAAAATTCAAAGTAAGCTTAAGTATGATCTTATTGATATTTGTTTCTTTATTCGTAAGCAAATAACATGCAACTACATTTTCTATTTTTTATTTTTAAAAAATCGTCCTTCGAAATCATATTATTTAAAAATTGTTACGAATATTTGTTTTTTTTTATAAATTTCTTAAATGGCATATTTGCATTTTTTTTTAAATTTAAATTCATACAACAATTAAGGTATGCCTGATGAGCTAAATATGTGTTGTAATAATTACGTCCAATTTAATGAAAGATAAAATGCACGACCGAATTTTAGGTAAGTTTACATTGGTTCTTAGTATAGTGAATTGTCGAATAGACAATTCAAGGAATAAGTATAAGAAAAAGAACAAAAACAATACAAACGCATGTACATACATTTGAATACTTTCTGTCGTAGGTTGTAAGCTGTAAGACAATTTAAGTACATTGAATTTGTTTCAAAATAAAATATTAATACATTTTATTGGGCTGGTAACTAGCTTTATATAATTCTAAATTCATATAGTCTTATCATTAACTTGACTGAGATAGCAGGATCTACAGTCTGAGATAGCAGGCGTCACTAAACCACAATCTGAGATAGCAGCAGTCCTTTGACCACAGTCTGAGAAAGCAGACGTCATTAAAATACAGTCTGGAGATAGCAGACGTCACTAAACCACAATCTCAGATAGCAGATGTCACTTCACCATATTTTCTGATATACCAAATGTCACTAAACCACAATCTGAGATAGCAGATATCACAATACAATAGTCCGAGATAGCAGATGTCACAAATCCACAGTCTGAAATAGCAGATGTTATTAGACCACAATCTCACATAGCAGATGTCACTTAACCTCAGTCCGAGATAGCAGATGTCACTTGACCGCAGTCTGAGATAGAAAATGTCACTAAGCCATATTCTGAGATAGCAGTGGTTAGTTAATCACAATCTGAGATAGCAGACGTCACTTACCCACAGCCTGAAATAGCAGACATCACTAAGCCACAATCGGATATACCGGGTGTCACTAGACCACAGTCTGAGATAGCAGACGTCACTAAACCACAATATTAGATATGAAATGTTACTAAACCACAATCTGAGATAGCAGATGACACTTAACCACAATCCGAGATAGCAGATGTCACTAAACCACAGTATGAGATACGACACGTCACTAAATTACAATCTGAGATAGCAGATGTCACTAGTCCACAGTCTCAAATTGTGGTTCACAGAAAATTTCAATCTGAACACTACCACCTGGTCATCAAAGGTATGTAGTAGGTACTATAGTAGTATTTTACTACTATTGAGGTGTTTGGTATGGTCCGGATGTAATAGAAATAATATTTTATTCAGAACAATACTATCTAGTCAGCAAATTTAGGGTTTTTTTTGTAGGTAGTAGCTAATATTGTAATAGACCTTCGTGGTTGGTAAATGTAATGCTTCATTACATTCCTCTCTCTTTTGAGACGAAAACCTTCTCGTCTGTAATTCTTCATGTATTGTTCGGGATATGATCTTATCCAATGGTGTCCATTGGCGCTACCCTAAAGAGGCGCGATAGTATACGGATGGTATTCCTAGTTTCAGGAATCATTGGTCGGTCTATCGTGGGGTAGAACCCACTTTATCGGTGTCTATCGGTGCTACCCGCAAGAGGCGCGGTAGTATAAGGATGGGGTTCCTAGTTAGAGGAATCATCGGTCGGTTGATCTGTGGTGTGCCATACTCCATCGATACTACGTGCCAGAGGCGCGGTAGTAAAATGAATTTATTTCATCGTGGTCATATTGCGATGCCTTGGTAAATAATTCAGTTTGTTGTAGTTTTTTATATTTTCATTATTTTCTTTTTTAGTATTTTTTAAAATTAATTTTCTTTTATTTTGTTCTTTTTTATATACCTTTATTTTTTGGAAATAATTTTTTTTCTTTTCTGTTCTTTTGTACTTTATTTTTTTTTTTGAAACAAAATTAGTTTTATTACTTTTTTTTATTTTGTCTTTAAATATTTTTTAGTATTTTTTTTTCTTAAACAATTTTTTATTTTTTTTATAATTTGTTTTTAAACTACCTCGCTTAATTGAAAACTTGCTTTATTTGAAAAACCCGCATAACTGAAAAAAAATTCCTTCAAGTTTTCTATTTTTCTATAGAAAACAACTCGGTCAAGTGAAAAACTAAAAATCGAAAAAAATGGGGTGCTGTATTGTTTAATTTTTGTTTACGTTCACCTCTTTCCTCCACCACTTCTGAAATCATGACACATGTAAATGCTAAGTTTTAAATAAACGGAAAAACCCCGCAAATTCCATTTATTTACATTCATTGTTGTTTTTTGTAACCAAAATGTATCTGTGAATAAGAGAAACTGAACACAAAGCAGCGTTGGTTGGGTATAAATTCGTTTTGTTTATAAATAAATTATTTTCTAAGGTCCTGCTTTTTATTTAAATAAACCAAATTTATTTATAAATGCAATTGGTAAGCATTTAACAGAGGTTATTTTGCAGCTCTTAGAGTTAAATATATGTAGTTAAAATTGTAATGTTTTATGTGACACGAAGTCTGCCTTATTGAAATACTATTTCAGTTTTCCGAAACCCGTTTAAGTAAAATATATTTTTCCGAGATTCGCTTAACTGAAAATTTGTTTCAGTTATCCGAGGTCCCCTTAACTGAAAAAAAAATCCTGATTTATCGTCTTACATGTTCCGCCCACTGGAGTGTGACCACAAATAAAATAATTTGGAGTGCTTTTCTGAGGGCCATTTGCAAAAAGTGAAGGGCAATACTCGTCAGAAATTGTTTTTCAAAAAAACTAAAGCAATTATTAGTAATAATTGTATTAAATATTTATTCATATAGTCACGTTAGTCTGAATACTCCATCTTTTTTTATGTTTCTTGTTTAATATTAAGTTCCTTTTTGATTACAAAACGTTTTTTTTTTAATTACGTTTAGATAAATAAAAGGTACGAAATATATTTTTTTACGAAGCACTTATCAATTATTTTAGTCATTAGACGTTACAAATTTTGCACAATGCATTTTGGCATCACTTTCATTCCACCACCAATTTAACGCTTTAAAATAAACCAAAGAAAAACATTGAAAATAGAAAAACAATCATTAATTTGTTGACAAAAGGAAAGGATGAATAAAGAGAAAGTTATATATTATTTTATTTTACGCCATCTGCTCGTACATTTTGTTCTGAGTATCAGTGGCATCCCGAGGTTTTTAGAAAAAGGCTGAAGGTATACATTATTACTCTCAAAATGGTTAAAAATAATGCCGTGCAATTTAGATTGCATTTAAAAACCTTAGGCCTTACAAGCATATAGATAAGGTTATTATTATTATTATTAAATAAAAGTTGATATGCAGAAATTGTTTCTTAATATTTAATTTGTCCATGTTTACTATTTTAATTTAAGCGATTCGTGTGATAATTTCTGACATTGAAATTAGCATATAAAAGGTTATCCATTTTGCGGTTTCAAAAGTGTAGGGCTGGAGTCCGACATCTGTCAAACTAATTTGTTAAACCAATTTTTTTTTTCGAAAGTCTGACATTTACGAAAATGGATCGCTTAACTATTGCACAACGCATAAAAATTGTTAAAACCTACTACAAAAATGGTGATTCTGCGACAGCCACATATCGTGCTTTAAGAGAAGATTATGGTTTACATAATCATCCAACTATGCAAGCAATTGGCGAAATTGTGAAGAAATTTGAAGAGACTGGATTGGTTACAGATATTGTAAGGCATCATCGTTTCCATTACATTCACAAAAAGTCACTGTTTGGGGCGCTCTTTGGTCCGGAGGTGTGATTGGACATTTTTTTTATTATTTATTAATTAATTCATCGTGATTGCTTAAAACTGTAAGATACAATATCTTATAAGTTAGTCTTAAGCTAATTTTTACAAAAAGAGAGCAGCATAAAATGAAGGAAAAGAAAAAAAAAAGAAAGATTTTCACAGAGAGAAAATTAACAAAATTGAATTCATCAAGTAAAATTTAAGAGAAAAAACAAGGAATTAATTTATGTTGAAAAATGAAGTTTAATTGATTTTCTAAAACTTGTAGGGTTCTGTATGTCTGTAATATTTCGAGACAGGGAGTTCCACAGATGAATAGACGAATAATTGGCGTTCGGAAGTTAGACATGCACATCGCGGATGAATTAAGTGACGAGTCCTGTGCGAGGTTGCGATTCTTATTCTATCAAAGCAGTATTGAGGTTGCTGTGTTAGCAAAATATCAGAGAGCAGGATCAAGCAGCGAAGCTGAAGGTAAGCAACTAAAGGCATCCCGAGCAAACGAGACGAGAATCCAGACAATCTGTCATATCTACGAAGTCCAAACACAGCGAACAATACTGTTAAAGGCGACATTTAACTTTCTTTTGTTTACGTAATTCGAGTTACAAAAAATTTCACATCCATAGACCAATAAAGGTATAACCAAAGTTCTGGCAAGTAATAAACGAGTTTTCACGGGCGTAAAAGCTTAAGATACCCACAAGGAAGGTAGCACACCATAAACTTTTCCGACGAGTGCATTAATATAGTTATCCCAAGTTAAGTAGCGATTAAAAATTACACCAAGATTTTTTGCAGTATCAACATATTGAATTGGTGCATAGTTCAAAAGAGTCATGGGAAAATAAGACATAACAATAAGATACATTGTGGACCAACAAACAGAATTCTTTGGGCCTCGAAAGATCTAGAGGGATTAGATTTATATGGACTAAAGGGGCCATCAACCGAGTAGTTGTTGTGGCACCGTTCTTTAGTGGGTTTTGATCAAGAATTCATGAAAAAATACTATATTTACTGTAAGGTATCTCGCGATTCGTTAGTGAATTTTATGAGAAAGTTTTCTTTTAAAAAATAGAATTTTCAGTGCTTATAAAAATTTTGTCTTGCCCGAGGGCCTACTGGGAAAAATCCAGAGTGCCCAGTGGACCAGTCCGCCCCTATCTGAGCTCATAATTCGTATCTAGTTCTGACTGAAAAAAGAAATTAAAGATTTTATTTTAACAACTTAAAACACAAATTATTCATTTTTGCTTATATGTACATTTCGGAAATGTACATACATATAATCAAAAATAAATAATTTGTGTTTTAAGTTGTTAAAATAAAATCTTTAATTTATAATAAAAAACACGTTAGGAATCTCTACTATCAAATTAAGAAAAAAGAAACAAAACTTGAGCGCTCTGATGTGTCTGAGATTAAAATGAAAAATAGATCTTTTTTTGACAGCCTCTTATTGGAACTTGGTTATGGAGGAAGCACATTGACAATTTTTGTGATGAAATTAGGAACATAACCGTATAAAATATTACAAAAAATTTAATATGCTGGTTATTTCTTGTTGGCTCGGGTCAAGGACCAGAATAAAAAACCGAACGCCAAATACCCCAATCATAAATAGTCAAAAATGAATATATAGTAATCAAACAATTTTTTTGTTTACATTTCATAAATTAACAATATGTATTATAATAGGGTTAAAAATCTGCTCAGTTAAAAATGCAAAATACAATATATAAGTTTTGTAATTATAATATAATAAGCCACTATACAAAAATACTCATATAAACTGCACACTGGGGTGTATGATACCCAAGCTTAAACTTCCAAACACAATTGAACGAGTTGACAAAATCTTAGAACTGAAAACCATCGCATATTAATGCAGAAAGTTTTAAATTGAATATACATGGGCATGGCATGTTGAGGAAATTCTGTAACGCGACCGGCACAGTTTTTCAAATTTGTGTGGGGTATCCCATACCCCAGTGTGTAGTTGGAGGTATATATCATATAAGTTAATATATGATGATGTGTGATTCTGTCAAATATGTATCAATTTAGTAAAATAAAATAAGTGTCGATTTACGACAAAAAAAAACTAAATTATGTCCACCACGCATTGAAATTGGCAAATCCAATATTATTTATTGCAAATTGAGAAAAGGGTAGTTGCAATTTACAACAAAAACACTTATAATTTACAACTAGTTTTTTTTTTTTGCAATTTGCAATGGAGGATAATATAAAAGTGGGAAATATTTGGAAGTTAATGCTATTTTATTTCGTTTAAATGATTGGATTAAAAAAGTGATATTTTTAAAGGTGATATTTCTTTTCATGGATCTTGGTAACGGTCCAACAAAGTCTATAAAGAGTACCTCCCATGGTTCGTCAACTTGCATAGTGTACATTTGGCCATTGGGTTTTTGTTGTATTTCTATTTCCCTTAGCATTACTGACCAGTAATAAAATCTTGAGATCCTAGCCATTGTCTCTGCAATTCCTGGTGCTCTGCTGTAAAATCGTCATGATTGCCCTTCAAAACTTCGATTCGTTGTTGATTTGGAGCTCATAATTACCAATCATAAGTCTGGTTCGCGAGAGAATTTTTGGTCTTAGTGGTTCTTCGCGATTGGCAATGGATCTATCGATAGGGCATCAGCTACAATATTTATGCTGATTTAGATGCTGCAAGTGTCGAGAAGTCTTGAATAAAATGTCGGTACAGTAAATGACGCTTATAAGAAACACACGCTTATAAGGTACCTTAATAAAAACAGCTCCAGAGCCCATTTCCACCAATGTAAAAACGATAGCTTTTAAGAAACACCCTTATAAGAAAATCTCTGATAAAATGAACTTTTTCTACAACACCGATTCCCACTTTTGCCATAAAAGTGGATGTGTATAAGAAACAATTTTATGATATAACAAAATCCCATCACGTTCTTTATTTGTAAACACACCCTTCCCCAAGTTACATCCTCAGCTATTAGATGCAAAACTGTTCTTCTGCAGCTCCAATCATGTGAAGACGAAAGCTATGGCTTTATTAGGTAAAATTTCACAGCTCAATATAGTTTTATTTTAAATCATGTTCACCTAATGGCGCCTGTTTTCCTGAAAAAATTGCATCACTAAAAGATGACAATATTAAAGAAAAAATTAAAATTAGGCCACCGTCACCAATTTATGTTGTCGGTAAGTAGAATATTTGGCGACTCAGTATGGGAATTCGTTGTGAGAAAGAGACAGAAGATATTTCGTGTGTGCGGTAGCTGCTTATCAGATGTGTCGCGTGACGGTATCGGCGGTAGTCTTTGAGGTTTTGGTTGAGTGTGTTTTCGTGGTGGTGCCGTTGGTGGTTGTCATCGTGACCTATGTCGTCGGAGTCGTCGTTGTCGTCTGTTGGCTTATAAATAGTTTAGTAATTCATTCGGTTCTTGTCGTGGTGTTTGCGTACCGGTGGCGGTGGTGACAAGTTTTGAGGTTCGGGGGTGAGTGTGTGACTTGGTGGTGATGACCGTCGCGTCGTCGTGACCGTCGTCGTCGTTTGTCGGTCGTCGTTTGTCGGTCGTTGTAGTCGGCTGTTGGGTTATCAGTAGTAGAGTGATTGAATCGTGTTTGTTCTTGTCGTGGTCGTTGGAATGTATTCAGAGTCATTAGTAATTTTAATAAATCAATGTACGAGTATGTACATATGTAAGTTGAATGGTGTTTGGTTTTGATTGTTTTGAGAATTCGAAAGAATTTATTTCGCTTGTGTTACGGGGTGTTGCTGATAAGATGTTAAATTTAAAGAATATTTGTCGGGCGAATGCGGTTAAGGTTCTTGCTTAAATCGATATAGGTAAAGAAAAAAACAAGATTTTAAGTTTATCATTTTGAGGGTAATTAACCGCAACATGTTTTTATTTGGTTGAAAATTCAAATGTTATATAATAAGGTATGTAAGAGTGGGAATTTGTAGTTTTTGTAATAAATCAATGTATGTATGTATGTAAGTTAATTGGTGTTTGGTTTTGATTGTTTTGAGAATTCTGCTGATGATAAAATTCAAGAATAATTTAGGGGTGGATACGGCTTAGGTTTTTTGTTTGTTTGTTTTCTCTGATAAATAGGTAAATTGAAAATAAGTGTAAATAAAAAATATATACTTACATTTGCAATCTTAAATTCTCCACCCCGATTAAGGCGTTTCGAGATCTTATCACGAGAGGTGACAACAGTGAGGCGGTTTGAACTAAAGGGTGACAAAATCAATTTTAAACTCAAATCAAGTCCGCATGGGGAGGAACTAATTTCGTGGATTGGAGCCGGCAGACAGGATATTGTAACATTTATGTTTAAGGAAATAGACCCCGAAAACATAGTCGGTGTTACCTATAACGGAGATGGATTTTCCCCAGAAACAAGAGTTGGGTGGATCAATTTCAAAAATGCATCAGATTTCTATACAACAGACTTCTGGGGAATAATAAGCAAGGTTTTCCAGAGTATTTCCGTAGGTATAAACGTGGACACTTTTACACTGCAAGTTATGCAAGTTACAAGCCTTAAGGTTCCTGCTGGAAAGGGGAACAGACGGAACAAGACATTTTGGCACAATCTTCGTCAAATGTATTGTAATTTGACGAAGATTGTACCAAACGTCGGGGCATCGACACAATCAAAAATAAGGATAACTTGTGTCTTCCTCGACCGTTGGTGGTAGGAAAGGCCTTTGCTGATAAGGCAAATGACTACAATAAGGTCCGCCTTGATGTTGGAAAACTACAAACCAATAGAGCTCTCCAACTGGTTGCTGATTCGGGGGTTGAAATTCCGCAGAAAAGCTGCAGCATCCCTCCATCAGATCCAAAATTATTCGAATGAGTACAAAATAATAGTCTACGAATGTTCAAGGGACATGGAACAATATTTGGAGGTGCCCCATTAAATAACACCGAAGGAAAAAAGATTAATTTAGTATATGACAGTAACCATTTTAATTTAATAACTTTTGACATCGGCGTTTTGCTGTTCATATTATTGTGAAGAATACCATATCCCATTTCAAACGCGAGGAAGACATAAATGCGCTAAACCATGTCCTCAATGTCAAAAACGCCAAATTGTGATACAGTATGTAATGAAATCCCTTGTGGAGATTGTAATCGAAGCCTCAAGGGGCGTACATTCTTCGTATATAAAGCATCAAGCAGCAAAAAGAAATCAGCCTGCCAAACATTGCAAAAGTGCAAAAAGTGTTTAAAAACTATAGGAAGCAGGGAGCATGAGTGGGAAGAAGTCTACTGCAACCAGTGTAAAAAATTTTTGCACAAAGACCATTTCTGGTTTACATTACCAGATAAACGAACCCCAAGAATATCTAATTGTCTTTACATATTTTATGATGTTGAAAGTCAACAGGATACAACTACTGAGGAACATAGTATCAACTTTCATAAGCCAAATTTGTGTGTTTTTCAACAGAGATATAGCTCTTGTATTGAAGTTAAAAAATTGAAATTTTGCAATACTTGTGGATTTCGGCAGCATGTTATTGACAAGGATGTAATTGTAAATTTCTAGAATTATGTCATGAAAATCAGACAAAAGTTTAAGAAAACAATAGTAATTGCACACAATAGTCAAGCACACCACCATCAGTTTATTCTCAATTATATATTAACTGAAACAAATTGGACGCCAGATCTGATAATGCGTGGCAAAAAAATTATTCTGATGTTGGTGGGGAATGTGAAGTTCCTTGATTCCCTAAATTATTTCCCAATGGCATTGTCGCAATTACCTAAAGCGTTTGGCCTAGAACCTCTATTGAAAAAAGGGTATTTTCCTTATTTGTTTAACACAACCGAAAATGAAAGTTATGTACGGAAACTACCCCCTCTGGAATTTTACTGTCCGGGCACCGTGAAAACGGAAGAAAGAAAAGTTTTCTTAAAGTGGCATAAAGAGCACAAGAACGATGAATTCGTAATGAAAAAGGATTTAGTGGAATATTGTATAAGCGATGGCGAAATTTTAACTGACACATGTCTTAAGTTTCGATAGTTGTTTCTATTGCAAAGTAATGTTGAACCCTTTTTGGAAGCTATCACAATAGCTTCCGCTATTATTAATTCCGACGTAATTTTCTGAATGAAGATACCATAGAGTTAGTCCCTCGAAATGGATATAGGTATTGTTGTAACCAATCGAAACAGGGCACGGAAAATCATCCTCAAACATGCTGCAAATTGTCAAGAAGTCACTCTTGCCGGAAACAAGTTCGATGGATTTTGCGAAAAAATGCAGCAAATATTTGAGTTTCATGGGTGTTTTTTCATGGTCACCCTGTTTGCCTCAAACATAAACGGGATGAACCCCTGAATAAAGATTCTTATGACACCCTAAATAAGAGATTTGAAAGGACAATAGCTAGGATAGATCGATTAAAGTCTTTTGGATATGAAGTCATTGAAATCTGGGACTGCGACTTTCAAAGGCTTATGACCGCCAGGAATGAATCTGATATCGAATTTCTGAAGAATCATAACCTTCTGGATACTTCCCCACTTAATCCTCAAGATGCTTTTTATGATGGGAGAACTGGAAACATAAAAACTCATTATAAATGTAAAAACGGGGAAAAAATAAAATATATTGACGTCTGTTCTCTATATCCATGGTTATGTAAGTATGGAAAATTCCCAATTAAAAAATTCCCCCCCCCCCTAAAGTCCATAAAGATCCTAATGTTTGTTCGAGCTTGATATTGGAAAATATAAGTGGAGTAATTAAGTGCACAATACTACCACCGGGAAAATTGTTCCACCCTATTCTCCCTATCAAACAACATCAAAAGCTAATGTGCTAATTTTATATTTAGCAAGGTGTATTTCACAACCACACATTGAGTTTAATTATTGCTCCCCTGACTCTACTACTCTCATCAAACGACGATTACAGACTCATCGCTCATTAAAGGCAGTGGTAGGCAGAGTTGTCCTAAAAGCGTCGATTACTAGTTAGGCCTATTAGATACCATGCTTTGCTTCTCGAGGTTAGGGGGGACCTTGTTATCCGCTAGTGGTAGTTTTATTCAAGGCCTAGATCTAAGATGATGTTTGACCGTGTAATTTTCCCTCTTTAAAAAAAATGGAACCCGAATCACTATTCCAGATTTTTACACACCGTAAGGGAGGCCATAGATGGTCGTATCCTCAGAACATTTTCTTTACCCCCCCCCCCCCCTAAAAAACATTCCCATAACTAAAGTCTAGGAAACCTTCCTATGCTATTACTGCATGATCACAAAAAAAAACTTATTGCAATAGCCCTCAATGAAACTATTGGTAAACTCCCCTTTAAGTTAAATTTAGTAACTTCGCTTCATTTCCTCTCATTAACCTCCCATAAACAAATCTAACCTGAAATGTCATATCTAAATTCAAAAAAAAAAAAAAACCAGTCGAGAAAAAAATGTCTTCTAGGAAATTTCATCAGAAAAAGAATTTATTATTTTGTAATAATATAATTCATGAAAATTTTTTTTATTTACCTTACATGATTTTCAAAATATTAGATACCTTAATGAAAATTATATAGACCATTTCTATGTACACGCCTATTCATTGTTTCCGAAGATAGAATATTTGAATCGAAAAAAAATCTCAAAAAAATCATTTTTTTAATTAAGGAACTACTCGTATCTTAATTATACTATGTATGCCACGAAGTCGCTCTAGCTTTTGTTATAACGGGTGATTTTTTTGCTACTTGGTTTTTGACGTTTATATTTTTGATAGATCACACATGACAAATTCCACGAACATTTGACATTTCAATTCAGTATTGTTTGTCATTTCATCATGAATAGACTTACGCCTGAACAACGTTTGCAAATTATTGAAATTTATTATCAAAATTCGTGCTCTGTGAAAAATGTGTTTCGCAAGCTTTTATCGCAAAATTGTCTTCAGCGACGAGGCTCATTTTTGGCTAAATGGATACGTGAATAAGCAGAATTGCCGTATTTGGAGTGAAGAGCAGCCAGAGGCAATTCAGCAGCTACCAATGCATCCCGAAAAATGCACTGTTTGGTGCGGTTTATGGGCAGGCGGCATCATTGGGCCGTACTTCTTCAAGGACGATGAAGGCCGCAGGGTTACGGTCAATGGAGAAAGGTACCGTTCGATGATAACAGATTTTTTTTGCCGAAAATGCAAGAATTGAACTAGGTCGACATGTGGTTCCAACAGGACGGTGACACATGTCACACTGCACGCGAAACCATGCATCAATTGAGAGGCGAATTTGGTGAGCAGTTGATCTCACGTTTTGGCGCAGTCAATTGGCCACCAAGATCATGTGATTTGACCCCGTTAGACTATTTTTTGTGGGGCTATGTTAAGTCTATTGTCTATGGGGACAAGCCAAACACGATTGCTGCCTTGGAAGCCAACATTGAACGCGTCATTGGTGAGATTCCGGCCGAAATGTGTGAAAAAGTTTGCCAAAATTGGACCTTCAGAATGGACCACCTGAAGCATAGCCGCGGGCAACATTTAAGTGAAATTATTTTTAAAAAGTAAATGGCAGAAATTGATTTATCGATCCAAATAAAAATTTCATTCACTTTTTACAAGTTTCTGTGTTTTTTTGAATTTTCAAAAACCAAGCTCTTAAAAAATCACCGTTTATTTCATTTTGCTTACTGTTTATTTTTTTTGTTTTGGTTCTTCATTCGCTATATATTTTTCTTTTGTAAATCAATCTTTTCTTCATTGGATCTCTCTTTGTTAAAAATCAATATATATATATGTATGTAGGTTGAACAAAATAAAAGTAATCTACGAGTACTAAAAAAAACAAATGCACTAACCCGAGCTCCAATATGTTGTGCACAGCATCTTGTAGCGCAGAAGATTGCTAAGCTTGATTGGTGGATGAAATAAATTCTTTACATATATACACTGAATGATATTATAAGCTGTTTATAAAAGATGTAACTGATTAGATTGATATTCTATTTCGAAACAAACAAAAATGTTTGCTCAGCGAAGGATGGGGTGTTACACAATAATTGTTTCTTAAAATTATTCTTCTTTTTTTATGGAACTTAATTTATATATTTTTCTTTACTTTTAGGTGAGGTAAGTATAGCTGTTTATTTTCTATAGCTACTCCCTTTCACTTTAATTTTCTTTCTCTTTTGAATACCGAACTATCTTTTTTTCTTTGTTTTTATTTTAATATTTGTCTCTTTCGTCGCACTATTTTTTTCTTTCACTTGTTCTTCTGTCTGTTGCACCTGTTTCAAGACTTTATTCCGGCCTCTTGACGGCCTGTGGAGCAAACGGGACTTTCTCTTTAACCGCTTTCTCAATCTGGAGATTGTGATTAAGCCTAGACAATTAATTTATATATACTATTATCTCCATTCTTTTTTTTTATTTAATTTCTTTTTTTGTTTTGACTAGTCTAAGTATGTAACAATTCCTTACCTATTTAAATGGTTTATTTTTCTTTTATCTTTGACTGGCTTAGGGTTCACAGGATCGTGCAAGGGCGCTAAAAGGTAATTCTTCTGTGGATTAATAATGTTTTTTTTTTATAATAAACCCGCACTAAAGGGATTTTGGCTACCCTTAACATGACAAGCACAGTGCGAGCTTTAGGAAAATAGGGAAGTATTAAAAAGGAGATACCGATATACATTAGTTTTGAAGTTCAGAATATCAAAATGAGTGGGAAAAATAGAGCCTGGTAAGCCATTCCATATACGTGTTGTACGACTAAAAAAATAATCTCTGTACTTCACAGTACCTCCGATATTGGGCTCAAGGGTAAACTGATGAGCATTCCTAGAAGCGCGAGTATTACGGTTGAATTGCTTAGGGGGAGGAATGCAACTGGCTACTTCGCTAGAACACTGTTTATAAAAATAACGATAAAATAGCGAAATACATGAAACATTACGACGATGTTCGAGAGATGTAAATGTCTCCACTATAGTTATATCGCCAATCATTCTTAAAGCTCTTTATTGAATTCTATCTAAGAGACTCAAATGAGTTTTGGGAGCTAATGCCCAAATGTGCGAGTTATACTCCAGCTTTGGACGAACGAAGGCCTTATAGATTACAGCCAGATCAGACGGGGAAAAGAATTTCTTGCATCTTCGCAGAAAGCCCAAGCACTTTGCAGCGTTTTTGGCGACATCAAATATGTATTCATTCCACAAGAGGTGGTCTGTGATGCACATGTCAAGGTCTGAAAGCTGATCGGTTTCTTCAATACAAGTGCCGCTCATGGATAGCGGCATGTGGGGTGGGTTCTGTTTAAACGACAGAAGACAGCACTGAGTTTTTGAAGCAATAAATTCTACGCGGTTTTTTATTCCCCATTGGACAATGCTGTCAAGATCAGAATTTAATGAAGTTATCATATGCTGCCTTTGCAGTTGCACATCCGAAGAACAAGGAGGTGCTTCTGAAAACAAATATGAAAAGCTGAGAATACTATCGTCAGCAAAACAATTAAGTGGATTAGAAGTTCCAGATAAGAGATCATTAATAAAAATGAGAAAAAGGGTCGGAGACAATACGGAGCCCTGGGGTACACCAGCATTTATTTAGTGAATATCTGACTTGAAACCGTAAAATAAAACTTGTATTGAACGGTCCGAAAAGTAATTTCTAATCCAACGAAGAAAAGATTCATCGATAGCAAATGCACGCATTTTCGACAAGAGAGCTTGATGCCAAACTCTATCAAATGCTTTTGAAATATCAAGTGCAATAATCTCTCTTTCTCCAAAACGATGTAAAGATTTGTGCCACTGTTCGGTGAGATATACCATCAGATCACCAGTGGAACTATTGCTACGAAAGCCATACTGCCGGTCATTAAGGAGCTTTCGTGCTTCAAGATATTTCTTAAGCTGATAATTAAACGGCGTTTCCATGACCTTGGAAATAAGGGACGCAAGTGCAATTGGACTGTAATTAGAGGGTGAAGAAGATGCGCCTTTTTAGGGACGGGCTGGGCAAATGCTTTCCATCTACTCGGAAAGAGACCTGTAGAGTAGGACAGATGGAAAAGCTTGCGCAGTAGTTTTGCCAGCATCGAAGAACACCTCTTCAGAACGATGGAAGGGATACTATCCGGGCCAGCGGATTTGTGTAAATAAAGGTCTTTGAGGATTTTAGCAACGGCACAAGTGCGAAAGAAGATTCGTGCCATAAAATCGTTTACGCTTTCAAGCATAGGAGGGGTCATAACACTTTCTGGCAGCGTCGAAGTGACAGCGAACTGCGCTGTAAGCAAATTGGCTTTTTCACGAGAGCTGACAAAAGGCGTGTCATTAAAGACGAGCGTTGGAACCGAAGACGAAGTAGAATTTCGAATGTTTTTTACAAATGACTAAAAATTCTTACTACTTTTGGGACATTGTAGTATTTTTTGCCTTAATTTTTGGTCATGCAAAAATTTGGTTCTACAAATGTGAACGTTACAAGGCTTTCTAGATTGTTGAAACTTTTTCCGGCTTTTCTCAGTGGGGTTGGCTTTATAATTACGGAAACTCACTGCTCTAACCCTTATAGCCTCTTTACAGCTCGAATCAAACCATGTATTTTCTTCCTGTTTGATAGATTTCACCCTATTTGGGATAAAATTTCTCATTCCGTGAAGAATTAAATTTGTTATCATATCTGTGCTGGAGTCTACGTCACTATCGAGGAAGCATAGTGACCAGTTAAAGTTCCTGAAGAAGTTATTGAGACCGTACCAGTTGGCTTTCTTATATTGCCAAACCGTTCTCTTAGGTGACTTTTCTTTAACTGGATGTTTTTGGCATGAGAAATTTGCAGATATGACACAATGGGCTGATGTGCCTAGAGGTGATAATACACTTACAGTGTATTTATTAGGGTTAGAAGTAAGAAACAAGTCTAGAGTGTTGGCGGTTTGACCTGTAACGTCAGGGATTCGTGTCGGCTCGTCAACAAGATGAGTCAGTTGGCTTAACTCAGCAAAGACCTCAACATACCTTCCTTCGGGTGTTTCCTGGCTCGAAAAGCGGAGCCAGCTAGAATTGTGTACATTGAAATCGGCCGTAACGACGATTTTAATGCGAGGATAATGGGAAACAATTCTTTGAATGGAGCCGGACAGAGCATCAAATTCGTTAAAAGTTGAATCTCTATCCAAATTTGGGCTCCGATAGATGAAACATTTGGTACTTTTATGACAACATAACCTTAACTTTAACTTAACTTAACTTTTTCTTTTTTCGTTTTCGCCGAACCTCGTTTGTTATTTAGACCGATCGATGAAATTATCGAATAAAATCGATAAAAGTGAAAATTAAAATTAAAAATCCGCACTTCATTTCTCTTTTTCGTAATACTTTACGTTTTTCTTCACCGCGAATTAATTCTTAAATATTCTTTTTTTTTAAAAAAGAAAAGACGGAAGTTTGTGGTTACGTGGTAATTGAAACTTTGTAATTTAATAGAGAGATCCGCATTACCAACGTTATGCTAGTAACACAATGTTGGTCAATAATTGAACTTTCAAATTTATCACTTAAAAGTATTTAACCGATATTGTAGTCTAAGTTTATGAAGTGATTGAAAAAAAATTCCTTCATTGACTACAGCAAAAAAATTTTAAAAATTGAAAATAGAAATAAAAACACCAACGAATTTATTTAAAATCAATTTTAATTGTATGCATTTCGAGCCGACATGCAGACCATCATCAGCAAATTTCAATCGTTACTAACACAAAACTTATCAAAACAAAAATTAAACAATACAAACAAACTTTGAAATTTACGTTAACATTTTAACAAATATACATGAAATCATGCTAATGAAAATAATGGAGAGTCTATATTCCCATTGTCTGTGTTCATCACATTTTTTGATTTAAATATTAGAAGAGACTCAAATGCATCTAGTTTTCTTTGGTTGTGTACATTTTTAAGCAACCGAACACTCTCTTCAAACGGTCCGATGCTGTGCGGTGGTTCATTTTTGTCACACGAAGAAAAGACATGAGCAGCGACTGATGAGCGATTTAGTTGTTTATTTTTTATACAACTCATATGTTCTTTGAATCTCGTCTTGATGTTCCGTTTCGTCTGCCCTATATATTTTGTGTTGCAGTCTTTACCGCTGATTTCGTATATGCCACTTTTAGCACTTGTTGGTGTGATGTCTTTCGTTGAGCCGATTGATTATTGAACAAAGGACTTAATTTCACCCCAAATATGAATATAGTTGACGTCGGACAAGCTATTGTGGATATTGAATCGGCGATCCAATTTAAGTCAACCGAATCCAACGAAAAAATTCGAAAAGCAGCCAAAAAAGTTATTAAAAAAGTAAAATCAACTAAAGTTTCAGAAGAACAACAAAAATATAAAGAAATATAATCAAAAAGTTAAAACAGAAAGATGTATACTACATGAAAGCCGACAAAGGTAACAACATTGTCATTTTGGACAAGCTTAATTATGAAGAAAGAATGATGAATTCAATCACTGAAGATGGCTTCACGATCATGAAGAAATCACCGTTAAATAAAATGGTAGATGACGCAAAAGCAATCATCAAGGAAATCTGCGAAATATTCAAAATCAATAAATATAAATTTATTGTTTCAAATCCTGAAGTACCAAAGATGTATGGCTTGCCGAAAGTTCATAAACCAGGGGAGAAAATGCGCAAAATTGTGTCAAACATTAATTCCCCGCTTGTTAATGTCTCAAAATGGTTAGTGGATGAAATGAAGATGTATGGAAGATTTAAAAGTGCTAGTGTAGTGAACACCTTTGATTTCGTTGAATGACGAAACCATGATTTCATTTGATGTTCAAGCTTTATTTCCAAGTATTCCAGTCGACGTAGCTATAGAATCTTTAAAATTACATCTCGAGACCAAAAATATAGAAGAAAATAAAAAGAAAGTTTACATGAAAGCAGCAAAAGTTTGTATGTCCCACAACTGTTTTGTTTTTCGGGATAAATTTTACAAAAATGATCATGGAACCACCATGGGAAATCCCTTGTCACCATTTATCGCTGAAGCATTTATGTCTAAGTTTGAAATGGACCTCCAAAACGAAGGTTTATTACCAAGGATTTGGTTGAGATATGTTGACGATGTCTTTAGTGTTATAAAAAAGAACGCAGCAAATGACACCTTAAATCTTTTAAACAACAGGTATGAAAGCACTAAGTTCACATATGAAGAAGAAGATGACCAAAATTGTATATCCTTTTTGGATGTGTTATGAAAAAACCGCAACAATAAAATAGAATTTGAAGTCTTCAGAAAAAACACAGCAACAGATCGGTATATCATCAAAGACTCGTTTTGTTCTTATCAACATAAAATTGCATCATTCCATTCAATGGCATACCGATTATGTAAACTTCCACTTTCAGTTACAAATTTCAAAAAAGAGTTTGATTTCATAGTTCACTTGGCAGACATAAATGGTTTTGATAAGTCAGTTGTAGAGAAAATTGTCAAAAAACAATCAAACAAAGTTAGGAAAAACAACATATCTACACTTTTCACCCAAAATGAGACAACAACAAAATCACGTGTATCATTTTCGTATATTCCAACAATAACCAACCAATTACGAAAAACACTCGAAAAGGAAAACATAAGCTTGGTTTACAACAACAATGGAAAACTAAGGAATATTCTCGGCTCAACGAAAGACATCACACCAACAAGTGCTAAAAGTGGCATATACGAAATCAGCTGTAAAGACTGCAACAAAAAATATATAGGGCAGACGAAACGGAACAACAAGACGAGATTCAAAGAACATATGAGTTGTATAAAAAATAAACACCTAAATCGCTCATCAGTCGCTTTTCAATTTTAAAAATTTTTTTGCTGTAGTCAATAAAGGAATTTTTTTTCAATCACTTCATACAGTGTTGGTCGTTTACTTTTCTAAGTTAATATAAACCTAAAATTTCTTCAGGAAACTGCCATTATATAGAGCGTTTTGATGTAACTATAAACAAAGTTTTCTAGTGTTTTATATAATTCTCTGGATTGAATACTGGGGGGTATGAGTGATTAAATGATTTCAATATTTAATATCTTAAAAGGTCGTTTCCTACAAATGCTTACATAATGTAGAATCTGCAGTTTCTCATAATCAAAAGAAATATTTTGTTCGCACTCCGATAGTGAAAGAATTATTAATGGGACATGGATAATAGAAGGAGTGGTGAGTGCTATGAAGCAAGGATACAAATTACTTCGCATCTTTGAGATATGGGAATACGAGGTAGTCCAATACAATAAAAACGCAGGAACGAATGGTCTTTTTGATGCTATGATGGATCAGTTCTAAAAAATTAAACTGGAAGCATCAGGGTGGCCTCTAAACTGCATCGCAGATGAGGAAAAAAATGCTTACATCTCTGATTTTCTACAATATGAAAATATTCGGCTTGATTTTGATGAGGTAGAAAAAAATCAAGGGAAAACATCTTTAGAAAAGCTCATACAAAATTCTTTCTAGGGTAAATTTGGACAGGGAGAAAACCAAATGAAAACGATGATTTTAAATAACCCATCCGATTTGTATGAAATGATTACAAATCCTTCTCTTTTAGTCTCCAACTTACTTCTATTTAACGAAAACAACGTCTTTATAAACTACCAACACAAAGAAAAAAGAGCAGAGATTTTAAATACTGTTAACATTTCCATCGTTCCATACACAACTGCACAAGCACGTCTAAAATTAGATGAGCTTCTGGATAAATTTGATCAAAGAGTTTTATATTATTACACAGACTCTATAATTTATATTAGTGTAGATGAAGAATATGAACCTGAAACAGGAGATCTAATTGGGGATATGATGAACGAGCTGGATCGCTATGGTTCTGGAAGTTATATCAACGAATTTTTAAGTGCAGGACCAAAGAACTATGCATATAAAGTTTCCAGCACGAATGATAATGTGAAACATACTGTATGCAAAGTCAAAGGAATCTTTTTGAATTACTCTGCATCTAAATTGGTTAACTTTGATACAATAAAGTAAGCGGTTTTAAATTTATATGACGAAGAAGAAATCAAAATTCAGTTAAGTTCGAATAATATTAGATGAAAAAAGATCATAGAGTTATGACAAATAAGGAAATTTAAACTTATGCTCCAAGGTTGGAAAAAAGAGCATTTCTGCCTGACCATACATCTCTCCCATATGGGTTTAAGAGAAATATTCTGCCTACCTCAACACTATTCTCATCATTACCATAATAAATAGCAGCAACAATACCAATCATAACTAAACAACTTAATAAATTATTAGAAAAGCTTAAATAAAAATAAATATTGAAAATTTTAAAAGCTCTGTGTATTTTTATATATTTACTTTTTCTTTGTTATTCGTTGCATTATACCTGAATACCACCCTTTTTTTTGTTTCAGTTAAATGTTATGGTGTTCACTAATTTTTTTAGTATATTAAAGTAACTACTTTATAAATGTTCTGGTGTGAGAAGCTAAAACACGGAGAAACCTTTTGTATTTGCGAAGCGGCGTGGTCGGAGACAAAGATTTCAGATATTGGTTTTTATTCGAACACTTTAGAATGTTTAGCAACACCTGAACATTGAACTGAGTGTCCTATATTTCGATTAAGAAGTGGAGAATTGGCATCCTCGATCTTAAACATTAGATTACAATTTCAGCAATTACAGCATGTACGACTAAGAGTTGTAGGAGGTGATTTAACTATATTTGGAACAAATTTTCCTAATTCGAGCGTTATTAATTCAAAAGAAAGGGAATATCCAGCTAATTGCCCCTTTGGAGGGGTTGATTTATTAAATAAACCAGAAAAAAATATAAGGTATCATAATCCAACTCAGAATGAAGAGAATGTGAAAAATTGCGTGCAAGTTCCTCGACGCGTATATATGGAATGAAAATGTCTTACAATAAGCTACCATCATCATCATCATCATTTTAGAGATAAGAAGAATTATTACGATTTGAGAGATAAGCACAAGTCTTATAGGAATACCAAGAGTTTGAACTAAGGTTAAACTATAAAATCACAGAAGTTGCCTAATACTTCATCAGTCTAGATCTATCTTTTGGATAACAATCATTTGAATCTAATATATTATTGTAAAAAAATGAATTTTATTCTAATATTGACTATTTGTATTGTTGGACCATTCATAAGAACTGCTTTGTCAATACCTCTTAATATTGATCTACAACAATTCAACTCTACAGATAATCTATCCTTTTGATTGTCATTTCAGCTGTTGACCTATTTCCCCGTTGCGATTCTAAAAAATGAAACTAATTTGGATAATTTCAATTCAAAAGGATTCTGGTTCAGATTCTACTACCGAAACAATATCATCGTCAAGAACAACAACAGACAAAATTGTACAACATAAAGTTGTCACTTTAGGCAAGACTTATTTAAAAAGGAGTCTGAAATATCAGGGATTATCCAGAGTAAATACATATTTAACAGACATTTCGAACTAGAATTGGATGATGACCAAGCCTTAACGATTCGATGTTCGTATGATAGCAACTACAATTTACATACCCTTAGCATTACCTGCTTCGAGTATCATGAATATGAAACAGAAAGAGTGCTGAGTAATGGTGAAGTTGAGGTCTTTATGGAAGAAGATCTAGAATATAATTCTGATGTTGAGTTTATAGACTTCAAAACAATGAAACAAACGTATAGTATGAATATTTCTTGAAGTTTTAATCAAAGTGTGCACTCCAAGAAATTGCTTTAAAATAAAACAAACTAATTTTAAATTTAAAAAAAAATGTTTTTTATTTTGATTTCGAATATATTTGAGACGAATGTATCCAAGGGTCTTGTTCAGATGGAAAACCCAACCATTTGACAAGTATCTTATCTTTTTTTTCTGAAGTACTTTCTCAGAAAGGTAAGTGTGGGGATATTTTGGTTTCTGTAGTTCAAGTTCATAAACTGCTCCTTTAATTGGGTTTCCTTGAAAGTCCTCCAGTAAATATGTGGGTGGGTTTGTGTGTTGAACTTTTATGATTTTAAATATTTCGGTTGTCCAATTCGGAGTGTAACCTTTGGCAAATCATGTTTGTATTTGTAATTCGAACATAATCTCCAATTTTAAATCTAAAAGAAGGAAATATTTTGATGTGATCCTAAACTATCGACTGTAGAATTTTTTCTTTGCCTTTATTTACTTCGCTTGGTTTCATTTTAATTGTGCGGTTATATGTATTGTTATATGTATCTTTCAATTTGTGCACCATATTTATCCATTAGCACTAAATTCCTTCCACATCATGCTTTTTAATGTTCGATAGAATTTTTCAATAATGGAAGCCTTTAGAACACTAAACGTAGAATAATGCTTAATATGGTGTCTTTTCATAAGATTTTGAAAGGTTTTATTGTAGAATTCGTTTCCACCATCTGCTTGTAGATTTTCAGGAATACGCCCTCTTTGAAATATTCCTTGCATAGCATTTATAACATCAAGACCGCTTTTCTCTTTGATTAGTACAGCCCAAGTGAATTTTTAAAATGTATCAATCTATGTAAGAAGGTATCGAAATTCACCATTTTCACTAGCATTTCTAGCAATTCTACTAAATCCGCCTGCCATAGATCATCTTAGATTTTGATTACAACACGTCTTCTTATGAAATTCTTTCGAACAGATTTATGTAGTTCCTCGACTACGTCTCTTTTACTCATTTTAAAGTGAAATGAATGAATTTTTTGATTTACTTATTTATAAGTATAATTTTATTTTAATGTTTTCCATAATGACATCAGTTTTTGATTGCATATAACAAGCACAGTTGTCGGGTCCTTCTTTACATATATTTGATGACCATGCACAATTGAGAAAATGGCACCTGTATAAAGATGTTACGTTAGAGACATTCTGAAAATTTCTTAGAAAGGAAACAAAATGAATGAATTGTTCATAGTGCTCCTCTATCAGTGTTAGTTGATTTAATCTTAGAATTTCCTAAAAAAACTTCTTTTGAAAACTAAATTGACGTTTAAATTGAACATTATGAACTTATAACAATGACAGTTTAAAATACACTAAAGTGTTCATGCGAGATTTTCACCATATTTTTTATCAATTTCATCCTTAAAATATTTCTTTAAAGAAAGAAAAAAAGTGATCAACATAATCCTTTGTTACTGCATCTGTACTTTCTAAAGGTTCCCCTAATTTTTGTAAACGCTTCCCATTTAGATTATAGTCCCCGGTATTTGTTTTTAAAGAACCTTCACCTGTCCTACCAGGAGGACCCTGCAGCCTGTATACCTCGTTCTCCCTGAGGTGCTGAAGGTCCTTCTTTTCCTCGGGGGCCAGGTTCAACACGGTCTGAAGATCTACCAAACTTATCAAGAGGCATGTTATTTTATTTAATAATATTATATTCTTTTAGTTCCTCGATAATTGAAACAATTTTATTAGAATGGTTTGTATGACCTGTTTGTTGTGAAGCTATGAGAAGCCTCAATCGAACTGCCAGTTCATTGGGGTCATGCCAGTAAATATATAGTCTTTATCTTTATTTGACACCTGCATTAATCCGCTACCTACTGTCGTAGTTGTAGTTGGTGTTAGTTTGGAAGGTGAATCTATATTAGTATGGCGAAATAGTTTTTTTAAAATGTTTTATATTTATGACCTCTATTCCCATGTATTTGTTTTGAAGATATGTGCAGCTGTATCTTTTTAAATATTCTTGTACATTTTAAAATCTTTACTATTCCATAGATCCATACTTGTTTTTTTCATAAATATCAGTTCATGTTCAGTTCAGTATCATGCAACCCAACAGTTCCTTTATATATCTTCCCATTGATGATGAAGTCGTTGATGCCGATTTTCACCCTTTCATTTTCATCATCCATGTGTGGACCATATACTTTATCAATAGAAGTTGAATTATTTTTGAGTAAATTGAGATAATTTTGAGGTATTCCTATAAGATCCTTAAGGTTATTAATTGAACGATCTGAAAATTCCATATACTTTATCAATAGAAGTTGAATTATTTTTGAGTAAATTGAGATATTTTTGAGGTATTCCTATAAGATCCTTAAGGTTATTAATTGATCGATCTGAAAAATCCTGCTTTCGACTTTTGGGTGTGGAAGTCGGTGTTTCAAAAAAGTCATCTTCCGTTTCAAAATCAATTATTTTACTATCATCATTATCTTTGATCTCAATGATTTCTTGTTTTGTTTTCTTTAAGGATACATATGTATCGGAAACATTTTTCTTCTTTTTGTTTTGATTTTTCCACAAGTTATAATAGAGGTTTTGTAATTGGTTTAATTGTTTCTTCCAAGTGAGTTTCAAATGTATTTGTTCCATAGCGTAGAGCCCTATATTTTTTTCTTAGGGCTTTTGTTGTCTTTACGAGTTATTTAGTTATATTTTTATCTATACTCATCATGGTGATAATGATATACTGTTATTACAATTACAACAAGATGTGAGTAAATTAGGTATCCTCTGAAATATATCTTTCAACTAGTTTAAAACTGAATTTAACTAAATCGATCTTAGTCTTAGTCTTATTACAGCAACATTTAATCCTGCTCGTTCGGGATCTAACATAAAGAGAGCTAGTTTTTTGAGTTTTTGGAACTGGACTCATATAACATTTATATATGGATGAGATTGAATACGATATGCTGTATGTTTATATGTATAAACTTGTAAATACATGAATACATCATTGCTTTGAACTGCATATCTTACTAATCTAACCTGCATACCGTACTGCTTTGAACTGCTTACTAACTGAGAGTATGTACAATGTAATAACTGAGCTATCTATATAATATATATATATATATATGTGTATGTGTGTAGCTATTTGTGTATACATATGCAATTTTTTACAATTTTAGATACCGATCAAACCCCTTTCGGTATCGACCTTTATTCATAGAACTGTCTTTATTTATAACTAGAAAACCATAGTTATCATTCCAACATTCAGCGCAAACGTTCTGAAATATATTAAATGACATATCAGAATTAACGTGATCGTTCAAAATGTGTTTTAAGTTCATATAATGCTGTTTGAAAACAACCAACAAATTTGCGTTATCCCTTATCAGGTGCTTAGATATTCGAGTATACGTTTGGCATAGATAAAAGCTATCTATCGAATAATGTCTCCCCATACTAAAGTAATTTCGTATAGTATCTTGTTTTTCACATGCAACATCATCAAAAAGAAATATGGAATTAGGTTCTGCTTCATCAGGAGGCATTATCTCAGTATTATTTGAAAACGTGAAGAACCCCATATGTTTAATTGGTTGCACAGCCTTACGTAGAAACTCATACTTTGGTTGAAGCAAAGACTTTGAATATAGATATATATTCTCAAATCGTAATCCATTTGGATGTAGAAGTAGGCTTATCATAATATTTGTTTTCCCGCAATTTGACGGTCCAGTTATTAACCCCCTGATACTATTTGGTAAGAGCTTACCATGTGGTTTTTGGGGAATGGTTCTTACTAAATCCACGTTTTTTATTGGCAAAATTTGATGTTGTTGAACGAAATACATTTTTCTGAGATTGCGGAATTGGCAAGCATATTGTACAAAGGACAAAAGCATCGAATATTTTGATAGTTTTGGAAATCTTCAAGCCCCCATTGAGCTGATAAATTATCTAGGTAAACGAATTAGATATAATTATGTTAAGTATCAAGATTATGATACTGTAATTTATGGACACCTTTAAAATCAGCATGTCGTTAACACTTACACTAAGTGGCAATACTTCTCACCTTACTGCTGATTATTTTCCCCCTTTGAATTTGGATGATGATAACGTTTGCGGTCTAATTGATTTACAATTTTATAATTCAATTCCGAATATTGATGAACGAAATAATTTATTTCACATTGGAGACTCAGTGATAGAAATTCCTACAGGAACATATGAATTCGATGATCTCGCTTTATGTTTACATTATTACTTACACAAAAAAAACTCTGTTACATTACTGACATTAGATGCTTATATAAATACACTACAATGTGAGATCGATTCAAGTGAAGTAATTGATTTTACTAAACCACGTTCTATCGGTAAATTATTAGGATTTAGCAAGCGTGTTTTGAAAAGTGGTAGAAAACCCTTGTCTGATTTACCCATCGATATAAATAAAATCAATGTAATTCGAGTCGAGTGCAATATAACAATCGGATCTTACATAAATAACACATGGGTTCATACAATATATGAATTTTCACCTCAGGAATAACCAGGGTATAAAATAATTGAAGTTCCTAAAAATCTATTCTATTTTCCAGTGAATGTTAAGCAAATAAGTTCACTGTCTCTCAACCTCATTGATCAAGACGAGGATTTGATTAATTCAAGGGGAGAAATAATAACAATTCGATTACATTTAAAACCACAGAGGGATGCTACTTTATAATGGTAATATAATTGAACACAACATACAGCAACCTTTCAGTTCAACAAGAATATTAAAGTGGTGGAGACTTAGACTATCTGATGAAAATAGAGCTTACCTACTATCATTAGGATTTATTTTAAAACTTCAGAGATGAATGATATATTAAATATAACTCAAGGCCCTAGCTATGATAATAGCATATCTAAATCTGAATATCACCATTCCTACAATCATTCAATGTTAGTGATGAAATACGTATTCCCATACACCAACAAGATCTTTGTGTTCTCCCTAGTGAAAGTTTTATTTATATTGAGGGAAGTCTCACAGAGGAAGATTTGACCGCCTCCCCGACTGCAAAACTATGCAATAATGCTGTAGCTTTCGTCTTGAAAGAAATTTATTATGAACTAAACGGAGTAGTCATTGAACAAAATAAGAATGTTGGCAAAACAAATATACTCAAAAATTATATATCTTTAAATGAAAATGAAAGTAAGAGCTTACATAATGCTTCATGGCCTGGAAAAGATACTATTTCACTTTCTTCCGGAGCATTTAACTTTTGTGTTCCTCTGAAAATTCTTTTGGGTTTTGCTGAGGATTACAAAAAGATAATTACAAATGCGAGACATGAATTGGTTTTAATTCGAACAAGAAGTGATGAAAATGCAATTATTTCACCAACTGATGAAGTAGGACTTACAATTTTTAAACTGTCACTTTGGCTGATGCTGAAAAATTAACACTACTTAAACAAATACAAGCGAAACCGATACATTTCTTTTTTCGAAACTCGGAGTTGTATGAATATCCTTTTTTTGCCTATATTACCCCAATCAACTGATCACATATGGTCAATAAAAACCTTATCTCAATTGGAAAAAACCTCGATATATTATAATTGCTCTACAGTCTAACCGGAAAGATCAGAGGGGTTAAGATATAAGTAAATTTGATCACTGCGAAATGAGTAACATAAAACAACACCTTAATTCTGAAGCTTACCCTTATGAGGACTTAAATGTTAAATTTGGAAGAGAAAGATATGTTATTCTCTATGAAATGTACACTAAATTTCAACAATCATATTTAAGGATGATGCACCAATCATTGTCATAGATTTTTCTTTCCAAAATGAGGCTATTAAAAGTGGGCCGATAGATGTAAAACTTGAGCTCAAAACATTTACAAATGTACCAGCACAGACTTCTATGTATTGCTTAATCTTGCATGATCGCATAATAGAATACAACCCAATGACTAGTGAAGTTCGTAAGCTCACATAAAAACAAATGTAAGAATAAAATACACAAGAGTTGTATAGGGGAAGTTGAAGTGAATCGTTATATAAATGTGTATTATATTATAGATTTCAAAGGTTTTAAAGGATTAAACAACACATTTATTGTAAAAGAAATAGCTTTGTTATATAATGAAAATCAACAACATTTCATTCTTACTCCACCATTTAAATCAAATGAACTCTCGATGAGTCTTAAAAGACAAGCTTCCTGGCTGTATCACAATCACCACGGATTAAATTGGGGTAGAGGTTTTACAGATTTTCCTCAGGTTAAAAAATATCTTCGAGACAAAATTAAAAATTGCGTTGTCTATATTAGGGGACTGAAAAAGCACAGTTTCTTAAAGAAATAGTAAATAACGAAAATATTAATGTCATTAATATTGAAAATAGCTACAATTGCCCAAATTTGAAAGAACACAAACAAAGTTACCCCGATGTAAATATAAAATGCATACTTCATAACAAGACTCGCTCTCTTCAAAACGTATACCTATTAAAAAAATTCTAAATGATGTCTAGATATGTTTTTCTTGATAACGGTAACATCAACAACAACAGGACAATAAAGAGCAACACAAAAAACATCATAACAACGACTGCAATATTTCACACATAGAAAAGAAACTGAATATAACATAAAACAAATAAAAAATTTTTTTTAAATTTGAAATAATTGTTTTTTATTATTTATTTCGAAAACTGTCGCTTTTGTGGGAGCATACATGAATATGTCTCCGTCGGCGTCGTCGTCCTCCTCCTCCACCTCATGGCCTAGGAAGTTTTCCATTTTTTCGGAGAAAACAATCTCACCACCTTCCATGGATATTTGGAGAGTCTTTAGCTTGCTTAGGTCAATATCTGTCAGAGAGTGGTACCTCTCAGATAGGAAGATCTTGTTTTCGTCTAGTTCGAGGAGCACCTTTTCCCCGTATTTGGTCTTGCACCGTTTTGATGATTGGATTTTTTGAGTTCTTTTATATCGTGCTCTCATTGCGAACAGACATTCTTTTGGTGAGTGTTAACCATGTGTTTCTTTTTTAATACACTGTACCAAAATCCAGGCGATAAATCGTAGAGTGTAGTATTTATCGATTGAAATATTTTCAATTCTATTTTTAATGTTTCATTTTTATATATTTTATATATTTTCACAAGTTCAATTGGATTGCATTTGCCGGTGAGTGTTTTTTTTTTATTTGCACAATTGAGGTTATGTCCAGTGTGTGTATGTGAATTCATATTTCCACGCACACACATTTATAAGTATATATTTTTCTTGAAATAATTCAATTAGTAATACACTGTACTGAAAGAATGCCACGTTCAAGACGAGCAAACATTGGCAGACATTCACGTCAATCAAATGCTACAGCGTTAAATCGAAGATCACAAAGTGAAGAAGATCGTGTTCGACGAAATGAAATGGAAACACAACGACACAGACGGAGATTTCACTTGGTTAATAGTGAAGTACCCAGAAACCGTCGTGGGCGTACGTCCGTTTATGATATACGTCAAATGGAACGCGCGGCTTTCAATTACGATGCCACCATTGATTACAGCACACATGCGTACATTGGCCAGATGAATATAGGCTGTATACATTGCAAAGCATTTAAATTCAGAAACGAAACACCTGACATGTGCTGTGCTGGTGGGAAAGTCAAATTGCCCGTGCTAGAACTTCCGCCAGAACCTTTGCATTCATTGGTTTTTTGCAATTCACCAACGTCGAAGCATTTCCTCTTAAATATTCAAAAATACCATTTATGCTTTCAAATGACATCTCTTGGAGCTACAAATATTATAAGAAATGGATTTATGCCGACGTTTAAGGTAATTTCTTCGTATGGAATAAGCAATATCATATTTAATTCATGTGCCGTCCCTGTGTTCCATGTTTTAAAAAATGCAAATCCGTCGTCTATATATATATCTCGAACGTTACAGATTCAAGGTCAAATATACCATAGAGCTGGGTCTTTGCTACCATTCCCAGATGGCGATCATCAATTTTTGCAAATATATTTTATTGGTGATGAGATGAGAATTCGACGCATACGAGAAGATCAATCGTGAATGAATTGCAAACATTTTTCCATCAACACAATGAATTGGGGAAATTGTTTAAAGTGGCAGTCGACCGCATGGCTACCGATGGCCAAAAAATCGTAATAAAAGCCGATAAAACACCAATTGGGGAGCACGCCAGACGATTCAATGTACCAACGATTGATGAAGTAGCCATTATTGTGGTTGGTGAACAGTTTCGGCCACGAGATATTGTTTTGTATCGTAGAAATGAGCAACTACAACGTATTTCAGAACTCAATCGCTGTTATGATGCATTGAAATACCCCATTTTGCTTTGGAGAGGGGACGATGGCTATCATATCAACATACCAATGATAAATCCAACAACTGGTAGGTACACATTTGATTTGCGTTTAAATGTGATTTTTAAATCATTATCATTCGCTAATAAATTTTTACATTGCAGGTCAAGAATCAACAAAAAAAGTCAGTGCGATGATTCGCCCTCAAGAAACCAATTTTATTTTGCGATGCAATCAACTTTGGCATCAATATATCGTCGATATGTACACCAAAATTGAAAGTGAGCGATTGAATTTCATCCGTCACAATCAAGCCCGATTAAGATCATAGGAATACATACATTTGCGTGACGCAATGATCAATGATGCAAATGTGAATGAAGTCGGCCGTTTAACAATTTTACCATCATCATATGTTGGTAGGCCACGTCATATGCATGAATATACGCAAGATGCGATGACATATGTACTAAATTATGGCCGACCGGATCTATTCATCACATTCACCTGCAATCCGAAGTGGGTCGATGTGTCTGATTGTTTATTTGATGGTCAGGTGCCAAAAGATCGGCATGACATAACGGCCCGTGTATTCCAACAAAAATTGAAAAAAATTAATGGATCTGATTCTCAAACTCCGTGTATTTGGAGAAGTGCGGTGCTTTATGTATACCATAGAGTGGCAAAAAAGGGGCTTACCGCACGCACATATTTTGATTTGGTTCGTACACAAAATAACACCTGATATGATTGATACCGTCATATCGGCCGAAATTCCAGATCAAACCATCGACCCAGGATTATTCGAAGTTGTCACGAAAAATATGATGCACGGTCCCTCTGGTTATATTAATCGAAATTCACCTTGTATGATTGATGGCAAATGTTCGAAACGTTTTCCAAAGCAATTGATTGCTGAAACAATTACAGGAGATGATGGATATCCACAGTATCGTAGACGATCAACTGAAGACAACGGCAAATTAACTGTAATTAAACTTCAAAATCAAGACGTTGAAATCGATAACCGGTGGATAGTTCCGTACTCACCGATACTGTCAAAAATGTTCAACGCTCACATTAATGTAGAATATTGCAATTCTGTAAAATCAATCAAATATATTTGCAAGTATGTGACTAAAGGCAGCGATATGGCTATTTTTGGAGTGGCTCCTGAAAATAATCATGATGAAATTTTGCAGTACCAAATGGGGCGCTATATTAGTACGAATGAAGCTGTATGGCGTATTCTATCGTTTCCAGTTCATGACAGACATCCGGTTGTTGTACATTTGGCAGTTCATCTTGAAAACCGCCAACGTGTTTACTTCACTGCTGCAAATACCGAACAAAGAGCAGTAGAGCCACCAGTAACTACACAGACAGCTTATTTCGAGTTATGTGAAACGGATGATTTTGCCAGGACTTTGCTATATTCGGAAGTGCCTTACTATTTCACATGGAATGCATCAACAAAAAAAATTCAGCGTCGCAAACAAGGCACATCTGTTGATGGTTATCCAGGTATTTTTCGAACAGATGCTTTGGGACGCATTTATGCAGTTAGTCCAGCTAATGTTGAATGTTTTTACTGGCGACTTTTGTTGGTGAACGTACATGGACCTCAAACATTCCAACATTTACGAACTGTCAATGGTGAATTGTGCGCCACATACCGTGAAGCATGTCAACACTTGCATTTGCTGGAAGATGATACGCATTGGGATGCTACGCTTCGTGATGCATCAATTGCATCTCCACCAAATCAAATTCGTATGTTATTTGCGATCATAATATCAACATATTTTCCATCAAATCCACTGGAATTGTGGAATAAATATAAATATTTCATGGCTGAAGACATTTTTCGACATCGTTCCAATGATCCTGCATTGCTGCTGACATTGGAAATGTATAATGAAGCCTTGATAATGATCGAAGATTTGTGCCTTACGATTGCAAATAAAACAGTAGTGCAATTAGGTTTGACTCCACCAAATCGTCCAATGCATGATTTATTTGAACGAGAATTGCAACGCGAACAGCAATTCGATCGTGATGAATTGCGTGCATTCGTACAAACGTATACTCCACAATTAAATGATCAACAAAAACGTGCATATGACAAAGTGATGCAAGCTGTTAATGATAACACTGGTGGATTGTATTTTTGGATGCACCTGCCGGCACTGGAAAAACATTTTTGATTTCATTGATACTGGCAACAATTCGGTCGGAACAAAAATCGCATTGGCACTTGCTTCTTCCGGTATTGCAGCTACATTAATTGATGGCGGCCGCACAGCACATTCCGCCTTGAAATTGCCATTGAACATGCAAGCAATTGAAACACCAACATGCAATATTTCAAGGAGTTCTGGAATGGCTAAAGTCTTGCAACAAACATCCATTATTTTATGGGACGAGTGTCCAATGGCCCAAAAAAAATCTTTGGAAGCCTTAAATTGAACATTACAATATTTAAGACGTAGCTCACAGCTGTTTGGCGGTGCATTAATATTGTTATCTGGTGATTTCCGTCAAACGTTGCCTGTTGTTGAAAATACACTTTTTGCTTTTTTCTTTCCTTAAATTTACTATAAACTGTAGAAAATACCTATGTAGGAAGAATAACCCAATTTCAACTTGTACGTATCCCGTTCAACCTACTTTTGGTTTAGAACTACCTAGGTATATTTCGCTTTGTGTTGGTTTTAACCAAAATTTTGTGTAATTTTTCTTTTCGACAATGTTGGTACGAGTGTGAAATATATTTTGCCGTCGGTTGTATGTAAAAAAAAAGATTTAATTTGATTTCGTACAAATGCAATTCGGATTTTTTTAATTTTTGTGTGATAGTGTGTTTGTGAAGTTGAAGTTAATTAGTGATGTTCAGTGAAAAATTGTGAAGTGTGTTTATACATATATAGTAGGTACCTATAGGTAGGTAAAATACAAAATAGTATGTAGGTGAGTAAAAATGCATTCTTATAATGATGAAATGCTCCAATACTGGATCGTACAAACTTCCTATTGTTGCTAACAACTTTAATGTAGGTAAGAATTGAAGGTGTTAGAAAGTAGGTATTCTAGTTATCAATTGAATATACAATTTGAATATGTAAAATTTTTTATCATTTTTGGAAGCATTTCCATTAAAAAAAATTATTTGATCGGTTCATTCAAAAAAGATAATATAATGTCTAACAAATGAAAAATGGTTCTATACCTACATATTTGAAATTTTGAAGTACACATACAAAGTGGCTCACAAATCGTACGACAATAAGACATTTAAATAACTTTTATTTTAATCGATGTATTTCATTAATTTTTTTTATTGGATTAAAAATTAAATTTTATTTTAAATAACTAATGGTTTTTAAAGATGATAGTCCGCAAATGACCTTCACGCTCATCCACGCATATGCGGCACCTGATCACAAAATTGTTCATTGCGGCCTGAAGGGTTGAAATTGGTATCGCCTCAATTATTGTCTTAATAGACTGTATCAATTCAGTCAAATTCCTGGATTCGTTTTGTACACTTCTTGCTTGACATAACCCCATAAAAAAAGTCTGGTGCAGTCAGGTCATGTCAACTTGGGGGCCAGCGGAAACGATATCAATTTGTTTGGGAATTTTCGTTGGAGCTCTGCCATAACTTGTGGGGCTACGTGGGCACTGGCTCCATCTTGTTGAAACCAAATCCTGCTGAAAGGGATACGTGTCTGGCGAAGTTCTGGTTAAAAAAACTCCTTCAACATCTTTAAATAACGGTCCCCATTGACAGTTGGTGTTACACCGTTTTCTTCAAAGAAGTATGGCCCGACAATCCACCTTGATGAAACTGTGACACACAGTGACTCGTTCTGGGTGTAGTTCCGTCTCATGGAGCATTTCGGGATTAGATTCAGTCAATACACGGCAATTTTGCTTATTAACATTGCTCATCCCTATATACTTGAAGTGCAACAGCTGGGAAAGTGACTTCACTAAGCTTGGAGACATTTTATTTGATATGGACATTAACAATTTAATGATTATTGGAGATTTCAATGCCCGCACCGGAGCGCTAGAAAGTGAAAGTAAGCTTATAGAAAATAGGAATCGTAGTTCAAAAGATACAACAATTAAAAGAGAAGGTAAAAAAGTTATCGATCTATGTAATTCCTTTGGATTGAGTGTTTGCAATGGTACTGCGGAAGGAGACAAATTAGGTGACTTCACTTTTATAGGACCACAAGGAAACTCAGTAATCGACTACGCAATGGTGTCAGGAGACTGGAGTGCTATGATGGACAATTTTGAAGTCATAAGAGAAATACATTCCGATCACCTCCCAATCCAACTAACAATCAACCTAAACAGAAACCAGAGGCAACCAGAAGACTCAGTAACTCCGGGAAAATTCAGGTGGAAAAATGTTTTTGCCGAAAGGTATTCACATTGTTTGAATAATAGTCTTCTCCTTCAAGCGACATCATCATCAACATTTTGTCTTAGCTTATCGGAGCTGGACAATATTGTCCTTAAGTCTATTCCGGTGCAATGTCAGGTAAACAACAATTTTATCCACTACCACGAAAAATGGTTTGATAATGATTGTATGGTAGCTCGTAGAAAATCTTTTGCTTGGCTAGGATTACTAAGAAGTTTTCCAGAGAATATCTTTTTTAAAGCGCAATATCTTGCAGTTAACAAACAATACAATGAGCTACTAAGCTATAAACGTCAAAACTACTCAAGAAAACTTGCTCAAGACCTTGCGGACTGCAGAAATGCTGCTGAGTTTTGGACAGTAGTTAGAAAAATTAGTAAAAAGCGAAACAATCAAGTTATTTCACCCATTGAAAACGAAGACTTGCAAAACACTTCAAAACGTTAACAAAAGACAATTTCTCTTCCACATTCCAATTTGCCAAACCTTTTTATGAGAACGAAGAGTTGGACGCACCTTTTTCCTGTGCAGAGGTTCGACTTGTATTGAAAGAGCTCCAAAACAACAAGTCTCCAGGATCGAATGGCATACCTCAAGAGTTCTATAAAATAGACACTTCTATTTTTATAGTGACTCTAACAAAAGCTTTAAACCACGCATACGGTTCAGCTTATTTACCGCTCTATTTCAAAGAAGCCATCATTTGCCCAATTTTTAAAAAAGGTGACAAGGAAGATGCTGCCAACTACAGAGGAATATCATTGCTGAATTCATCAATGAAAATTTTTACGAAACTTCTCTGCAAACGGCTTTATGATTGGGCTCATAACAACAACTTAATAAGCGAGTCGCAAGCTGGGTTTCGAAAGAATTACTCGAACATAGATCAAATCTATTCGCTTACCAATATAGCTGAAATCTTTATAAAATCTAAAAGAAAACTATACGGCTTTTTCATCGACTTCAAGGCGGCATTCGATACCATAGACAGGAAAGCACTTATGCTAAAGCTGTGTAACAAAGGAGTATCGTCAAAGTTTTTGAACGTTTTGGAAAACCTCTATAACTCAACAACTTCTGCAGTCGCTTTTGGATCCAAACAATCCGAACAATTCGAAGTGGAAATAGGAATGAGGCAAGGATGTAATCTGAGTCCTTTATTATTTGCTCTATTTATAGATGACTTAGAAGAGGTATTGCAGGGTGGAGCACGTGTTTCAGCGGATCTTTTAATCAAGGTACTAATGTTCGCCGATGATATTGTGATGCTAGCGGAGTCGCCTGGTAGTCTCCAATTGATCATCAATAGATTGTTCGAGTACTGCAACAAATGGAGGCTCCAGGTGAACCTAGAGAAGTCTAAAGTTATGATTTTTCGTAGAGGAGGCGGCCGAAACGGCCGCAGTGAAACCTGGAAATTTGGAGCTCAAAACATCGAAGTCGTAAATGAATACAACTATCTTGGTATGCGGATATCTAGAAACCTGAACTGGCAAAATCATATGATTGATAAGTTGGCCAAATCGAAGCATGCATTAAACGCAACATGGAGGACTGTTTCACTGTAAAGATGTTCACTACGAATCCAAATATCGTATTTTTGAAACCACAGCGAAAGCGATCATGTGTTATGCAGCTCAAGTTTGGGGCCATAAGGATTTCGATGAAGTTGAGCAGCTTCTGCGCTATTTCTTAAAAAGAAGCTTGAAACTACCTAATAGTACTGCCATCTACCATCTTTATTTATTTCAACTCTGAAAATACAGATAGACTATATCTTAAAGACTATAGCAATGGATGATAGGAGACTACCAAAGAAAATTACGATGCTTGTGATTCAAAAACAAATATCATGGTTCGAGTCATTGAGAGATCTAGCAGAGTACTGTGGACATCCACTATTACTCCGAAGCGATAGGATGGAAACGTGGAAAAGCGAACTCTATAGCCTCATATCGTTATTGGACGAAAGAAAGAGAGAGGATTATACTATGAAAGCCAGAAGTTCATTACACAGGGACATATATGCAAGGCTAAACTATAACCTGTTACGAAATAACTACTTCAGGGCGGAGTATCCAACCGATCTCATGTCACTGGTTTTAAAAGCAAGACGGGAGATACTTCCCCTGAACTATGTTCCTCATAGGACTGATTTGGAAGAAATGTGTGGATTATGTAACACTAGAGAACGCGAAAACGTGTTCCACTTCGTGGCAAGATTTCCTGTTTTGGTGGAAACCAGAAGGAGTATACTTGGAAAAAACTACCTCAGTGAAGAGGAAGTCATAGATGTCTTAAACGGAGTTTTAGACTGGGAATCCCTTTACAACTACACCAAGCTAGGACTTAACTACAGAAAACGGATCTTAGAAGAACTTTTTTTAATTTTATGTTTCAATTTTGTATATTAAACAATATTAATTAATTAAGTATTAATAATTGTCAACTGACAGACGGCATAAGCCATGTTTGAAAAATGAATGATACACTAAACTTTTGTAATTTGTATGAAATAAAATCATTTGGAACCTAACCATTGCCGTTTAAGTCAAAATGGGCCTCATCAGACATGAATAAACAATTTATCAATGTGTTGTCTTCTTCGGCCATGGCGATCATTTTTCGGCAACATTCCAGGCGAACAGGAAAATCCTGAGGGTTTAACTTGTTTGTAATTTGGAATTTGTACGAAAACAAGTTTAAGTCATCATGAAGTATCCGTTTGTAATGACCGTCTGCTAACTCCAATTTGGCCCGATAAATTTCGAGACGAAACACTTGGATTTGCCTGTATTGCCAATGCACAGCCACGATTGTATTCTGAACCCGAACATTAGGATCTCTATGATACGGTCTTCGTTCGATGCTTTCAGATTTGGCAAATATGTTCACCAGCCTCATAATGGTCCATCGACTCGGGGGAGTACCGCCAAACTTCGGCCTAAATTCCCTTTAGACGGAAATGACGGACTGCAAAAAATGGTATTGCTGCACTATCCAACTCCTTTTTTCAGTATCCCAAGCATTCATTTTGATAAATCTAAATAGTAGCCTATAAAATAAAAAAAAAATAAGCCGATTATTGACACTTAAAAAAAGTTATTACGTTTTATTTTTGTAGCACTATTCGTGCGCCACCCTGTATTACATTATATACCAAGCCTTGAAATTGAAGCCTAGTACCCTGCTGATGCGAAACGAAAAATCCCATACAAAAATCACACGACGAAGTCATAAACGAAAAATTTCGCTCTACTTTTCGTTTTCCAGTACGCTGCTGAACGACGAAATGTGTAATTTTAATGGATAGCTGTACTCGATTTCTAAGTACAATTCTCCACTTTTTTCGTTCTCAATTTAATTGAGCGGCACATTAGTTGCTTGCGAAATTTTTACATTTCATTTTTTTTTATTGAAACAAAAAAAATTGGTTTATATTTTCTTTGTGCAGTGTTCAGTGTATTAAAAAGAAAAATCTTATTAAAAATGGATACGTCTAATAAAACATTTAAAAAACAAATTTATCTCGGAAAAGTGCAAGTTCAGATTCTTTAAATTTCGGCTATAAGTCCCATAAGGCCCATTTGAACATCGGCTAAACTAAATCTGCAAAATGAAAATGGAAAGAATCACACCCTTCACATGTATTTGTTTTTAAAAATCGCTGAGTTATGATCCGCGAGATCGAATTTTTCAAGTAACAAGATGGTATTTGAGTGCTTATCAAGCCGGACGAAAGAGTTCTGTTGCCAAAAAGCCGTACAATACGATTTTGGGAGAAGTGTTCCAGTACCATTGGGACATTACTGGAGAAAAAACTGATAAGGAGGAATTCAAAGATGGGCCTATTCGTTGGCGCAAACTTAATCAATTAACCATCCTTGCCGAACAGGTCTCACGTCATCCTCCAATTTCTGCTTTTTATGCGGAGCACTACAACAGAAAAATCACATTTGCCGCCCATGTATGGACAAAATCAGAATCCCTTGGTTTATCTACTGGTGTACACAATAAGGCGAGGGAATCGTAATACGAAGAATACATTTAAACACTTACCAATGATTACGGAAGGTCAATACTTACTATACCGTGGATCGAATTAGGTGGTTCGGTTGAAATCGGTTGAAATGGTGTGGGTTGAAATGCCCACAAACTGGTTACTACCATTTAGATATAATTTTTGTACAAAACTATTTATGGTGGAGAACGTAACAAAGTTACTGCAGAGGTAAACGCGCCCAACGAAAACAAAACCTCTTGTGTCGATTGCTGAAGAATTGAGTGGTCTATGGTCTAGGTAGTTCTCGAGGTAGTTTGTGTGATTCGTTGTGTGTTAATTTTTTCGCGAACTCTTACTTTGGTTGTAGATAATTCAAATAAATTATCAATCGTTGCAAATGATAAACTAAACCTGAATTATAAAAAAAGTATATCAGCACAACCGTGTGTGCTTGGAAGCAGTGGGAAATGACACTCCCATCTCTCAAATTCAAGTAAAGTGTGCGAATAAAAAAATTTTTTTTAAAATCCAAAACATAATATTGATGTGCTAAGTTTAGTTGAACAATATTTAGCAATCTATTTGGAGTACATCCCTCACGGAGTGCAGTGCAATCAATCACCAAGCAACAAGAAAAGACGTGTCTCACAAAATGGAAAGTGAGTCATAAAGTTCTTTTTTCGTTTTTTTCTTCCGTACCTTCAAAGCGAGCGCCGAAAAGAAAGTAAATGTTCGATTTGGAAGCAGAGACTGTTGAATCGAATTCGGAAGAAGTGCGTGGGTCTCGTTGAAAAGCAACAAACGAGACACGGGAATCTAAGAAAAAAGAGTGTACCGCCCGCTGTAGCTACGCTCTCACCACCGATTCCCACCCTTTTTCTTCTCTGTATGTAGAGAGATGATTATTCAGTGTAGACCCAAAAACTACTTAACCTTTACTTCAATCTAAAGAAAAATGACGAAAGAAAATTTAGCAGCGTTGCATGCTGCACAATCCGACGACGAAGATGTCGCTGAGGATGATGTGGCCGTCAATGTCGAAGGTCGGGGTGGCTACATTATTAATTTCATTAATCAGGTCGAAGAAATCCGTGAAATAATCGATAAATTACAAGACAATGTCGAAGAAGTTAAAAAAAACCGCGCCATTCTGTCAGTGCCACAATCGAAATAAAAACCAAACAAGAACTCGAAGATCTGATGGCCGATATCAAGAAGAACGCCAACAGAGTTCGTGGCAAGCTCAAGGGCTTCGAACAAAACATCGAAGAGGAAGAGTAGGCCAACAAATCCAGTGCGGATCTGCGCATTCACAAAACCCAACACTCCACCATGTCTAGGAAGTTCGCCGAGGTCATGACCGAGTAAAATCGCACTCAGACCGACTACAGAGAACGCTGCAAAGGCAGAATACAGCGTCAGCTGGAGATCATCGGTCGGGCAAGTACCAACGACGAGCTCAAAGCCATGCTGGAGCACGGTAATCTGGCCGTCACTCAAGGTATTATCATGGAAACGCAGCAGGCTAAACATACACTAGCCGATATCGAAGCTCGACACGCTGACATCATGAAGTTGGAGACGTCCATTAAGGAATTGCACGATATGTTCATGGACATGTCCATGAGAGCCATTGCAAATTATTGCACATTCCTTAAAAAGAATTTGAAAACATTGTAGTTATTTCAAGGTCATTACATAAATGTATTTATTTAAGTTTCTAAAAGAGTAAATGGGTTATTTGCATGTTCCTTGAAAATGGTGTCCGAAATGAGTAAGAAGCCATAAATTAGAACTCAGAACCGTCTACACCATCCCAATGAAGCACGTAGTTTTCGAATTATAGAGTGGTTTAAATCACAATTTCATTGATTTTCTTAAAATTGATACAAATTTCATCAAATCGGCAGACAAACCAGTTAATAAATCCCTAAGTAATTGCGTAATTTCGATCATTTAAACGGTTCTGAGTTTTATTTTAAATCCTCTATGTGTAACCAGAACAATATTTAAATCCAAGAATTATTTCAAAAAAATTACATCTGAAAGTAATTTGGTGACAAAAAATTTTCCATCTAACAATAATTTGGTTTTACAACTTGTCAATTGTTTTTGACAGCTTACAGAACTCTCCGCAATTATTTTTGCTCTGTGGTTTTCGTTAGCATTTCGCTCTCCTAGTGGAGACCACCGAAAAATTTTGTTTCGCATCAGCAGCGTACTAGGCTTGAATTGAAATGTAATGCAAATAAATCCGAAAGGAATACCTACATATAAAAATATTTTATGCATTTACAAACATTTAAAATTAAAAAATGTTTTTGATCTGTAAATCGGGGTAGAGTGAATAATAAACGTGACGTAAGCCGTGTAGCACAGTACATAGATACGTTCCATATAGGACGTTCCATGCAGCACAGCACGTTCCATACAGCCCGTCAGTGTTAAGCCTAGTACGCTGCTGATGCGAAACGAAAATTTTCGGTGACCTCCAATAGGAGAGCGAAATGCTTACGAAAATCACAGCGGAAAAATATTTGCGGAGAGTTGTGGTGTAAGCTGTCAAAAAAAGTTGACAAGCTGTAAAAAAAGGAGTTTTGTCACCAAATTACTTTTAGATGGAATTTTTTTGTCACCAAATTACTTTTAGATGTAATTCTTATAAAATAATTCTTTGATATAAAAATGGTTCTAGTTACACAAAGAGGATTTAAAATAAAACTAAGAACCGTTTAAATGAATTAAGCAATTACTTTTGAATTTATAAACTGGTTTATCTGCCGATTTGATAAAATTTATCAATTTTAAGAAAATCAATAAAGTTGGGAGGTAAACCACTCTAAAATTCGAAAACTACGTGCTTCATTGGGATGGTGTAAACGATTCTAATTTATTGTTTCTTACTAATGCCGGATACCATTTTCAAGTCCAAGATTTATTTTTAAAAAAATATACGAGTATGTAAAGGAAATTTGGTGACAAAAAAATACATCTAAAAGTAATTTGATGACAAAACTACTTTTGGTTTTGTTAATGCTTCCTTTGAAAGTATGAAGTTAGAATCTAAAAAGATATCGCTCGCCTTTATTGGATAACCCGTTCCAAAGATATAGTCCAAAACCAATTATTTGTTCACCTTGAAAAACATGATCTGAAAATACCTGGAGTGTATCTTTGGAACGGGTTTTATCCTAAAAACTTTGTTGATACCTTTTTGTAATCTACTCTTGATACTCTCAAAATAAGCATCAAAAGTTTTTATGTAAAAGCCTTATTGCAAAAAATCACTCTTGAAATACGCTATTTGGAGCTATTCCTGGAGCTATTTTTTTTTAATACAACTTCTTTGCAAAAAATGTTGATGCTTCCTTTGAAAGTATGAAGTGCTGATTCTAAGAAGATATCGCTCACCTTTATTGGACAACCCGTTCCAAAGATACAGTTCAAAAGCTATTCATTGTTCACCTTGAAATACATAATCTGGAAATACTTTGAAGTGTATCTTTGGAACGGGTTATCCTAAAAACTTGGTTGATACCTTTTTGTAATCTGCTCTTGATACTCTCAAAATCAGCATCAAAAGTTTTTATGTAGGAGCCTTATTGCAAAAAATTACTCTTGAAATACGCATATTTAGAATGATGTATGCGTATTCCTAGAGCTATTTTCTTTAATACAACTTCTCTGCAAAAAATGTTAATGATTCCTTTGAAAGTATGAAGTGCTGATTCTAAAAAGATATCGCTCGCCTTTATTGGACAACCCTTTCCAAAGATATACTCCAAAAGCTATTCACTGTTCACTTTGAAATATATAATCTGAAAAATATAATCAGACTATAAATATAATGGACTATAGTTTTTAGGATAACCCGTTCCAAAGATACACTCCAAAGTATTTTCAGATTATATATTCCAAGAGAACAGTGAATAGCTTTTGGAATATATCTTTGGAACGGGTTTCCATATATTTTCACAAAAAAACACCAGACAAAATACAACTTCATAACATTGTCGATGCTTCAGAAAGTGCTTATGGAGCTTGCATTTACCCTGGTACGATCATAGTGAGGATATTATTCGCGAAATCTCGTGTAGTACCAATTGAAAAGAAGACAGTGAAGAAACCAACAATACCACGACTAGAATTATGCGCAGCTAAGTTAGCAGTCGACCTTGCTAAAAGGGTCAAGAAGGACATAGAGTATGAAGGGGCGCTACATATTTCTGGACCGATTCTGAAATTGTTTTGCCGTGGATTAATTCCAGCTCAAAAACACTATGGATCTTTGTCGGCAATAGGGTATCGTCTATCCAAGCTAGTACCATATCACAACAATGGCGTCATGTGAAGTCTACAGAAAATCCAGCAGACTTATTAACACGCGATATATCTCCTGAAAAATTGAAGGAATCAAACCTATGGTTCTATGGGCCCATTTTTCTTCATGGCCCAGAATCAGCCCGGCAACAACCTTATGCCAAACCAGTAACTTCAGCTGTCATGAATGACAATCGTTATTCAATACACTTCATTTACAAAATTCAGCATGGAAACTCATTTACAAGGTTGCAGCGAGTTACTGCATTTGCACTAAGATACATCCAGTATATTAAAATTGCTGTTGAGAGGGAGAAGCAAAAGAAACTTCGTTCAAAGCAATCAAAATGTCTGAAGAAGGTTCTATCCATGGAGGAAGTTAACAAGAAAATCCACGAGGACGTTCTATCAAGTTAGGAGTTAACTCAAGCACTCAATACCATAGTCCAAGTTATGCAAAGAGACGAATTCAGCACTGATATTCTACAACTAAGCAAATGTCATGAATGCAGCAAAACGAGCTCTTTACTCTGCCTCTCTCCATTTTAGATAAGAGCGCGTTGGCGGAAGACTGAAATCAAGAACTTTATCTTATGAAACAAAGCATCCTATTTTATTGCCTTAAGAACATCCGTTTGTAAAGATTATAATGAAGGACATCCATGAAGATCACAAACATGTTGGCCAACAAACACTTCTGGCCATAACCAGACAACGCTTCTGACCGATCAAGGGTAAAACAATTGCACGAGCTGTAGTAAAAGGTTGCATAAGATGTACCAAAGCCAAGCCTGAGCCGTTTTCTCGAAGAATGGGAAAAGTGCCAACAACTACAGTAGACCTCTCACGCCCATTTGTGAATTCAGAGGTGGACTTTTGCGGACCAATTTGGATCCATTATCGAGGCAGAGGAAGTCGACCACAGAAGGGATATATCGCAGTATTTTTCTATTTTGATGTTTAAGCAAAAGCAGTTCATCTAGAGGCTGTAAGCGCTTTAACAACAGAAGCATTCATAGGTGCATTAAAACCCTTTACAGGAAGGAGAGGTCCCGTCAGAAATTTTTATTTTGACAATGCAACAAACTTCGTCGGAGCTAGAAACCAACTCTAGGAGCTGAGCCAGTCAGTATATTCCTCTGAAGGACGTAACTCTATTATATCATCCTGCACAACAAAAGGTATTGATTTCCATTTCATACCGCCGCGAGCCCCACACTTCGGTGGTTTATAGCAAGCCGCGGTAAAGTCAGCGAAACACCTACTTTATCGGAGTACAACAACTGCTTATTTGACACATGAAGAATTCAAAACACTCATAGTAGAAATTGAGGCAATTTTAAACGCGCGGCCTCTAACACCATTATCATCCGTTCCAATTGATCTTACAGTCCTAACTCCAGGTCATCTCCTGATTGGTGAACCATTGACAGCATCCATTAATTCTAATGTTGAGACAACAAGAATGAGCCTGCCTACAAGATGGAAGTTCAAGAACGAATTTTGGAACAGATGGCCGAGGGTATACTTGAATGAAGTGCAATAAAGAAGTAAATGGAAACAAAACAAACAAAATCTTCAACCTGGAGCTATAGTTTTAATTAAAAAAGACAACATCCTACCACTAAAATGGCCTCTGGGTAGAGGCGTCAAAACTTATCCGGCAGTAGAAGGTGTAACTCGCGTAGCAGACGTGAAAACATCAGCTAACATTTTACGACGAGCCGCTCAAAAACTTGCTCCGCTTCTAATCGATGATGATGATGAAAAGGCAAAACAAGAATGTCCATATGAACCAAAATCAAAATATTTATCACGCAAGCCCAATGGTTCATCTAAACGAAAGGCAGAAGGCTCAACATCAAAAGTCACGAAGTCTAGCACAAGCAACAGCGAACATGAACAACCACAAAGAAAACATCGAAGGTCCTTTAGTTGGGTATTAGTAACAGTGCTGATAGTATGTCTAGCTTTACCCATAATAAGTAGTCATCCTGTGGAAATCAATCAATTTCCTGCTGAACTTGGACTTTACTTTGAATCTCTCGGAACAGTTTACCTGGCATCAAACGATTGTAACCTGGTAGTGTATGATCTAGAACCATACTGGGCTGAAAACGCAGAATTTACAAACGAAATACAAACTTTGCGACAGTTTTGCAAACTGATAACACACAACAGTTCTTGCATATCAATAATTAATCAGTTTGTCCACCTAAAAGATGAGTTAAAAAGAGGCGAGATATTCACTTACAGCAATCAAAAACCGAGAGAAAAACGGGGTGCCTTTAATATAATGGTGACAATAGCTAATTCTTTACTTGGAGTCCTACATGCGGACTATGCACAAATGCTATCGAAAACATAAAAGTGGCATAAAAGCAAAATACGATTATGTTCTACAACTCTTTAAAAACCCATACATCCATCATAGACTCAACAGTAAACATAATTAGGAGGGATCAAGTTTCAATTCGCAAAAAATTAAAATGTTAGACGAGCAGCTTAATAAGATAATAAGTCACACAATTCAAGAAAACCTGCACAAGTTATGACTGACCCTGTCGATCGAGCTGACATTGATGATTACCAATACACAACGAGTACAAGCATCTTTAATCAATGTGCTGATGGACACCAATCATGGAAAGGTCAACACACTCCTATCACCACAACAACCTAACAGGAAAATAGTAATCATAAGAGGACACAATCCTTCTTCGCTTCGATGATCGTTGGAACCATCTGAGCCGTTGCAGTTATACAAGTTTATGAACCTAAAAAGTCGAGTCATCAACAACCACGCCATGTTTAAAATATAAAATTCCCTCTTGTCACCACAGAAACGTTTAAAATATTCAGAATAATACCTATACCAATAATTGCAAACGCTTTTTTCACGGCAATCAAACCAGAAAACCCAAATCTGATTGTCAGTCAACATCGCGACCAATATCTATTGGATCAAGAACTAGCAACATGATAAACAACTGGACTATCAACATACCTTTGCGAACAATCAAAACTGATATACCGTAAGGGAGCAAGTGTATACATATGTGAAGTTTCATTGCTAAACAACATGCCATTACCATCAAAATGAAGTTAACGCAATTAATCCAAAATCAAATAGGGACCCGACATACACATCAAAATGAATGGATTTATGCAATCGAAAACAAGGCAATCATCAATGCTGTATGCGGCAATGTCATCTCTTCAATCTGTTTGGAGGGATCAAGTCTTCTTAAAATACAACCCAATTGCGTCATCAAGCAAGACGAGTTAACGTTTCAAGGACATTTTTTTTCTATAACTTTGGACGCTCTCAAGGGATTATGAATACCCTTGATATGTTTTTCTTAACACAGCGCGGCATCCGATGGAAGAAGAGAAAGAAGGATAGGAAAGTTGTGTGGCGCGATGTTCTGAGACTAGAGCTGGTTGTTGTCTCAGATTTATTTTCAGGCATGGCGGCGGAACTAATGCGGAGAGAATTACCGTGTCTTATTTATTTATGTCCCTTATAATTCGATTATTTTATTTATTTTGTTGTCGTATTTTATCGGTATGCTAGTTTACTCAATCACATGTTGTTAGTGTTATGCCTAAACAGCATGTAATGAGCAAAGCAGCAACTTATTTTATGACAATTTTTAGAATTGGTTTTTAATGGAATATAAGAAGACGTAGACAACGCCAGGAATCGAGCCCGCAACCACGAGCACACAACTATCGCAACACGGCCACCCCCATAAAATTTACACCAGCAATACCTTTGCGAACAAATAAAACATTTATACCGTAAGGGAGCAAGTGTATGCATATATGAAGTTTCAACATGCCATTACCATCAAAATGCAAGGTAACGCAATTAATCCAAAATCAAATATGGACCCGACTTACGCATCCAAATGAATGGATTTATGCAATCAAAAACAAGGCAATCATCAATGCTGTATGCGGCAATATCATCTCTTCAATCTGTTTGGAGGGATCAGTTCTTTTTAAAATACAACCCAATTACGTCATCAAGCAAGAAGAGTTAACGTTTCAAGGACATAAAATTTACACTAGCAATACGAAGATCTCATACACCAAATTGAGCAACTAATCAAGTTCCGCAGTAGCAAAAGACCTTGTTCCAGAAAACCCGTCATTTAAGTTTGAAACAGAGAAGATCGAAGAACTAAGCCAGCGAATTAAAAATCAGATACTCACTGAATCATCATAAACACTTAGTAATCACGATAGTCATCAATATTCTGTAGGATGCATATCCCTTATCTTATTGGTATCATTCATCATAATCTAGTGTTGAAGAACAAAGGCTAGCCGAAATCACATGGACCTAAAGAGAAACCCAAGACAGAGTCCTATCCCAAGAATACGGACAAGATTGAGTCTACCTGCAGAAAAAGCTTAAAATTTCAATTATGGTTTTATTTTAATTTTTTTTTGTCTATTTATAAGATTGCTTACACATTAAGATAATAATCTTATAATAAAATAAAATATAAATGTAAATTATATAAATTAAATTAACCTTTTGTTTGTAATAAATTTGTATGATTAATTTTGTGTAATAAATTTGAAAAATATTGAAACTCAATTAACCACATTAAATAATAACAGTTTATTCATAGTAAAAAAAATGTTGTAATCTAAAAACTTGTTGAATGCATATCATTCAACGAGAGCGAGTATGATCATGACTGAATATATAAACACAAATTCACACAATTCAATGTATACATTAAAATGCACATACTGAATCTATTCGCATCAGTAAAATAAATCTTGACCTACTTCAAGATAGTGCATTCTTTTATTACAAACACTAAGCGAATGTATTCAGTATGCAAACGCAAAAATAAATAACAATAATTCCGGATACCCGAAACGTGATGCCTAGCCAACAGAAAATTCACCTTGAACTATTACTGCAGGTTAATAAACTGCAGATACAGCAGAATGGCAATGGCAAGGTGTTTCGCGTATACGAAGTTCGACCCTTTAAAAATTGCATTATGTTCAGGGTTGTCCAAACTGCAAAAATTACTTTATGTTATTTTGAAGTATTCGTAAAATATATATTGTTTAGTTAAGCAATTTTTAGATATATATATTCCCGATTTTGGGACAATAAATCATTCAATTTAAATCGCCAGACTGAATTGGTTCATGTATTTATATTAGCTGCCCCCCCCCCCCACCTAAGGTAAAGGTGGCTAATATACTATTCTAGTGAATTGGTACATGAACCAAATTCATAATCAACAACAAAGCCACGGTATTGCTTCCTGGTAGCGTCAGCAAAATGTATTTTCTGGTCGCCTCATGCTCAATTATTAAAATTCCAGATTGTTGAGCCTCTTTTCCGTCATTGTTGCCCGTAGTTTCTAATTAATTTTAGCTTGCTAAAACTCCCTGTCATAAACAATTTTAATGCGACAATGAGATTCGGAAGAGATTTGGCAAAGTCCCATTCAACGATGAATTTCATGAAGTCTATAGATAACCAATTGGATGTTATCACTTTAGCCACTTTCAAATGAATTCTCAACCTTGGTATCTATAAGAGAAGTTCTGACTCAAACACCTCATCATAAACACTAGCAAATCTTGAAACAGCAATTTTCAAATCATCAATGTTTGCTATGTTTCTATTTTTTTAGCCAAGTGATCAACACTTAATCCCTTAGCTTGTAGTGCCATCTGAGTAAAATTTATTTCCTTAAGGACGTTATTCCAAAAGAAGAGAAAAGAAAGAAATGCGAAATCAAACACTGCAGATTTTAGGTTCTGTGCAGCACCTTTTGTTTCTACATTTTCTCTAGTATCACACAACTCTTCAACTGCAGCTAAGATTGCATCAAAATTTCGGCCAAAACTTTCACTGCAGCATAATGAGCACTACAGTGTGTTGCTCAGTCTTTTCACGGTTGATTTGCTGTCCTTGAGAAGTACTTCCCAGCGATGAGCGGAAGCAGAAAAAGATGTAATAGTTGTCTCTACTGTTCCAAAGCATGTTATACAATATATATTTGGTGGAAATGAATGTTGGCCACATAAACTAATTGAATGATGTATACATCCAAAGAAAGTTGCTTTGTTTTTTTCTTTAATAATAGCTTGGACTCCCCCATGCACACCGCTCATAACAGCTGCATTCTCATAACCCTGAGAACGACACACCATAATATCTAAACCGTCGTTTTCAAGATTCTTTAGAATTTCTTTACTTAAATCCGCAGCTTTTTTTCATGTAAAGGAAAAAATCCCAGGAATGCTTTTTTGATGTTTACTTTTCTATTATCAATTTTAACATAACGGATCCCTTCAGACATCTGATCAATATGTGAAATATCAGGTGTACTATCAAACATAATTCCAAAATATTTAGCTGATTTGATTTCAGTGACAATTGTGCATTTGACTTGATTCGCTAAGATATTAATGAACTCGTTTTGTATTTTTGGCGATAAATATGAGACTTTTTGTGATTTTTCTGGCTCAGAATTCAAGATGTGCTCTTTCAACACAACATCATACTTTGACATAAGACTGACTAGTCCTAAGAAATTACCTTTGTTTGAAGAGTCTTGTACTGCATCATGTCCACGGAATGCTAGGTTATGTTTAGCCAGAAACAATGTTATGTCTAATAATCTAGATAAGAGGTGCCTCTACTTCTGTTTTATTCAACATCCATTAATTGCAAGACTGAGTCATCTATTGTTTTATGTAATTCTAAACTCATTTCAAAAGTTTTCCACTTCTCAAAATTTTCTATGTGATCATTTGGGGTTCAGTTTCCACCATTTCTGAAATCCATTCATGAATGCTGTTTTTGTATCAACATTATTGGTGACAGCAAATAAACGACAGCAAAAGCAGTACAGGCTATTAGTTATAGGAGAATATATGATCCATGATCGCAGAATCTTGTCTCCGTTAAGTAGAACTTTATAAAACCATTCTTCTGTAAGATGACGAACATAGCCTTTTACTTTTACCCCTGGCCTCGACACAGTGGTGAATGGTCCCTCCCGGTTTTGGAAATGGTCAAATCCTTTTTTTATGATTTCAATTCGAACTTTATCAGAAACGGGTATACTCCAATGTGAGATATCTCTCATGTTATGAAGTTCATCCGTGTAGGAACTCCCTTCAGTACTTGATTCGTAATCAGTACCGTTGCTGTTATTTTGAGTATTTTGGATTGATTCGGCTTCTTGTATTTTCAACACTGATTTTGTTTCTTCCCTGTTGCTTTCTGAAGATGAGCTTGTATTTTCGGAATCATTCTCATGATCAAGGTGACTGTCATTTGCTTTTGACGAACTTTGGATGTCGTTAATTTTTTTTAACAAAATTGAAAATGGATTCAGACATGCTCTGAAGAACGTTCATTTTAGCCTGTTTGGATTTTCTATGCTGAGCACCACTCCTTCTTTTTGTTGTATGAACTCCTCGAGACATATTTCTCTTGTTTTGTAGTTACGCGTATTCTCAAAAATATATTGACTATGTAGGTATGCTTTATCGATGTATTCTTAATATATTTGTATAAATATAATTATTATTTAAATTAGAGTGGTCATTAAAAAACTTCACTGCAGATGGGCATAAATCAGGTCCAAATAATTAAAAACTAATTCTCTATATTATTCATATTTGTATATTCATCCCTTTTTATACCCTCTAAACGATGCCTTAGGTTATTACTATATCTTATTCAAACAAAAATGTATTCAAAGACAATAATTATAGTATTAGTAAAAATAGTAAATAATGTCTAAATAATTTGAATTTGATTATTATTCAAACATAAAAATCTAATTAAAAAAAGGCAAACTTAATAACGATGGTGTACCTATATTCATTACTACTAATAACGGGTGATTTTTTTGCTACTTGGTTTTTGACGTTTATATTTTTGACAAATTCCACGAACATTTGACATTTTGATTCAGTATTGTTTGCCATTTCATCATGAATAGACTTACGCCTGAACAACGTTTGCAAATTATTGAAATTTATTATCAAAATTCGTGCTCTGTGAAAAATGTGTTTCGCAAGCTACGTCCGGCAAAATTGTCTTCAGCGACGAGGCTCATTTTTGGCTAAATGGATACGTGAATAAGCAGAATTGCCGTATTTGGAGTGAAGAGCAGCCAGAGGCAATTCAGCAGCTACCAATGCATCCCGAAAAATGCACTGTTTGGTGCGGTTTATGGGCAGGCGGCATCATTGGGCCGTACTTCTTCAAGGACGATGAAGGCCGCAGGGTTACGGTCAATGGAGAAAGGTACCGTTCGATGATAACAGATTTTTTTTGCCGAAAATGCAAGAATTGAACTCGGTCGACAGTGGTTCCAACGGGACGGTGCCACATGCCACACTGCACGCGAAACCATGCATCAATTGAGAGGCGAATTTGGTGAGCAGTTGATCTCACGTTTTGGCGCAGTCAATTGGCCACCAAGATCATGTGATTTGACCCCGTTAGACTATTTTTTGTGGGGCTATGTTAAGTCTATTGTCTATGGGGACAAGCCAAACACGATTGCTGCCTTGGAAGCCAACATTGAACGCGTCATTGGTGAGATTCCGGCCGAAATGTGTGAAAAAGTTTGCCAAAATTGGACCTACAGAATGGACTACCTGAAGCGTAGCCGCGGGCAACATTTAAGTGAAATTATTTTTAAAAAGTAAATGACAGAAATTGGTTTATCGATACAAATAATAATTTCATTCACTTTTTACAAGTTTCTGTGTTTTTTTGAATTTTCAAAAACCAAGCTCTTAAAAAATCACCTTTTACAATTAACTACTTACTTCAATCAATAGATATCTACATTAAATTAAGTTATAAAATATGTTTCCGACAAAAAACCCAAAAAAATTAAGCTTATTTTATAAAAATCTTGATCTATGCAATGAACTTACCTTGTTTTTGGACAATTATAAATTGTTATCAATATATTTTCTTTAGCAACTATTTCAACTTTTGCAAGACACTAAGTATTCAAATAAAATATCTGAAAGTGAACCACAACTCACGAATAATTATACGAAATGACAGGCAACATCAGGGCACAGATATAAGAACTTCAATAACAAACGCAAACCAATCAAAAATAATAAAAAGAACTCCACGAGATAGATGATAGAAACCATCCATCAAAAAATAGTGCTAACAACCAACCAAATAGAGCAAAAACAAAAAAACGTGTAAGTCAATTGTTGACGGCGACCGACGAGACGATGAAAAGGATTTAAAAAAAGTAAATAAGAGCATGCAACCGCAGTGCAAACTTCGGGTAAAAATAGCGGTTTCTCTTGCCTACCAAAATGTCTACCTACTGAAGCTGCAATTTTCAACGTCTTCACGATATAATATCCTCATATAGAGTAGAGCCTGCTTTTCACAACCGCAGTACAAAGTTCGGGGAAAAATAGCCATATCTAAGAACGACCCGAGAATTACTTTTCTTGTCGACGCACCTGCGTGTGGGGCCAACATAATAAAGCAAAAACAAAAAACGAGGAAGTCAATCGTTGAGGATGACACGTCGATAATATATTCTTTGTGCAAATAGAAACTGGTAGGTAGTTAGGTTAGGTACAATGTCGCAATTAGTAGGTATATACTCGTAAATTAAATTTTTAATTTATTTTTTGTGAGGCGCAGAACCTCTTTATTCAAAATCTGGATTCAAACTAAATTAAAATAAATGACAATTTCAATCGACTCGTCGCGTCAACCAAGCGAATCCGGCTGCTGTTCCCACAGGTGCTCTCCGGTTGCAGTGTCGCTAGGTGATGGAATTTGCATTGTTATGAGTTATAATTTATAATCTTCTAGATGCGACGTAAGCGATTCTTTGGGAAGTGTTTGTGTTAGAAGCACATTTATGATGTCAACTTGTCAACTTATAGGGTGTTAACTCATTCGCCTTTTAAAATCGAACGCCCAAGTTCCATGCTCTTGCTTGGACGTGTTGAGGAATGTTTTCTATCACTATCATTCTAAGTGTTGGTATAGGGTTTCAATGTGCTGATTCTTCTGCAGCAGAAAAGTCACTCATTTATAAAAGGTAAAATATTGCTAATGCGATGAAAGGGATTGAGATTGTAATAATGGCTATACCGTTGTATTTGTTACGATTTTCCAAAAGATCGTTATACTTTGAGTTTTTGGCATGCAATTCTTTTATCATTTGTAGAGATAATAACTCTTCAGTATTTTTACTAATAGAAGTAGGTTGAAGGACAGCCGGTAAATGTTTGTAGGCGGACATTTCAGATGATTTATAAACTTGATTCTGGATTATGAGTGATGTTTTGTGGCAATGTATGATATAACTTCCATCTAAAGGTACCATTTCTTCATTTACTTCAATGGATCCGGTATATTGATTTAAGAATAGGATACCTGGTGTGATTTCTCCGAGCGATGGTATGTGTTAGTTATTGATTTTGGTGCAGTTTGCGGTTCTGCTGTTCAATAGATGTGGAATGCACGTGGAATTGGTTATATCGATTATATTATTTCTTTGACATATAGATAGTTTATGAAATTATAAAAATGGAGACATGACTCCATAAATTGCTTTCCTACATTCTAATACATTTTCGTAAGGTATCTTAAGAATAGTTTTGCCTTTTTGAACGACCTTGATTAAAATTGTTTTACATGTTTCTACTGTGGTGGTTGGTAAACTTATCATATATAGGATTAAGGAATTATTTGAAGCAAATTTTATTTGAGCAAATTCTAATGCTTCCAAGACATTTACATATGGCATGTCTTCTTTATTTAAATTTTTTGTATAATGTTAAATTCAATATTAGAAAGAATATAACTGTTCACTATATTGGACTTGGTCCAGTGATTAGCATATTCCAAGTCTACAAGTTCTTCTTGTTTTAATCCTAATTTTAATTCTACGCTTAAGGCTAACTCGTCATTAACTTGATCGCTTTTTTTATTCCATTAGTGATTTTGTTTTTATGTTTACAATTTCCTCAATCTTTTTAATTATTATTTTGTTTATAACAACTTGATTATTATTATTAGTTAACACATAGTTTATTTTTTCTTTAATTATATCAAAGTCATGTTTATCAGGGCTTCCTGAAATGAATTTCTAGGTAATGCCTAGAAAATCTATAGAGTGTTTAGCTCTAGCTGTGGACATTAGTCGGTTAAGATGGGTTTTAATTTGAGTTATTTAATTTTTTAGGAAAGGAAGGATGGGATATTTTTCTAGTGTGTTATCTGTTAGGAATATTTCCTGTTCTTCACTTATTACTTCGTAGTGCTTGAGATCAATACTATGAATGATCTTGAAGGTTCCTGACTAAACTTTTGCTGACCCTGTGTCTATGGCTATCGATTGAGCGCTGTAATAGTCTAGGCTCTGTACTTCTGTAGTACATATTGCGATGAAAAATCTAAAAAGAAACAGTGTTCAATTTTTTAGGAGCGACTTATGAACAGTTCTGCCTGCCTGAGTTACAACCGTGGTTGTTTTATTTTCAGATATTATTTCCTTTTTATAACGACGATGTAATTTTGATCCTATTCGTTTATTTTCTTTTACATATATAATTTGTCCAGGAATAAATTCCTTTGCTGGTTGCCTTGATTTGTTTTGGTACTTAAGATTAGCAGCTTGTTTGTCTTGAATTTTTTTAATATTGTCGATCCGTGCTGTTTCTAATAATTCTGGATTTGAAGTAACCCTGCGCACAAATCTCAATTGGTTTTTTGCCAGTAGTTTAGTGTATTGAGATATTATATTCTTGAACTGCACGTTCTAGTAATTCCGTAAAGAAACGATGGCAGCATTGAGCTTCCAAGCATCTCATTATTTCAACGAGTGTCGATTGGAATCTCTCGACTTGGCTATTAATATTACTGCAATATGGTGGAGTTGTAAAAATTTAAATTTTAGCGCATGTTTGATCATGAAGGTAATGGTGGATGAATTGAAAGATTTTTCGTTATTGATTACTATTGTTTCGGGTAAGCCGAATGAAAAAAGGATTTCCCTTAGAGGTCGTATTATAACTGGAATGGCTTTGGATTTGAGGAACTTTACTTGTACATATTTTCTGAATTTATCTAATGCAATGAAAACGAGATTATTTTGTGTGGTTAAAATATTAACGTGTACTATCTGTTCCGGGTATTGAGGAATTGGGGTTTCTTTTAATTATAACTTACTAGGATGTATGTCGTATTTACTCTCGTTGCAGACGTTACAATCCTGATTACTCTGTTTATTTTAGTAGGCATTGCTGGAAAATAATATTTTTCCAGTATTTGTATTTTATTTTGGCGTTCGTTACGATCTGCTCGTTTATGTGTATTTATTATTATTTCTTCCTGTTCTGTTTCATTCGTTATACCTTCAACTTGAATTTGAGTAAATCTAATGTGATATTTTTTAAAATGAAAGGGGTAAATTTGTTGTATCAATCCTATTACTCTCTCTTCTGTCTTAATGCAGTTTATAACGGATGGGTTTAGGACTGTTTTCAAAATGGGAACACTATTTTCAGTGTTATAACGGGGTTCTGTGATAATATGGCGATGATGTCGTGGAAAGACAATTGAAAAGGTTTGAGCAGATGAATTACCAATATTAAAAAAGTTTTGTGTTTTAAAAACGTTGATCGGTACTTCGACACATGGAGTTAATCCTTGGCTAGAACTTTCGTCACTATGTTGAGTTGTGGATAAATTATGCACTTGAGATAACTGTGGGGCTCTAGAGAGAGTGTCGGCTAGAACATTTGTTTTGCCAGGTATATATTTAATTTTATGGTTAAACTCTTCGAGTAAAGTCTTAAGGCAAAAGTGAGTGGTTGGTGATCTGTGAAGATCCTGACTTTGGCATAACCGTAAAAGTAATTTCGAAGTCAGCCTAGTGCCCAAAGAATGGCTAGCATCGCTTTCTCGTTAGCCGCGAAGCTTTCTTCTGACTTGTTAAGCGTTCTGCTTATAAAAGTAATTGGCCTATTTTCTTGCTCGAGTAATGCTCCGATAACAAAATTCGAAGCGTCAGTTATTAAGTCGCATGGTTTTCTATAATCAGGGTAAGATAATAATATTACATCTTCCGATATAAGTGAGGTTTTTAATTTTTCAAAACCATCTACAGCCTCTTGATTTAGGCTTATAAGTTTTTTTGCTGACTGAGTCTTGGACATACGTCCTTCCTCCCGTCTCAAGAGTATTGTCAGTGGATTTTCCAGCTGAGCATATAGTTGTATAGAACGACTGTAATAACCGAATAATCTGAGAAGGGATCTAAGCTCTTTTAAGGTGCTTGGAGTTGCGAAATCTAAAATGGATTTAACTTTTTCAGGATTTGTCTTAATACCTTCCGATGATACAAGAAAGCCAAGAAACTCTAATTGTGATCTGAAAAATTTACATTTGTCGAGTTGAATTTTCATGTTTGCTCTATTAAGTGTATTGAAAATTTGTTCGATATGCTCGGTATGTTGAGCTTCGTTTGCACTGAAAACGATATTGTCATCAATGTAGACGTAACAAGATTTTCCAATATATTCTTGTAGAATATCGTCAAGTGCTCTTTGGAAAATCGAGGGAGCATTTTTCAACCCCAATGGCAACCTCGCGAATTTGTATTTGCCATTATTTATAGAGAATGCCGTCTTCTCGATGTCAGATTCCTTTAAATGAATTTGATGGAAGCTGCTTTTCGGGTCACGAATGGTGAAGAATTTACTCTTTCCTAATTGTGCAATAACTTCGTTTATATCGGGTATTGGATATCTATCCGCAATTGTGATGAAATTCAATTTGCGATAATCAATAACCATTCTATATTGCTTTGTACCCCATTGTTCCAAAAAACCAAACTCCAGGTTTTTTGGAACAATCCAAACTGGTGATTTATAGCGAGACCGTGAAGGTATATAGTATATGTAAGTCTTTCTTCGCGTTCGAAAAATATGTTTGTGTGGTTGCTTACAACCGAATTGAGGAGGTATTTTTGATGGCTTGTTAAGGAATCAGTATTTAAATTATGTTATTAACCGCCTGTGATTTTAGTTGTTTGATTTTAATACTAACTTTGTTGAATATTGTCATGAGACTATCCTGAGTGTGAATAACTGCAGCTAATTCCTTAAGACTGTCTTGGCCCAGTATCCCATAAAAAAGTTTTGAGAGTGGGTAGGAGAAAAAAATGTATATTGATCCGAATAAGTTTAAAACGGTATGCTGACTGATTTTAACATCAACAGCTATAGATTTAGCATAAAATATTTGTTCGTTAGATAAAGGTCTTTGCACTAGATCGGGTTTAATGTAATTCTTACTCGATCCGGTATCGATTAAAAATTGTAAAATATCTCCGATCCCCGTTTTTCATTCAAAGTAGGGTAACGAGGACTCGGTTAGCCTAAAAAATGTATGTCACTATATTCTGGTGCTTGTTCTACATTTTCATCGGGGTAATATTCTAGATCTTGAGTGGCTTGTTCAGACATTTTGAAATATGCGTCTTCTTCTGAAGACAATATTTGTTTACTTTGAGAAGTGCCAGGACTTTTAAAATTTTCTATATTGGGGCTAATATGATAATTATATTTATTTGGCCTCTGAGGTACCGATTGATATGGTGGTATTTGTATTTGTTGCCCAGTATTCAGATTTCTCATCTGTGTACTGAGACCTGAAGTTTGTGCTTCGGTCTTAATTTTAGTTGGGAAGTGCCTGTTAACCTGGTTTTGTATTTGTTTTTGGTGTTGAACGTTGTGCTGGGGTTGCGGAATATAGGCTGGACGGTATTCTGGTGCAGGATTTACTCTATTTGTTGGATGAATGAAGGATAGTTGCGATATTTGGGAAGATTTGTTGGGCAATTCGAGTACCCTTGTTGTTGTTTGGGCGGAAATATCTTCATACTCTTTCGCGGGAGGTTTGTTGTTGGGATGGATTTAACAACCTTGGAGGTGCGGGAGGAGTGAAGTTGTTTCTTAGTGCTCTTCGGTGCATTTGGTTGTGTGTGGATCTAACATGTTGGTGCTCGTATTTGAGACAGAGGTGTAACGCTTGGCTCATTCCCTTTCTTTCTCATTCCCAATAAATCCGATAGATTGCCTCTTAGGCCCCTTATAAATGTCTTTATGGCCGTATCCCTGTAACTTTTGCGGTAAATCCGCAGGCTCCCTTATTCCCAATAAGTCCGATGGGAATAAGGCCTCTTAGACCCCTTATAAATATCTCTAGGACCTTATCCCTGTAACTTTGAGGTTAAACTCTCATTGAATCAGCACCAATTTCTAAACAGGATATTTTGTTAATCATTAATGTCAATTGAGAATTGACTGCTTGAGAGAACTGTGTCGCGGTTTGACTTCCTTGAACCAGGTTGAACATTTGACACTCTAGGGTGGTAACGTGGCGCTTGTCCGCATAATCTATTGTTAAGCAACGAACGATGCTCTTCCAATTTAAGGGTGTATTAAATGATTCTAGGGCAGCATCTGCTTCCCCTATAATATTATTGCGAATGACATTTATAATGCCATAATATTTGGGAGTTCCTCGTGTATTTTCGTAAATTCTTAGAACACGTTCTACACTTTTCTTCCAGGAGGATAATTCTCCTAGCTCACCAGAGAAGTTTCGTAGACATCTTACGACATCCGGAATTTTATCTAAACCGTCAAGGTTGTTCTCGAATTGAGGGAGAATTGTTTGGTCTGTACCATTTAAACGTTGTGCGTCGGGATTAAGAACACTTTCCAAAATTTTTTTGCCTTGTTTTCCAAGACGCGACTTACAATTGAGGTCACCACATGATCTAATTCCGGTATAGGCTTGACTTCTTGAATCACATTTCGGGGGTTGTTAGAGTAAAGGTGACCGTTAAGGTCTCGATGTGTCGAACTTTATGTATTAGAATGGAGGTTGCTGTTTAGGCCTTGATGTGTCGAACCTTGTGTGTAATTAGGGGGAGGTATGATAAGGTTGTCCTTGTGGTGGTATTTGGAGGAGACCACCTGGAGGTGGTATTTGAGCAGGTGGTACCGGACCTGGTGCTAATTTATTTGATGCTGGAGGACTAACTTGTACGTCCTCCTGTTTTGGTATTTGTTATTGTATTGTTTTAGGGTTATTGGAGGAGGTGTACGAATTATTAGGGAATATAGAGCTTGAGAAACAAAAAAGGTAAGTGATAGGGTTTGAATTGACAAAATTTAAATTGTAATTAAGATAATAAAATTAATTTTTTTACGCAGTGATAAATTTAAGTAATAGATTAATAAAAGTTAAAACAATAATTAAGTTTGAAATAGGTTTTCTATACACCACAATTTTTTCTTTTAAATTTAATTCAGTTGTTTGTCTTAAAATTAACTTACATTACTATCACAATCATAAATATGATCGGCTGGTGCGGTTAGCTATACTTCTTTGCTTATGCTTCCGTTTCGTCTTCCCGTTAAAGTGGGGCTACTTCGGGATCTTTTTGTTGTTACACAATTTCACCACTACACGATCGCGACCGCGGGGAGTTCTTAACCAGTGTTTTGTTATTTTATTAATCTTCGATTACACTTCTTAAGGTCGTTAACGATTTGTTTTGTTTTTATATTGCACTACTTGAGGGCGTTTATACCAATACAAATTTTTTTTATTGCACTACTTGAGGGGGCGTTTATGACAATAATTTTTAATTGCACTACTGGCTTAATTTTTGAGGCTTATTAGCCCAACAATGAATACCATGAGGTGAGCGGTTAAATGGCTACATCCCTCCCGAGGCATTCCTCTATTTAGACAGTCGAGGGCTGATACAGGATAGAATGGCGGTTCCCCTAATTAAATTAAAACATATGTAGGTAGGCGGAGGCCATATGTGTATATATGTGCGCATATGTATATCTATGCACGTATGTATGTGTATGGGTATGTATGTCTGTATGTGTCTGCATGCTTATACAAGAAATACACAAAAAACAATTAAAAAAGAAAAAATGCTGCTGTGGCTGTTCTAGTTTTTAAGTAGATTTAAGTAGTTCTATATATTTTTTAAGTTTTCTAAGTAGATTAAGTTAGCTTTAATTAGCATAAGTTAGGTTTACTTAGTATAAGTTAGTTTTCCTTTTAACGACTTCAAATTATTTACTTCACAATTAATTAAACACGACTTTTCTTTCTAACACACTAAACGCTCTACTATTCCACTTGTAATAAAAGTATAATAATAACAAACTTATATCTTTTCTTACAACCAACTTTACACTTGCGCTTTCAAAAATAAACTGTCCCGTTTCGCAGTTAGTGGTGGACCGGTATTTATACTTGTTTAAGCTTTCGAGATATACCATGAAAGTTCTCGTCAAACGGTTCTAGCAAGTTCCTTTCCAATGGCTTATTGGGTTTGCGTCTTCTACTATTGAAAAGTCTCCACCAAGGGGAATAGGTATGTAGTTTGTAGCATACTTCAGTTGTTGTTTTGGTTAGAATTTGTACCATATTTCTAGTTGCTGGTTGGAGCTTATAGCATACTTCATATATTATGTTTTGTACATTATAGTTCGTTCGGAATCCAAAAGTAATCATATAGCACAATTTGTTACAATATATAAATAGTAATATCTATTATTTGGGCACCAAATGATTTTAAAAAAAAATTATTAAAATATTACAGGTCCACGAACAAATTAATAATCAAACTGAAGTAATGCTTCCATCTACTTCCACTGCATCTGTCAATTGAATCACTTCTTCGAAATGAGGAAGACGATTGTAGTAGATATGGTCGCCAAGCACATTCGGGAAAGGCACCAAACTGTCCAGCAAAGAAAGCCAAATGCACAAAGTGTGGTTTGTCGGGCACTTTTCGCGGAAATGCAAGACCAAATCAATAAAACGTAAAGCAAATGATGAAAAAGAAAGATTTGCAAAACGGCCAAAATCTGGGTTTTCTAGGGTACCCTTCATTGAGAGCGGAGGAGGCGAAAATGATCCTTAGTTGGCGGAACACGACTGCTTCAGAGCTGTAGAAGGTAATAACATGGATATGAGCGAAATTATTGATTGTCGGTGGCCATCAGATATCAATGTCCATTGACTCCAGCGTCACGGGTAATCTCTTAGGTGAATCCGTTTGGTAGTTACTAAAAAGCTATAATGCTATAATATGGTATGTTAGGATAGAGACGACAAATCAATTTTGGGCTTATGCAGGTGATCAATTGGTCAAAATTAAAGCTGTTTTTGAAGTTCCGATATGCATTGCAAAGCTTCCTGAGTTGATTGCTTCATTCTACGTGGTTGAGAGTAGGAGACAATCATTATTAGAACAAGAGACGGCAGTTAGGTTAGGCGTTTTGAAATTGGGGCTTGATGTTAGTTATCTCGAAAGTCTGAAACAGTTTCCAAAGATTAAAGGGATCAAAATAAGTCTATCTATCGATACAATAATTAAATCTGTTCAGTAACCTTTTCGTCGAGTTCCAGCTGCCTTAGAAGAAAAAGTAGAGGCGAAGCTTAAAGAAGCAGTAGACCAAGATATCATCGAACCCTTTTCAGTACCAAGCCCTTGGATCTCACCGACTATGGCAGCATTCAAGAGCGATGGCGAGATTCGGCTCTGCATCGACATGCGACGTGCGAAGGTGGCAATAAAAAGAAAATTTAGCACTACCGACATGTGAAGCGGTAATGACGAATTCGAAAGGCGACAAATTCTTTTCAAGACTCGACTTAAATAGTGTGTGTCACCAGCTAGAACTAGAAGACGACAGTAGACAAATCACCACCTTTATAGCTCACAAGGGGATGTTAAAGGATACAAGAGACTTTTGTTTGGAGTTAACTCTGCTTCCGAAATATTCCAAAAAGTTATGGAGAATCTTCTAGCCCCTTGTGAAAATGCTTTCAACTATCTAGACGATATAGTATTTTATTGTCGTATGGAGAAAGAACACGATGTAGGGTTGAAGGTGGTACTTAATATTTTTAAAGATTTCGATGTGACACTCAATAAGAAAAAAATTCTTGTGGAAAGTACAGACATTAAATTTCTCGGGACACATCCTATATTGACAGAGGGTATCAGACCGGACAAAGTAAAGACAGTACAAGAATTTCGACCTCCACAAAGCAAGGAAGAGACACGAAGTTTCCTTGGATTAGTGTCATATCTGGGAAAATTGGTGCAATATTTGGCTGATGTCACGGAACCACTCAGGTATTTGATAAAGAACGATGTCAAATTCGAATGGGCAGAATCTCAACAAAAGTGTTTTCAGAGATTGAAAAAGCTTCTGGCAGATTGCTAGATATTAGAGATACTCCCAGACGGAAAAGGAGGCCCTAGCGTTAGTATTGGCGGTGGAAAAATTTGCATACTAGCTAGCAGGAAGAGAATTCGAGTTGGTTACAGACCATAAGACACTAGAGGCAATATTCAAGGCCTTCAGCCCGTATTGAAAGATGGGTGCTTAGGTTACAAGCGTTTAGGTTTAAGGCGGCTTATCAACCGGAGAATCTAAATATAACTGATTCAGTTTAACGACTGTTAAAATTCAAACAGCAGAAACATTCGACGAACAGGGGAAGCACAATATATTTGCGATACTTGAAAAGTCAGTACCCAGAGCAATTACCATAGTAGAGACATGTTCAATTAACACCAAGGACAACGATCTGATGGAAGCTGTCAAAAACGTAAAAAACGAAACATGGGACTCCAAGATGCCAAGTTCACACTTTCCATACAGACTTGAATTGTGTACCATAGGCAATATTCTGTCAAGAGGCACTGAATTAGAATTAAATAATAATCATGAGTAAATTAATGTTTTATGGTCGAATAAAAGAAACGAAAACGAATTTCATCATTAACAAGAAGTACAAAAAAATTTATATTTGTTGCAGTTTTAAATTCTGATACACAATAAATTACCAACGATCCGTGCTGTGCTGTGGTTGAAATCCAAATGACAGAGAGAAGCTCAGTTTAGTAACGCAACCACAGAATCCATCAAAATACAACCCACTGGAACTGTGACTTTCCAATATATTCTCTTAAATTAAATTAAAAGTAAAAAGTACCGCTTGTACAAGAAACAAATTTCAAAGTACAAATTTTAATGAGGTATAAGGCAACTTGACGTCGAAAATAAAGAAGAATTAAAGCAAAAAGTAAGTCAAATAATTAAACGTAGCAAATTATAAATTTAGTTAAGTTAAATTGCAAATATAAGATAAATGAATATAAAAAAATATAAGTTATTAAGTCGACGTAGGTTGAATAGTCCAAACATCCCGCCCCCCCTGGAACTGGTTTCAGTATAATGGGAGCAAGGCCAGTTTTGTTATTGCGCGTAACAGTATACCCTGCTTCGTCCTGACTAAAGCAATTCTGACACGACCATTTGCCCCTTGTGTGACGGTTTCTATTTTTCTATGAAGCCATATGGTTGTTAGAAGGTTTGGCTCATTGATAACAACTAAATCTCCAACATCAAGGTTTCTTCGAATCTGCTGCCATATTGGTCGGTCTTAAAGGGAAGTTAAGTACTCCAATCTCCATCTCTTGAACCATATTTTGGATGTGGTTCCAATGCGATAACCGGTTAATAGGCGTATTAAGCATGTTAGGCTCTGGTACTGCTGTTAAAGGTAATGCAATGCGCGGGAGTTAATGGATTTAAATCTTCGTCAGACAGAACACATAAAGGACGAGAATTTAATACAGCTTCAATTTGAGATAATACTGTGTACAACTCTTCAAACGTCAAAATTGATGATCCAATAACTCGTCGCAGATGCAGTTTAACAGACTTCACCACAGCCTCCCACAAACCACCAAAATGAGGTGCAGAAGGGGGTATGAAATGCCACGCCATGTAATCCCTGGCGTGCGAAGCTGCAATGGTCTGGTTATAGGTCTCGGACATTACCAACTTATGCATTTCATTTAGACATCGACGAGCCCCTTGAAAGTTGGTTCCATTATCGCTGTAAATATTGGCTCACAATCATCGACGTGACACGAACCTACGCAAAGCAGCAAGGAACGCATAAGTAGTAATGTCACTCACCACTTCGAGATGCATCGCCTTAGTAGCCAGACAAATAAAGAGTGCAATGTATGCTTTTGATTGCTTTGGGTTGCGACCTCGCGACACTTTGATTCTGAATGGGCTAGCAAAGTCACAACCAGAATTCCAAAAACCAACGACTTGGCTCAATTCGCTGGGCTGCCAAATTCCCCCTTAACTGCGTGATAGTTAGCTGCCACACTATTGCAAACGTTTCAAATACTCCTGGATGCTGGTAATTGTCATGAATATCTGTGATAATGAGAGAAGATATTTTATTAGTACTGAGGAGTATAATAGGGTGTTTTATATTAAAGGAAGCAATCGAATTTTTAATTCTTCCTCCTACACGGAGAAGTCCCTCATCGTCAATAAAGGGAGAATATTTGATCAATTTAGATTTCAGGGGAAGTTCCTTTTTACTAATTAGGGTTCGAATGTCCGCACTGAATGATGTTATTTGAATGGTTTTTTATAATATTTTTCCGAGAATATTGAATTTCACTTAAACTGAGGCTAGAGGTGAGACGATAGGGTCTTGGGATAAGCGCATTAAATAAATACCGAAGGATGTATGCAAGGATCTTCTGTATGCGATACAAGTTCGAAATATTGTCAATAAGTGATTGATTTATATCCGAGCCAACAAAGTTTACAAAACATGGACTTGACGCGATTGTTTTCGTTCGATTACACATTCATCGAAATCCAATTTTTTTGACACAAATCTTGTTAATGACCATTGTTCTTCTGCTTGAGATAACCACGATGGTCCGGTCCGCCAAAGATCATGAGTAGGTAAAGATGAAGGAAGAACACCTCGTGACGCGCAATCTGGTGGAATGTATTCCGAAGGTTTATGTTGCCATGTACTCCGAGGCATCGTTTCAAGAACAGCAGCTGTTCTGTTGTCGACAAACGTGGCCCACCGTAGTGGGTTTGTAGAAAGCCAATGAAAGACGATCTCTGAATCGGACCACGCCCATAACTTTGTGATTTTAGCTGTAAAAGATGATTTTATGAGAGAAAGCAAGCGAGTTAAGAGCAAGGCACCACAAAGCTCTTAACGAGGAATGGAAACTGGTTTGAACGGAGCAACCTTTGTTGTGGCTGCAACTCTCCTTCAGAGATTTTGCATCTTGTGTATACTACGGCTCCATATGCAAGCGACGAGGCATCTGAAAATCCATGGAGCGCAATGTCTTAAACCCTGAGAACTCAATTCTAGGAACCTTGACCTTTTCAAAGAAAGAAAGGTCTTGTCTGTAGCCACCCCATCGTTCCGTTAACTGAGGGGGTAGAGGGTCACCCATCCTAATTTTAGTTCCGAAGACCAAAGTTCCTGAAAAAGAATCTGGAACAGAACCACTGATGGTGCTAACAGCCCAAATGGATGAAATATCCGTGCAACTTCCGATAGTAAGGTACGCCTTGTGAATTTGAAACTTGCGAGAGGTTGAGCCATACGAAACGAATATTCATCAGTTACAGGGTTCCAAAACATGCCTAAAACTTTTTTAATAAACTGCGAACACTCGGTGTCAAAGAAAGAAAATTCATAGTCCTTCGCTGGTAAGGGCGCGAGAAGTTGTGAACAATTCGAGCTCCATTTTCTAAGTTCAAGTTTACATCTAGAGACCAACTTTACAAGTTCTGACCGAAAATTTGTCAAATGTTCAATGGAATTCGTTCCCGTCATGACGTCATCGATATATACGTCCTCCATTAGAACTCGAGATGCATCTGGGAATTGAAAGCCAGCTGTTTAAGAACGCGAACTGACAAAAACGGTGCCGATGCGGTACCATACGTTACGGTACATAAGCGAAAATGACCGATTTCCTGATCAGGATGTTCACGCTAAACGATGCGCTGAAAATTCGTATGTTGGTCATCGACCCAGATCTGATGGAACATTTTTACCACGTCAGCGGTAAAAACATGCTTATATTGCCGAAAGCGAAGACTGTGATCCAGAGTCCAGTAAGACTCAACAGTCAATAGCGTTTCCATGAGAATCTTTATTCTTGGCTAGAATTGTAATAAGAATGGTTGTTTTACGAAGGGTAAATTATAGTGAATGGTTGCTTAAGAGCGGTGGTTGTGAGGACGAAGCACGTGTAGACGAAGTATGAAGTCCGAATACAACTTGTGTAGTGTTGGATTAGTTGTAAACCGACGTTCCATCGAATACAATCGCGATACCGCTGAAGACAGTGAATTCCCGAAAATGATTTCTGAAGGTTTGAATGGAAGTTGTACGATATACTTCCCATCTGATGCCGAGTGAAAGTCTTTACAAAATGTAGCTCTGCTGGATCATTAGTAATAGTTTTACTAGCAGGGATTACTTCCTCAAGCTCCCTAAGCCGCTGATGCAATAAATCTACGTCAATAGTGGAGTGAAGTGACGGCAAGCAACGACTATCCTCTGACACCTTTGGTTCTATGTACTCTCCTTTAATTATCCACCCAAATGAGGATTTTTGAGCGTGCGTTGACTCGACAGTCAATAAGGTTTACATGAGAATCTCTAATCTTGGCTAGAATTGTAATAAGAATTGTTGTTTTACGAAGGGTAAATTCTAGTGAATGGTTGTTTAAGAGCGGTGGTTGTGAGGACAAAGTACGTGTAGACGAAGCTTGATATGATTGAGGTGGAGCAGAAGGCGACGACGACGACAGCGGCGGCAGCAGCGGATGAGGTTGGCGAGAAGCCACCTACGTATTATTCGAGTCGTTATTTATTGTGTCTTCTAGATGAACCAATGTATTATGTCGTGACTTACAAATCCGACACCGAAACGAAGAATGACATTTTAAAGACGGATGTCCAGCCCGAAGACAATTGAAACAAAGCGAAATGCTTTTCACTAGGCTTCTCCGCGAAGCTATGTCTAGTTAAACGATTTCAGACATTGGCTTAAAAAATGATCACTGTTGCACTTTCTGCATTGTGGTTACAATCTGCCATTTCAGCGAAATGCGATTTTATTGCTGTAGTTGGTAGCTTAGTTCGCGGCGGAGTGGTTTTACTAAATGACCGGCAAGATTCTATTGCATCCCAACGAGCTTATAAAAAGTGCAACAGTTCTATAATAGAGCAATCTTCCCTAGAACCAAGAGCTTCTGCCCACGATTGATTAGTATTTGGATCTACTTTGTTTGATAAAAGATAAATGATCCACGGATCGCTATTGTTTTTATTTAGCGCATTAAATCCTCGAATGACTTGATCTTCATAGTCAGTTATTTTTCGCAAAACCTTCACGTTACTATCACTAGTAGATGGAAGCGATAAAAAGGTTTGAATATAAGACTGAATTATAATTTGAACACTTTCATCCCGTCTCTCTAACCTGTCCCATGCTTCAAGGTAGTTCGTGTCGGAAATGGTTATGTCATTTAATTATTGAGCAGCATTTCCACGGAGAAATGATTTTAAAAAATTAAACTTTTGCGACGGGGTAAGATTTGTTCTGCTGTCAACTGACCCAGTAAATAAGTCGCGAAAACTAGGACAGTCCTTGTAGTCCCCAGAAAAAGTAGGCACCACAATTTTGGCAAATGATTTGAGGGATTAGAGTCTCTCGACGAATTCAATATTTCATGAAAGGAAGCTTGTTGTAGAGCTAGCTGTTCCACGACCAAAGTTTCCGCGTTTTTCTCGGCCACCTGTTCAAGAATCTTACGTACCCGAGCAGCTTGAGTAAGTCGCGACTGAGCGGTGAAATATTTATTTTCATGATCACCACACTCTGTTTCTAGCTCACAATTGTAAAGTACCGCTTGTACAAGACACAAATTTCAATCAAGGTATAAAACCGCAAGTACAGTGGAGTTGTAGATTGATTTGCAAGTACCAATTTTAATGATTGAGTGATTGCATGATTGAGAGTATAGTATGTGAATGAATTAATTTAGTTTAGGTATTAGACAACTTCACGGTAAAAATAAATAAAGAATTAAAGCAAAAGTAAGTCAAATAATTAAACGTAGCAAATGATAAATTCAGTTAAGTCAAATTGCAAATTTAAGGTTAATGAAAATAAAAAAATATAAGTTATTAAGTCGATGTAGGTTGGATAGTCAAAAACAGGCACCACAATCGTTATACCAATGGCACTACGTTCTAGAATTTTGGAACTTGCACACGAAGGCCACCCTGGCGAATCAGTAATGAAGCGGACAGTTCGATCAAAAGTGTGGTGGCCATTAGTAGACAGAGACGTCGAACACTCTGTGAAAAAGTGTAGAGATTGTCTTATTGTTTCGAAGTCTAATCAACCAGCTTCTATGAACAGACATGTTTTCCCGACAGACCTTGGTCCAATTTAGCAATGGATTTGCTAGGGCCTTTGCCTAGTCACGACTATATCCTAGTTGGAAATGACCACTACTGCAGATACCAAGAATTTCAGTTCTTAAAAAGATAACTTCCAGAAATGTAATAAAAATTTTTTGATAGAGATATTTTGTAGAGTAGGATATCCCAAATTTATCACGGCGGACAACGGACGCCAATTTGTCAGTGACGAGGTTAAACCCAACTGCAAGAACAACAACATTGAGATTATAACTTCACCACCCTACTGGCCAGAAGCGAACGGGGAAGTGGAGAACATGAGCCGTCAGATCGTAAATCCCTTCAAGATAACCCACTATAACGGGAGTGATTATAAAGAAGAGATGCTGAAGTTTACCCTCATGTACAATGTAACACCCCACGGTACAACAGGGAAAGCCCCTTCGCAGTTACTTTACAATCGAACATTCCGCGACAAAATTCCTTAAATGCTGGATATAGAAAAAGCGATGCTTGATTCCAAAGCTATTGATCGCGATTCCATTAATAAGCCAAGAGGGAAAGAAAGGGGAGATAGGGCACGATGAGCTAAAGATTCAGTAATAAAAATAGGTGATAGGGTTTTTATCAAAAATGTAGCGCAACTTCAATCAAACGGAATTTGAAGTGATTGACAGGAATAAAAGCGAGGTCACGGTAAAAGCTGAGAACAAATTGTTCCGACGTAACATATGTTAAGAAGCCACAAGTTACGTAAAACTTTACTCAAATCAAAATTTTAAAAGTACCAATTATTATACTGCAGTCCAACATGTCAACAGAGGTGAATGATAACCCGACTATCACGCCTACCACCCTATCAGCAGCAGAAGAACAAGAAGCGCTAACTGAGGTCAAAGGTAACGATCGAAGGTTGACGTTTAAGCACAACACGACCTGGAGATTGGATCAGAAAGATCCAACACAAGGAGATTATCTGTTGTGAGCATATGATAGGAACCGATTCTACTCTAGAATACGATCATTATCTTGTTATCAGTTCAGTTGTCAATGTGCAACCGTAGAGTGAAATTCTATGGTATTAAAGTGTTGAAACTTACACAAGGGTGCCATTCGCTCTTTTCGCAGGTCTATATAGTTGCGTAATGCAATAAGTAACTGGTGATTAAATATCAATAATAAAACATTTAGGAAACTTTGACGCGGCGTACATCAAAGAATAACCATTTGAACAACAACAACGGTAAGTTTGTCTAAATATTGAATTAAAAATAAAAAAAGGAAATATATATATATTGTAACGTTAATTATTTCAACGAAATTCTGCTGATTTAGTGATTGACGATCCACAGAGCTTGAATTAATTAACGTTTTTCTGTGCGGTTATGTAAACCAAAAGAAAAATCAAAAAGCTACATATGATACGGTACTTGCTAAAGATAATAATTATGATATTACAGTAAATCAAGATTTTGAATGCATATCTATGTTGTTTGCTGATTGTGTTCTTATTTAATTCAAGAAAAAAAATTATGTAAAATAATTGTTCGCTGTATAATTTTTGGGGAAATTAATGTTGGTATCATTTCTTTTCCTTAGTAAAATTCGAAAAAAAGGGATTTTTATGAAGCTATATATATAATTTGTACCATTAAAACTGGGTTATGTTATCTCTAGATGGTGGGTTCAAGGAACTTCTGTCAAAGATACTAGCTGATAACACCTCGGTTCCGTTACAAATATAAAGGTGGAAAATTCGTTGTGAAGCTTGGAAAATTTCGGATAATCCTTCTTAAATTATAAATGCAAAAGCTTGGATTGATGGATGGATGAATTTTTTTCTCACTAACGCCAGAACGGCTAAGCGGATCTGAATACAATTTGGCACAGAAATAGATTATGGTCTGGAATAGCACACAGGATTCTTTTTATCCCGGCAAAATGTATGGTTACCGTGGGATAGATCTGTTTTTATTTTCCATAGGGCTCATAATAACATATCTACTCATTCTAAAAATGGCCAACATAGCTTTTGTTCACAAGACGCCAAAAAGCACATACACATACACACATGCACAGACATATTCACACACATATTCACAAATACACACTCGATTATCACATATGTCCTTTTTATCCCGAAAAATGGAACCGAACGGTTCCTATGGGAGAGGCTTGAATATGAACAAAATATATACTTGGGCGTTTGTTCCGGATTCATGAGTCAACCATTGAATAATTTTTAATGAAATTCGGTAAGCAGCTGAAAGATTAGTCAGGATTATTTTCACAACTTTATTTTTGTTGTTCTTACTCTTTGAATCCAATATAAGATCTTCGATTTGTTCGCGAGCATGACCATACACGACGAACATCGAAGCCAATTACCAAGATAAAATCTAAATTTTTCGACTACAGCAAGCGGCTAGCGAGCCAGCCCATATACAAGAAGAGCATAGCGAGCTCAAGCTTGATGGGCGAGCATGTTGTTGGTTTGTGCCTACAGTCAACGACTAAAGGGGTATTAATGAAATTTTGTAGGTGGATAGATGATTCCATTAGATTCCCGTGAGTCTGTAGCATCGGACGGGTATCTGCTAGTATATCTGTCCATCATCGAGAAAAAAAACGTTTGCGCTTTCCGGAATATTTCGAGTTTCCCATTAAGAATTTTCGATTGCATTCAAAAGACATTCCGGAACAATTGCACTTTCCATACGAAAAATCAATTTTCGATTTTTAAAATTTCCCCACTTTTCTGGAGAGTTTTGCCAAAATTCTCTTTCGTAAAGCCTTCTCAATTGATGAACTGCTATACATTTTATCACACCGGCTTTAATAGCAGATGATCGTGCAATGCTATACGAAATTTCTATTCCACGGGAATTTAATTACATCTATCCACCTACAAAATTTCATTAAAAACCATTCAGTCGTTGCGGGGTAAGAGCGGAACCAGCACCAAAGTATATTTTTTTTCTATTTAACCCTCTCCCATAGGAACCATTAATTATTTCGGGAGAAAAATGAACTATGTGATAATCCAGTAAAGCATCCATTTACCAATCAAATTTCATGCAAATCCGTGTGCTTTTAGGCGTCTTGTGAATAAAATATATGTTGGTTATTTGTAGCATGAGCTCTATGCAAAATTAAAACAAACCTATCCCACGGGAATCATAAAAAGCAGCATGTGTCTCTCTCATACTATAAACTATCTTTGTGCCTAATTTGATCCAGATCCGTTCAGCCGTTCTGGAGTTATTGAGCAACAAACATCCATCCATCCATCCAAACTTTCACATTTATAATATTAGTAGGAAGTAGGATATAATACTATACATTATTTTTGGATTTATAAATTAAATTATTATTTGCTTCCATAACCTGTTTTAATGCAATTATTTATTAAATATTTGATAATTTATTTATAATAATATTAGGTATGTTAATTTGCATTCATTAGGTATGTACTAAATATTTGTTTATGATGCCATAATTTAAAATAACTGCGATATTGGTTTTAACTTAAAATTTTGTAAAATATATTTTTTTCATCAAATGAAAGCTTTTACCAACTTTTCCTTTCTAATACATCTTTTCACTATCATATTATTATTTCACATCAAAACATTTTGTGAATTAATCAAAATTGAACTCTGTACATCTGCTTATTGAAAGATGGTCATGTTGTTATTTTATGTTGTTTATTTTATGTTCTAAAATATAATATTCCAAAATAAGAAAAACTACGTAATAGGTTAAAAAAAAGTGCAACAAATAATACTTACGTTGGTAATTCACCGACGGCAGATCCACTATTATGTTAAAAGTAAAAAATAAGATGTATTGTTAATTTTTTCAGTATATATTAAAAGCGACAAAGGCTGGTGGCAGTGGCGTACGGATTAGTAGGGCTAAAACGAGTAAGACAAATGTCTATAGATCAGCAATATCATCGAACATAATTTGTATTCATTCTATTTAAGTTTAATTCCTCAAATTGTCTTATTTCTATATTTACACTTCTTTGGTCTAGTGAGCATAGAGCGGCAAATAAATAAAATGATAATCAACAGTGCATTTATTAGTGGTTACAAAGATATTGCAGTATGAAAATTAAAAACAATTTACTTAATTAATTAATAAACAAAATTATAAGCACTGAAGAAACTATAATCCAAATAATATGAAAGCAATTTGCGCTTACTAGCTGAACAAAATAGACGCGCCGTTGATCTCGCGGCACTTCAAAAAACGCTATGTCAAAGTTAAAATGCATAGCAACTCATTTGAGTGAATACAAAGCAGCCGCGACCGCGAGTCGCGACGCTAGCCATTGGTTAACTTTTAACTTTTCCGTTTTTCCGCGCGTAGTTTGACAGATAACGCAAAAAAAAATATCTTGTCAGTCTGTCAGTCTGTCAGTCTGTCAGTCTGTCAGTCTGTCAGTCTGTCAGTCTGTCAGTCTGTCAGTCTGTCAGACTGTCAGTCTGTCAGTCTGTCAGTATGTCAGTATGTCAGTCTGTCAGTCTGTCAGTCTGTCAGTCTGTCAGTCTGTCAGTCTGTCAGTCTGTCAGTCTGTCAGTCTGTCAGTCTGTCAGTCTGTCAGTCTGTCAGTCTGTCAGTCTGTCAGTCTGTCAGTCTGTCAGTCTGTCAGTCTGTCATTCTGTCAGTCTGTCAGTCTGTCAGTCTGTCAGTCTGTCAGTCTGTCAGTCTGTCAGTCTGTCAGTCTGTCAGTCTGTCAGTCTGTCAGTCTGTCAGTCTGTCAGTCTGTCAGTCTGTCAGTCTGTCAGTCTGTCAGTCTGTCAGTCTGTCAGTCTGTCAGTCTGTCAGTCTGTCAGTCTGTCAGTCTGTCAGTCTGTCAGTCTGTCAGTCTGTCAGTCTGTCAGTCTGTCAGTCTGTCAGTCTGTCAGTCTGTCAGTCTGTCAGTCTGTCAGTCTGTCAGTCTGTCAGCCTGTCAGTCTGTCAGTCTGTCAGTCTGTCAGTCTGTTAGTCTGTCAGTCTGTCAGTCTGTCAGTCTATCAGTCTGTCAGTCTGTCAGTCTGTCAGTCTGTCAGTCTGTCAGTCTGTTAGTCTGTCAGTCTGTCAGTCTGTCAGTCTGTCAGTCTGTCAGTCTGTCAGTCTGTCAGTCTGTTAGTCTGTCAGTCTGTCAGTCTGTCAGTCTGTCAGTCTGTCAGTCTGTCAGTCTGTCAGTCTGTCAGTCTGTCAGTCTGTCAGTCTGTCAGTCTGTCAGTCTGTCAGTCTGTCAGTCTGTCAGTCTGTCAGTCTGTCAGTCTGTCAGTCTGTCAGTCTGTCAGTCTGTCAGTCTGTCAGTCTGTCAGTCTGTCAGTCTGTCAGTCTGTCAGTCTGTCAGTCTGTCAGTCTGTCAGTCTGTAAGTCTGTCAGTCTGTAAGTCTGTAAGTCTGTCAGTCTGTCAGTCTGTTAGTCTGTCAGTCTGTCAGTCTGTCAGTCTGTCAGTCTGTCAGTCTGTCAGTCTGTCAGTCTGTCAGTCTGTCAGTCTGTCAGTCTGTCAGTCTGTCAGTCTGTCAGTCTGTCAGTCTGTCAGTCTGCCAGTCTGTCAGTCTGTCAGTCTGTCAGTCTGTCAGTCTGTCAGTCTGTCAGTCTGTCAGTCTGTCAGTCTGTCAGTCTGTCAGTCTGTCAGTCTGTCAGTCTGTCAGTCTGTCAGTCTGTCAGTCTGTCAGTCTGTCAGTCTGTCAGTCTGTCAGTCTGTCAGTCTGTCAGTCTGTCAGTCTGTCAGTCTGTCAGTCTGTCAGTCTGTCAGTCTGTCAGTCTGTCAGTCTGTCAGTCTGTCAGTCTGTCAGTCTGTCAGTCTGTCAGTCTGTCAGTTTGTCAGTTTGTCAGTCTGTCAACCTGTCAGTCTGTCAGTCTGTCAGTCTGTCAGTCTGTCAGTCTCTCAGTCTGTCAGTCTGTCAGTCTGTCAGTCTGTCAGTCTGTCAGTCTGTCAGTCTGTCAGTCTGTCAGTCTGTCAGTCTGTCAGTCTGTCAGTCTGTCAGTCTGTCAGTCTGTCAGTCTGTCAGTCTGTCAGTCTGTCAGTCTGTCAGTCTGTCTGTCTGTCAGTCAGTCTGTCAGTCTGTCAGTCTGTCAGTCTGTCAGTCTGTCAGTCTGTCAGTCTGTCAGTCTGTCAGTCTGTCAGTCTGTCAGTCTGTCAGTCGGTCAGTCTGTCAGTCTGTCAGTCTGTCAGTCTGTCAGTCTGTCAGTCTGTCAGTCTGTCAGTCTGTTAGTCTGTCAGTCTGTCAGTCTGTCAGTCTGTCAGTCTGTCAGTCTGTAAGTCTATCAGTCTGTCAGTCTGTCAGTCTGTCAGTCTGTCAGTCTGTCAGTCTGTCAGTCTGTCAGTCTGTCAGTCTGTCAGTCTGTCAGTCTGTCAGTCTGTCAGTCTGTCAGTCTGTCAGTCTGTCAGTCTGTCAGTCTGTCAGTCTGTCAGTCTGTCAGTCTGTCAGTCTGTCAGTCTGTCAGTCTGTCAGTCTGTTAGTCTGTCAGTCTGTCAGTCTGTCAGTCTGTCAGTCTGTCAGTCTGTCAGTCTGTCAGTCTGTCAGTCTGTCAGTCTGTCAGTCTGTCAGTCTGTCAGTCTGTCAGTCTGTCAGTCTGTCAGTCTGTCAGTCTGTCAGTCTGTAAGTCTGTCAGTCTGTAAGTCTGTAAGTCTGTCAGTCTGTCAGTCTGTTAGTCTGTCAGTCTGTCAGTCTGTCAGTCTGTCAGTCTGTCAGTCTGTCAGTCTGTCAGTCTGTCAGTCTGTCAGTCTGTCAGTCTGTCAGTCTGTCAGTCTGTCAGTCTGTCAGTCTGTCAGTCTGTCAGTCTGTCAGTCTGTCAGTCTGTCAGTCTGTCAGTCTGTCAGTCTGTCAGTCTGTCAGTCTGTCAGTCTGTCAGTCTGTCAGTCTGTCAGTCTGTCAGTCTGTCAGTCTGTCAGTCTGTCAGTCTGTCAGTCTGTCAGTCTGTCAGTCTGTCAGTCTGTCAGTCTGTCAGTCTGTCAGTCTGTCAGTCTGTCAGTCTGTCAGTCTGTCAGTCTGTCAGTCTGTCAGTTTGTCAGTCTGTCAGTCTGTCAGTCTGTCAGTCTGTCAGTCTGTCAGTCTGTCAGTCTGTCAGTCTGTCAGTCTGTCAGTCTGTCAGTCTGTCAGTCTGTCAGTCTGTCAGTCTGTCAGTCTGTCAGTCTGTCAGTCTGTCAGTCTGTCAGTCTGTCAGTCTGTCAGTCTGTCAGTCTGTCAGTCTGTCAGTCTGTCAGTCTGTCAGTCTGTCAACCTGTCAGTCTGTCAGTCTGTCAGTCTGTCAGTCTGTCAGTCTGTCAGTCTGTCAGTCTGTCAGTCTGTCAGTCTGTCAGTCTGTCAGTCTGTCAGTCTGTCAGTCTGTCAGTCTGTCAGTCTGTCAGTCTGTCAGTCTGTCAGTCTGTCAGTCTGTCAGTCTGTCAGTCTGTCAGTCTGTCAGTCTGTCAGTCTGTCAGTCTGTCAGTCTGTCAGTCTGTCAGTCTGTCAGTCTGTCAGTCTGTCAGTCTGTCAGTCTGTCAGTCTGTCAGTCTGTCGGTCTGTCAGTCTGTCTGTCTGTCAGTCTGTCAGTCTGTCTGTCTGTCAGTCTGTCAGTCTGTCAGTCTGTCAGTCTGTCAGTCTGTCAGTCGGTCAGTCTGTCAGTCTGTCAGTCTGTCAGTCTGTCAGTCTGTCAGTCTGTTAGTCTGTCAGTCTGTCAGTCTGTCAGTCTGTCAGTCTGTCAGTCTGTCAGTCTGTCAGTCTGTCAGTCTGTCAGTCTGTCAGTCTGTCAGTCTGTCAGTCTGTCAGTCTGTCAGTCTGTCAGTCTGTCAGTCTGTCAGTCTGTCAGTCTGTCAGTCTGTCAGTCTGTCAGTCTGTCAGTCTGTCAGTCTGTCAGTCTGTCAGTCTGTCAGTCTGTCAGTCTGTCAGTCTGTCAGTCTGTCAGTCTGTCAGTCTGTCAGTCTGTCAGTCTGTCAGTCTGTCAGTCTGTCAGTCTGTCAGTCTGTCAGTCTGTCAGTCTGTCAGTCTGTCAGTCTGTCAGTCTGTCAGTCTGTCAGTCTGTCAGTCTGTCAGTCTGTCAGTCTGTCAGTCTGTCAGTCTGTCAGTCTGTCAGTCTGTCAGTCCGTCAGTCTGTCAGTTTGTCAGTCTGTCAGTCTGTCAGTCTGTCAGTCTGTCAGTCTGTCAGTCTGTCAGTCTGTCAGTCTGTCAGTCTGTCAGTCTGTCAGTCTGTCAGTCTGTCAGTCTGTCAGTCTGTCAGTCTGTCAGTCTGTCAGTCTGTCAGTCTGTCAGTCTGTCAGTCTGTCAGTCTGTCAGTCTGTCAGTCTGTCAGTCTGTCAGTCTGTCAGTCTGTCAGTCTGTCAGTCTGTCAGTCTGTCAGTCTGTCAGTCTGTCAGTCTGTCAGTCTGTCAGTCTGTCAGTCTGTCAGTCTGTCAGTCTGTCAGTCTGTCAGTCTGTCAGTCTGTCAGTCTGTCAGTCTGTCAGTCTGTCAGTCTGTCAGTCTGTCAGTCTGTCAGTCTGTCAGTCTGTCAGTCTGTCAGTCTGTCAGTCTGTCAGTCTGTCAGTCTGTCAGTCTGTCAGTCTGTCAGTCTGTCAGTCTGTCAGTCTGTCAGTCTGTCAGTCTGTCAGTCTGTCAGTCTGTCAGTCTGTCAGTCTGTCAGTCTGTCAGTCTGTCAGTCTGTCAGTCTGTCAGTCTGTCAGTCTGTCAGTCTGTCAGTCTGTCAGTCTGTCAGTCTGTCAGTCTGTCAGTCTGTCAGTCTGTCAGTCTGTCAGTCTGTCTGTCTGTCTGTCAGTCTGTCTGTCTGTCAGTCTGTCAGTCTGTCAGTCTGTATTTTTTTTTTTATTATATCACTTTGGTATTACCATGTCAATCCTAGAACATTGATAATTGCTACGGATTTTTTGGTAAAACTCCATGAATCCACAAAAAAAAGGAACAACTTGACATGACGTTTAATGAGTCAAAATACAAAGATAGTAATGAAACTTATATTAATTGTTTTGCCATGTTGTTAGAGTTACAAAATTCATTAAAACCTGATATTTCTCTTGATAATAACAGTGCGCTGTCTCCAAATTACTCATCTTCAAAATCTGTATCCTCTCATTGTATAAAACTTTCACCATGCGATACTGATATACTCCATGGTGACTATCTTTCGTGGCCGGCATTTCGTTATATGTTCAATGCGGTGTATATACAGCATGCGAGACTAGGTGATATAGAAAACCTATTTCATCTGCGATGCAAAACGCAGGGTGATGCGTCTAGAATTGTAAACAGGTTTCCTTTGACTAACGCCAGCTTTTTTTTAGCTTGGTAAGACTTACGCGCGTCTTATGAAAATACCCGCATCCTAGTCAATAATCCAGTAAAAAACCTTTTTAATTTGCCCACGCCATTGGAAGAATCCACCAAAACAATTCGCTGATTACAATGCAAAGTAAATGACTCTCGCTAGATGATACTCCAAGCGCACAATATCAAGATTGAAAATTGGGACCCAATTTTTGTTTTCGCTTGTTCAAGCAACCTTCCGAAAAATACACTTGCCCTCTGGGAACAATCACTAGAAGAGCCTACAAAAGTCCCATCGTGGAAGCAATTACACAAATTCCTCAGCTCTCGCTTTCAAACCCTGGAGTCGACTTCAGACACTACGTCCTCAAAACCGACACACAGTCAGAGTGCTCCGAGGAAATCTCCATCGCAGAAGCCAAATAAAGTCAACATGTTGCTCGCAAAGCCGGGAGGAGCTAACAAATGCAAAATGTGATCAGCCAACCATTCTATATACGAGTATGAATGCCCAAAATTTTCCGCCATGACCGTTCCTTCTCGAATCCAAAAAGTATATAAGTTAAGAATGTGCAATAATTGCTTGGGTACCAGCCATCAAAAATCTTCTTGCCCTAGTAAGCGGTCCTGCAGTTAGTGCAAGAACTTCATCACACTCTTTTTCACATGCCCCAACCTCTTCATCAAATATGATACAGTCCACTACTCAACAACAAGAGGTGAAAAATCCTCAAATGTCAGTATCATCTCAGCATTTCGTTCCTCACTCAAATGTTCAAAATTATATGGTGATTACTAGCAAAAGGATTTTTCTGGCAACTGCACTATTTAGCATTGTGGGAGGAACTACCGTGCATTGGATAAGAGCATTGGTTGACCCAGGTTCGGAAGTATCCTTCATCTCAGCAACTGTCCAAAAACTGGTCAATTTATAGATAGAAACACTACAACATCCGGAATAAGTGGAAACCTCGCAATGATTTCAAAGAGAAGTTCCAGAAACTTTCAACCCTTAGCTCTACGGTAGAGTTCGAGAGTGAGTTTAGCTCACTAGACACTCAGTTAAGTACATTTTGGCAATAAGAGGAATTGCCCTCGACAGTTGTCAGATCGAAGAAGGATTGCTTCTCCGAAGAATTGTATAAAATCACCACCCGCAGACGATACGACGGTAGGTTTATTGTGCTCTTTCCCTTTAAGCCATAAATTCCAAAAATTAGTTTAGGTCACTCAAGGTTTATTGCATTAAAACAATTTTCTAGAACCGAAAAACCTCTTAGTTCAAAGCCTGAGCTAAAATCTCAATATTCATAAGTCATGACGGAGTATCTTGCCCTCAATCATACGCGATAGGTTAGCCCATTGGAAAACGTTGGAAACGGAAGACTAAAATCCTTTGATCTACTGCATCACGCGGTCATAAAGCCCGAAAGCATCTCAACAAAGGTGCGCGTAGTTTCCAACGCCTCCAATGTTTCCTCGAATGGCGTCAACTTGAACGATGTGATATATCCAGGACCAATTTTGCAACAAGATCTTTCCTCACTAATAATTCGTTGGCGTTTCTAATAATTCGTTGGCGTTCAATGCAGACATTGAACAAATATACCGTCAGATTTCAATCGACCCCCGAGATACGCCTTTTCAAAGAATTCTTTTTCGATCATCTCCGCACAACGAAGTCGAGGATTTCGAATTACTTACCGTCACGTTCGGCGTTAATTGTGCTCCTTATTTGGCCATCCGCACCCGACACGAATTCCCCCTCGCCTCGAAAATTCTTGAGTCAGAATTCCACGTTGATGATGTGTTGTCCGGTGCCCATTGCATACAATCAGCAAGGAAAGCACAATCGCAACTTATGCATCTTCTAAATTCACCGGGTTTTCCACTTCGTAAGTAGACATCAAACACTCCTGGTTTGCTCGATCATTTGGCTCGGGACCATATTCTGACCGAGAATTTTCTAAGACTCGATGTTGACACCCAAACAAAGACTCTAGGGATACTTTGGAACGCCAAAGGAGATGACTTTTATTTTTCCATTAAGCAAATTGTTTTATCGAAAAGTCCCACAAAACGGGAGTTTCTTCTGAAATTGCTGGTATTTTTGATCTCGCAGGGTGGTTGGCCCTTGTAGTGATTATCGTAAAAATGCTAATGCAACCAGTGTGGGCAGAACAAACCGGTTGGGATGAAGCCTTAAAACGGGAAACTTTTCAAACTTGGAAAACATTTTCAGAATCGTTACCGGAGTTACAACTCATTGAAATACCCCGCTGGGTAGAATATCGTCCATCATCTGAAATACAATTCCACGGTGTCTGTGACACCTCCGAAAAAGCGTAGGCTGCTGCGATATACATACGCGCCCATCACTCAGACGACACTTTCACATTTCACTTGCTTTGCGCGAAGTCCATAGTGGCACCAATCAAATCAGTGTCACTACCACGCCTTGAGTTGTGTGGGGCACTGCTTCTCCCCAAATTGATACAATTCTATGTCTCAAACCTCCCAGTCCACTCTTATCAAATTTATTTATGAACTGATTCTTCCATCGTCTTAGCTTGGCTGAAAAATACACCATGTACTTGCGAATGAACTTTTTGGAGGAAATGTCCATCTGGATTTACCATCCAGTCTCCCAATTGGCCGAATCTCCACCAATCTCTCCATGTGTTGATCTCGAACAAAAAGTGGTTGTGTCATTAGTGCTACAAGAAAGTTCAGAAGACATTCTTAATCGTTTTTCTTCCTTACCTCGCGCAATGCGTATTATATGCTATATCTTTCGCTTTTATATTAAGATCTCCAAAAGGCAAAATCACCAATACGCTTCGCACAACATTACAGCTGACGAGATGGAATTTGTCAAAATTTGCTTAATACTGCTATCTCAAAGGTCTTTTTATCAAACTGAACACTCGCTTCTCATGTAAGGTAAAGTTTTCAATTCGAAAAGCTCCCTAATCTCTTTTAACCCTTTCTTAGACTCTAATCATCTTCTTAGCGTCAATGGTCGATTATCTCAATGAAATCTTCCTTATAATGAGCGACATCCTCTGAATCTGCTTTATAACGCTTGACCCTCTTATCTCCTCACGCAATTCATCCATGGCATTTCATTGCATGGAGGCATTCTTTAATGCTCCGCCTCATAAAGCAAATTTTGTGGATCCCAAGACTTCAACATGTTTTTAAGTCCTGTATTTATAAATGCAAATGCAAATGAGAACAGCGCAAAAAAGTATAATACTCGAGCACGAAACGTGAACTACGTGCCTGGCCAAGAGGTCTACAAAAGAAATTTCGTCCTTAGCGACACCTCAAAACACCTCGCTTCAAAACTTTGTCCGAAATATACAAAATGTCGTTACTCCCATATTAAAAAATACTTATAACTAACTGTTCCACAAGTATCCATTTTTATTTTTTGGTGCCTGAGTTGTCGTACTCTCCCCAAGAAGTCCAATTGACGTAATCACCTGAGAATTAAGGAAGAGGTATCTCCAATTGTTTTGTCAAGGACGGTATTATTTGAAGGTGACGAATCTGATTGATGCCTTGCATCGCTAATCGTGGTTAATAATATGGGACGAAATTCAAAATAAGCTTCCTGAAACTCGCATCTTATTGTGAGGAACCTTCATTTTCATCTAATTCTTCAATTTTTGATTGAATGCCTTGAAAGTTTATTATACTGGACTTGAGGGCTTCCAAGCGAGTTTCGAGTTCAGCTATTAACGCGATTGCGGCGCGTTTTGCAACAAACTCCTTAAATCTGCCTAATAGCCTATGATAACTTCACGTTTTGATCTAAGCTTGTCAAGCTTGGTCTTAGCGTCAGACATTTTCCCTTTGCTAATTTAATAATCAATTCACTCGCACCTTAAGTAATTAAATTTGTTCTCACGATTACGATGTTAAATAATTTTACCCAAAAGTAAAGTTGATTTAAGTTTCCACTGTGGCAGGTGATGTCCCTCGTTGTGCTGTTCCAATCGTTGCGGTTGTTTTTGTAACCGTTGTTGAGTACTGTTTCTGAGTACCGTTGTTGAAGTACAGTCTCAGTGAGCACTTTCGATGCGGATTATATTCGCTCAATGATAATTTTATGTAAAACGAAGTTGTTTCAATTAAATGTTGATTGCAGTAAATAAAAATCGAGTGAATATACAAAGTGTAAGTATAAATGTATGTATGTATGATAAATACGAGTAATTAGTTAAGTATGAAATGTAATAAGCTTATAGGGTACATTATGATTTGTGCTGCTTTGAGCGGAATATTTTTATGATGGTTAAGTAAAAATTAATTAAATATATTTTTTAAACTAAGGTAATATAACATGCAAAATATATTATTTTTGTATCCAAATCGATGCAATAATCAATTATTTTATCATCTACCTTTACATTTCTAACAAACCTTTTTCGCAGTTTTTATTTAAAAAAAAAATCAGTAAGGGGCTCGTTATGATCCACCTTCATCAGTTCATAAAAAAAACTAAGTCTTAGCCCCTAAGCAATCCTGCGACTGCCACAGCCGGTGAGTTTTGAACTACAAATTTGAACTTATAGTCCAGGAAAATTAGATTAAGAAAATGATGTTACTTCGAAAAAATTCCAACAAAGCTGAATTTTGGTGGAGAGGTTCATTTTTACGCCCTAAGCATTTCGTCAAAATTGATATATAGATTAAATTCATTCGTTAAAGCAACCAGTCTTAATATAGATCCCATTTTGACGAACAATTAAACATTGGTACGCTATTACTTAAGAACGAATTTACATATAGAAGTCGCTAATATTTTATTTTGTAGATAATTGTACTGTCTGCAAGTTGTTCTTAGATAATTTTGAGAAAAATAAAGTGTTGGGAGTTATTGAACAAAATAAAATAAATTATTGTTTTTAAGAACCTTTCAGTTCCACACTTAAAACTAGTTTCCAAACATAACTAAAAATAAAAAAAATCCCATATCAAATACATAAATTTATTACATTTTTTTGAAAAAAATATACTACACCCCAATGTGTTCGACAATTTTTCTCCATATCTATCACTTGTACGATAAAAAGTTAATCTTTTTGGTGTAGAATGACACGATCTTCAATCTGTATCAACAACTTTTTTTAAGTTTTCGAGTTATTTGGAAAACTGAAACTGAAATTTACCCGCTTCCTCACTAAGATTTTTTGCTCCGCTCCAAATTTAGGGTACTTTTTAGGAAATGCTTAGGACATACAAATGAAGCTCTCCACGAAAACTTAGCTTTGTCGAATTTTTTTCGAATTGAATACCTTTCTTTCCTAGACTATTATTAGAATATTTTGTAATAAACTTACTCTGGGGGACTTCCTCTTAAATTAAATGTCGTAAAAACTACTGAAACACGCTGCCCAGGGCCTGCTAGGAAAGTGTATAAACATTGTCGGGAATGATTTCTCGGATTGTGAATCAGAGGTGCTGAAAACGTGCCATTTTGTGGGCCGCCAACTCGTGAGACATATGTTTGATCGCATTCTGAAAAAAAGATATGTTATGTATGTACTTGTTTATTATCTATTAGATACTGTTAAAAAAATTTATATTCTATAGAAAGTTCGTCAATTACAATTAAAATAAAATACACGACTGGTACGTACGGTTTTAAAAAAAATAAATAAATTTAGTATGCACATAATTTTAAAATCATTTCTACGAAAAGAAAAATTTTGACCCTTTTTAATATATTTTTGAAAATTTTAATATGCAAATTTATTTATTATGTGTTTTTTAAGCTGCATGAGAGTTTCAATCGTTGTTGTCGATGGTTAGACATTTGAGAATGTCAAATTCTGTTTATAGTTCTGTTCAGTAGGGTTTGGCAATTCATCATGAAACGTTTAACGCCAGAACAATGCTTTCAAATTGTGGAAATTTAAGCTGAAAAAAATAAATCTGTTCGCGAAGTTCACAACCAGCTCGCCGAAGAATTGTATTTCATGATGAAGCTCGTTTCTGGTTAAATGGCTTAGTCAATAAGATTAATTGCCGTATATGGAGCGAAGACAATATTCAAGCCATAAACGAAAAACCATTACAATTGAGTTTTTTGCGACCTTTAATATGCGTTTCGCCCAGGTGCTACAGTTGGGCTCACGCTCATCAGTTAGGTGCTGTAGTACCTTTCTAAGACGCAATATATTAGTCGATGGCTACCGACACAAAGAAAATTTACAGCTTTTAAGCACTGCGAATTATATTCGCATTTAAAAAGCAAAAAATACTGTATTAAAATTAAAATCCACAAAATAAGAAAAAAACAATATCTACGTATGTATTTACGTACATGCGTTTGTATCGTTTAGTAGTTTATGTTGAACAGTTGATGTGGAATAAAAAACGTAGAGGCAGAAAGGAAAAGGAAAGAAGCTAGACATTCGAGCATTTTATTTAAAAACTATAGTACTACCATGAAGCGCAACGACAGGGTAGCCCCCTAGCGACCTCGCTTCGAGTTGCTAGCCTATGCACATTCGCAGACTGTGCAGTCTTTGGATGAGAGGGAATTTGAAAGATTGCTGAACAAATAATGAGCGAGAACAATGCATAAGGTTAAAGCAAGGTAAACGAAAATATATTTTCTTAAAATTTGAAGAAACTACCTACGTAGGAAGAGTATAGAAGTTTCAGTGTGTATTCCGTTCGACCCTCGACCTAGTTTTGGTTTGGGTTTTGTAGGTATCTATGTGTGTAAAATAAATGTTTGCGGTCGGTTCGTGTGTTAAAAAAAAACTATTTTATTTTCATTTCGTGGAATTTTCTGTAATTCAATAATTTTTTGAATACCTACCTCCTTTCGTGTGATTAAGTGTTGTGGCATAAACAAAATTCAAAAAATTAAATAAAAAAGTTTGTTTGTGAAGTTCAGTGCTCAGTGCTGTGCGGTGAAAAAATTATTAAATGTAGGTATTCTCTAAAACAAATAAGAAAGGTGTATGAATTTATTTGAAGTATAGACTGGTAAATTTAAAATCGGATTTCTTTATAATAAATACATATAGCCTTTTGAAATTCATCTTCTAGGTACTTACTTATATTTAAGTACTTATGTAGGTATATCATACATTTATCTTTTAGAATATACTTTAGAATATACCAAATAAGGAGAAAATTGAAAAAAATAAACTATTTAACATACATACATACCTACCTACGTACAAAGTTCTTTATAATAAATACATATAACCTTTTAAAGTCCATCTTGTACTTATAGGTACTCTCATTAATTTAATGATATACCTAATTGAAATAATGTATGTCTGTATAAAATGTATAGGTATTCGAAACAATTACATATTATAGGTAGCTAAAAAATTGTAAATATTCTCACTACCTACCAATAATAACTAAAAGTAATGAACCTTGAATTAATAAAATTGCATTTTAAATCACAATAAATTCCGAAATTTAATATTTATTTTCAATAATATATTTACTTATATATGTATGTATGTAGGTACTGTACGATTAATTGTTACCGTACATTGCTTGCATACATTGCTTGAGTTAATAAACTTTTAAATACATAGGTAGTTATGTAAAAAAAATTTTTTTATATCAAAATAGATATGTACCTACCTCCTAAGTGATAAGCATTCATTCTTATAATAATAAAATGTTAGAAGGCAGGTAGTCTAGTTATCCTATGCAGGTTTAACGCAGATATATTTATAGTTAAAATTACCTAGGCTCTTAGTACAATTATTGTCGAATCGATGATTCAATATTAGTTACATAGTTACCTACGTGCAAATTTATATTTAAATCTAGATTATGTATTTTAATTATGTTAATTAGGAAGGTAATATACCTGCATACATAGATGGCAAAATATTTGTATTTATGTTGCATATAAAATAAAATATGTACAAACATTTAACGGGTACCTATTATAAATATTAATAGAATAATAAATGATATTAATAATTATGTAAAATTATGTATCTATGTAATATTATCTTCGTTGTGATTCGGTCGCAAATGACCTTGCGCAACCAGTTGATGTAAGAGCATTCAAGTTCAAGGAAAAATTAATATGATAATACCTTCCTTATATGAAATAAGAAGAATAAACCAGATACATACATACAGATGTATTTACAAAAGTTGCAGTAATGCCAATTTTTCTCTGGTTACGGCTTTTTAACACAAAATGAGGATACCCAGTGCGGGAAATGTTAAAAAATTCGCTACTGAAGAAGTATATTTTTCCTCAAGGAAAAGAAGTATTATACCAACGAATTTTCTGAGGCTTGGTCTATGAGGTTGGTAGGTGTACTCATTCTCGATGAATATTTGTAATGAAATCACCGGTTACATGGAATTATGAAATTCATGAGTTTATTTTCTTGGTGAAAAAACTGATGCTTGAGAATGTGATGATTTAGTCAAATAAAAAGGATACATGAAATCTCTGCGCTCGTGGGACCGTCGAATTCTTGAGTTCAAATTTATAATGATTTTGAATGAAATCTGTTCCTGGCCCTCCTATTACATCACTATAATTTTGTTATATTTTCTTTTTTTTTATTTGAAGCGAATCGTTTTCTTGTTTTACCTGTTAATACCTAATTACCAAATTGTTCAATTAATTTAATTTGTTGTTTACTTGCCATATACATATGTATTATAGGGCAATTTTGCATTTGGAAAAAAATCAAACTCGAGATTTTAATCAAACTTGGCATTAAGATGATAGAGAAAACCAAAAAAGTGGGTGCCGCAATTCCGTCTGTATGTACAACGAGCTACAGCCTTAGCGGCTGCAGTGATATATAGTATAGTTATGATTTTATTAAAAATAAAGTAGTGATAGACGGAAAACACAATTTACAAAAGCATGTCCAATAATGTAGATAGTATTCATTGTATTGTAGTTTTTTGACTTTATTCAATTTTTATTAAAAAAAAACAAACAAAAAATGAAAAAAAAACCAAACAAAATAAAAAAATATAACAAAACAAAAAAATTATCAAATCACTAAAAAAAAACTATGTAGGGGCGCAACGTATATTTTTAAATACTTAGTTTAACTACTTAAAGCTATTTTAAATTTAACGAATAAAGATTAAAAATTTAACGAAACATTCAAATTTTCCGCCACAATGTTAGGGCGAGCCATCTTTTTTACATACAAAAAATGTATTTTACATAGAAAAAACATAGAACAAACCTGATGATAAACTAGACAGAACAATAAAAACTTACTTCTTGTTATACATTCAAAGCGAACAGTCTTTTCTTTCGATCGGTATAATTCACTTTTAGCAATTAGTGGAAAAACGCTTCCATCTATCATTTTTTGGCGCCCAACGTGGGGCAAGTTCTTAAATTTAATTCTAAACATACTTTAATTAATTAAGAAAAATAAGAATTTTCGAACAAAGTTACACATATAAATTTGTTCAAGTTATTTATAAAATTAAAAGTGAGTTAATACATATCTCCAATAGACAGAGACACTTATAAAGAAAGGAGATGGGTACGCGGTTAATCGGGTTTCGCGTGTGAAAAATATTTGCAGCAGATCACCTTTAAAATAGAGCGAATAATCTACGGAAAGCAGGTCATGTTATCACCTTTAAAATAAGGCATCATCAGGGAATCCAGGGAACCCAGAAGACAACGAGTAAAAGGAGTCAACATTTGGTTAAAAAAGGGTAGATAAGTACATCTCCCAACAAGGTACATTACACCACTTATAACGAACTTGCGTTGCAGTGCATTTACCTTGAATATTATTTAATGCATACAATTAAAATCTACGATCCCAAGATCTTTACATCAATCTTAATATACAAAATCATAAACTTAAAAACGCAGTTTCGTCATAAGTTTGAAGTTATATTATTCAAACATAATATACGATACAATTTCCTTATATAAAAAACAAAATTATAAGTAACAAAAAAAAAATATATCATATCGTACATTCGATCGATCATTGTGCGTAAGATCTTTGCATTTTTCGTTGGACTTTGTATTATATCACACCATATCGATCGTTGTAAAGCTTTCAGTGCTTAAATAAACATAACCGATCGTTATACAGTTTGAGTCACACCATACCATATTTGTATTCCATAGCATACATAACTCATTCTGTATGATTGCAACATAGGTCCACAAAAAGCTTTTTTCTACACTAGAAGTGGATTACAATCACCAACTGCCCACACAGTACTTCGCCGTCAGTGCTTCTTATCTACGCTTATCTCTATCATCTATATTCGTATAAAAACATAATTGGACTTTCATTTGTATGCTGGCTTTATTACTGCTGGCTGTCTGTTTAGTCATCTTTGTTTTTAATACGGGATTTTCGGATTAGAGATTTAAAGTTCCTGCAATCATTGCATTTCTCCAAAAATAAATTCATCTAAGTACTGAAGCTTTTCATAATTATACTCGTTGGTTTTACTATATAATAATAATAATTTTTATTTGGAAATTGATTCACACTCTGATATTTCTCGAAAATATTTCAAACTTATTTGAACTTCCAAAGTGTTCAAAACCGTCAACTCCTCAACTTCGCAACGTTGTGAATAGTATATCGGCGACCTACAGTTCACTTTCATCTTTAGGAAAAGATGAAGACATTTGTAATGCTATCATAATTTATATAGCTATATCCAAGGTAGACAACGAAGCCCAGGAAAAATGGGATGAACAATTGGATTACTCTAAACTTCCAAAATGGGATGATTGTGCCAAGATGATAGGCAAACGTTGTCAATACCTTGAAGCTCGCACAAGCAAACATGTTACTTCAAATCGTGTAGATACTCCAAATTCAGCTCAAAAACCTTTCAATAAGGAAAAGGTCCAAAGATTCACATCAAAACAGCAAAATTCGCTAACTATTTCACAAAAGCATTGTGTGTTTTGCAAGGACAGCGAACATTTCATTGTCAATTGTCCTAGCTTCATTAAGCTCTCAGTTTCGCCCAAAAAGCTCAACCTTTGCACCAATTGTTTAGAAAAACGTCACATAAGGTCGAAATGCACATCCAGCTTTAATTGCAAAATATGCAATAAGCCGAATCATACACTACTTCATCGAAAACAAGAAGGCATCGAGGAAAAGGGTTCGAGTACATCGTCCGCGGTTGTTAATACCTCATTACAACCAGCTAAAATTAAGACTACAAGCCAAATCATTTTAGCTACTGCTTTAGTTCTTGCTCATGACTCTTCAGGAAGCTTTCATTTGGGAAGGGCTCTTCTCGATTCAGGGTCACAAATCAATCTGATAAGCGAAGATTTTGCTCGAATTTTGAATCTTCGAAAAATGAAGAAATATATTCAGATAATGGGAGTAGGAACTGTTCAAACTCAATCTAATTTTCAAACGCAAACTCTCATAAGGTCGAGATTTAACAGCGTCGAGATGTCCTTAGAGTTTTTGGTAACGCAACATATCATCGGTCATCAACCAGATATGGAAATAGAGATCTCAAATTGGAATATCCCTTCTAATATTGAATTAGCGGATGATTTATTCAGTCAACCATCAGATATTGACCTTTTGTTAGGTGCAGAAGTCTTTTTTGATGTATTGTCAGTGGGACAAATCAAACTGGGATCTGGGCTACCAACATTGCAGAAGACCAAACTCGGATGGATCGTGTCGGGTAGGTGTACTACAACAGTAAACATGGCAAGACATCTCTGTTTAAATTCAACACAGGATCAAGATGAGTTGCTGCATTCATATGTTGAAAATTTTTGGGAACTGGAGGAGTTAAGCTGTTTTAAACAAAAATCGACAGGGAGCAAGAAGCTTGCGAAGCTCATTTTTGGAAACAGTTAAAGTTCTTCCAAGTGGTCGTCTGTCTGTTCAACTCCTTTTCAAGAAGGAACCCGGCTGCTAAGGAGCTTCTTTTGATATAGCTTAAAAACATTTTCTGTCTCTGGAGCGTAGGCTAGAAAAACAGTCGTTGGTTAAGGTTGAATATTCCCGTTTTTTGAAAGAATATGATGAACTTGGGCACATGTCATTAGTTGAAGACCCAAATATGCAGGAATCTCATTATTATATTCCACATCAATGCGTGATAAAGCGAAGTAGTATATCTACTAACCTTAGGGTCGGTTTTGACGCCTCCTACTGTACTTCGTCACAGGTATCCTTAAATCAAATTCTCATGGTTGGACCGACCATTCAAGATGAGCTTTTCACACTTCTACTTCGTTTCCGTCTCCATCGTTATACTATTACTGCGGACATTAAAATGTATAGGCAGGTTCTCATACATCCAGAGCAAAGAAGATTCCAGTACATATTATGGCGTGAAAACTCTTCGGAACCTATAAGGACTTATAAATTGAACACTGTTACATATGGTACCTCTTCAGCACCATTCCTTGCTATAAGATGCCCTCGTTTCCTATCGGACAAATTCAGAAACCAGTTTGAAAAGGGATTGACGACATGCTCACAGGGGCCGAAGACCTAAATTTTCTCCAGCAAATCAAGACAGAGGTTAAAGCCATATTAGGATCTGCTGGTTTTGAGTTATCGAAATGGCATAGTAATCATCCGACAATTATAGAAGAATCTCTTAACGGGACTAAGGACTTCAAAATTATTGAAGCGAACTTAACAAGTACACTGGGAATCACTTGGGATTCTCAGTTGGACAATTTTCAGTTCTCGTACAACCCTAATAAAACATTTACAAAGGTCACCAAACGGTCTATATTATCTCTTTCGTCTTCGCTTTTTGATCCTATGGGTTTGTTGAGCCCTATCATCATTAAAGCCAAGGTAATGTTGCAAAAATTGTGGATCGAAAAGCACGATTGGGATGAATCAATCCCATAGGATTTACACACAGAATGGATGCAATTTGTTTCAGACCTTAATTCGCTTCAAAATCTGCCAATACCAAGATATGTTCTATCAGAAAAGAAAAAAGACGTACAAATTCATATATTTTGCGATGCCTCTGTGATGGCATATGGTTGCTTTCTGTATGTCAGAACAACAGATTTTAAGGGAAATGTAACAACAAAGTTGTTTGTCGCAAAATCACGAGCTTCTCTTACTAAACGGAAACAGTTACCACGTTTGGAACTGTGTGGAGCACATTTACTGGATGAGGTTTGGTCCAAGACAAAAGCTATCTTCGATAATTCTGATTCCAAGGTTTACTTCTGGACTGATGCTAAGGTCGTTCTACATTGGATAGGCACGCCTTCTTCTAAATTAAGTACTTTCGTCGGCAATAGGGTATCTGATATTCAAGAAAGGTTCGTCAATGTGTCCTGGAGACATGTTCCTGGTTCATAGAATCCTGCTGATATAGTATCCCGAGGATGTACAGTGGATGACTTAAAAAACTCAATATGGCTTTCGGGTCCAACATTTCTGAAATATGACGCCAGAAATTGGCCGACAAATGCCAGAAATCGATTGTCAGCGGAAGAAATGAGCCTTGAAGTGCGGAGGACAGGACTCGTTTGCAAAGAAAAACGACCTAATTATCTATTCGATGTCATTGAAAAATATAGTACATATACTAAAGTACTCCATATATTCGCATACATGTTAAAAATCGTTGATAAAGAAGGAAACCAGGATTTAATCTATCTTTCACCTAGTAATCTAGAAAAATCTTTAAGTCGAATTGTTTGGGTCATACAGGGTCAATTTTTCTCAGAGGAAACGGCATGCATAAGAAAGAATATGCCTGTAAAAGGGTCCATTAAGTGGCTTAATCCATTCCTGGAAAACGTTAATGGTGTAGAGCTTCTAAGAGTAGGCGGATGTTTGAAACATGTTCCAAATTTATCTTCGGATCAAAAACATCCTTATCTACTTCCTAAAAATTCAAACTTCGTAAATTGTATGTTCAGGCATTTGCATTTAACACACTATCACTCTGGTCCAAAAATGCTCGTTTCACTCATCAGGAGAAAATTTTGGATCATAAACGCACGAGCACTAGAAAGGCGCGTCGTGAAAGAATGTGTACACTGCGTAAGGTATAAACCAAAACTTCTCGAACAAGTCATGGGTAACTTACCGAAGGAAAGATTAACGGCATCTCGTCCATTCGTAAAATACGGTGTGGACTTCTGTGGTCCAGTGATGACGTACCTGAAGATACGAGGGAAGAGGCCATACAAATGTTACATAGCTGTCTTCTTTTGTTTTGCTTCTAAGGCCGTTCATTTAGAGGCTGTTTCAGACTGCTGCTCTTAAAAGGCTTATAGGTCGAAAAGGTTTCCCGTCAGACATATATTCAGATAACGCTACAAACTTCGTAGGGGCGCAGGCAAAGCTCTTAGAACTTCGTAGAACATTTTTAAATCAATCAACTCACTTAGAGATAAATAATTTTTGTACTAATAATGGTGTTAAATTTCATTTTATTCCCCCCAGGGCTCCTAATTTTGGTGGATTATGGGAGTCTGCAGTCAAGGTGGCAAAAGGTCATCTTATGAGAACGCTGTACAACGCCAAGCTAACCTATGAAGAATTGTCCACTGCTGTGGTTGAAGTAGAGGGTATAATGAACTCCAGGCCAATAACACCTCTATCTTCCGATCCCAATGATTATGAAGCACTTACGCCAGGCCATCTACTCATCGGTTCCTCATTAAGATCAATTCCAGAACCGATTTGCGAAGCAGAAAACATCAGCTACTTGGAAAGATGGCGAAGAATCAACGCGGTGAAATCCCACTTTTGGAGATTATGGTCAAATGACTATATATTTGAGTTGCAGCAGCGGAATAAGTGGCCATTCGACAACGAAAATTTACAAGTCAACGCAATGGTGCTGATTCATGAAGACAACGTTCCTTCGCAAAAATGGTTAATAGGAAGAGTAATCAATGTTTTCAAAGGGAGCGATGATAAAGTCCGAGTTGTAGAAATACGAACGCCATAAGGTATCTTCAAACGCCCAATCAGAAAACTAGCTCTACTTACTCCTTGAAAGGAGAAACCTTTCAAAGAGGGTGGAATGTTGGGGCGCAACGTATATTTTTAAATACTTACTTTATCTACTTAAAGCTACTTTAAATTTAACGAATAAAGATTAACAATTTGACGAAACATTCAAATTTGCCGCCACAATGTTAGGGCGAGCCATCTTTTTTACATACAAAAAATGTATTTTACATAGAACAAACCTGATGATAAACTAGAAAGAACAATAAAAACTTACTTCTTGTTATACATTCAAAGCGTACAGTCTTTTCTTTCGATCGGTCATAATTCACTTTTAGCAATTAGTGGAAAAACGCTTCCATCTATCAAACTAATTTAGTAGTAAATGCAGTAGTTATACAATTTTCAGTAGCAATAGATAATTCAGTAGGAATAGAATATTCAGTAGTAATAGAATGAGGAATAGGCCTACTGGGGAAACCTAAAAATAAACGCATCTAGTGTTCTACCTCAATGGGTAATGAGGAATGGAACACATAATCAACATTGCAAATTATTAATCCTTAATTTTCAATAAGAAAAAAAATAGTAATAACAAACATTTAATAGCAAACCCTTTATCTCTTTTTCCAGCATGACAATTATACTCGTATTTAGCGTGCAACTAATGCAACAAGGATTACATCTTTAGCTCTTGGTTTAAGCAAACAGTCGAGTGAAGCATACATATCTGTGTTTTAAAAATTGGACTAAGGCTAATAAATTATTTTATTTTATTTAAAAAATTGTAAAGAAATAAATACGTACTTATGCATGTACTTATGTACATAAAATTAATAATAAAACAAAAATAATATAATACTTAATAATAATATGTTGGCTAATAAAAGCACTAAGTTCCTTGTTAAAATAAACAAATCTGTTTTGACTTTTAAGACTTCCTATTTGGAAGACTGCCCATGATTCATTTTAATTTTTTCAGAAGTGTAAAAAAAAATCAAAAATGTTGATCAAAATCGGTAAATAAAGTGGGAAATTAAAAAATCGTGAATGTCGAAAATCAATAAATGGTTCTGTGGTTCATTTTTAATGCAGTTACTTTCATCTTTGCGAAAATAAAACAAAAAATTATCATCTGTTTATTACCTTATTTTAAAATTAAATAACATTTTATGTTTCTTTTTTTTTCTGACTAAAATGTAGACCATTGCCCACTTGTGTGAAATGTGGTCATAGGCAACATACTCTTACTGAATGTGATGAGTTCAAGTTATTGTCACCAGAATCAAGGCTATCTTTTGCAAGAGAACGGAAGATTTGTTTCCGATGTTTAAATCCAGTTGAGCATGATTGGAGATCTTGCTCAAAGAAAAAAACTAGCGGTTTATCTGGATGCATTGGACGTCACCATCCGCTTCTACATCAGACACCAGATCATCAGAGTAAAAACCTGAATGTTTCAGCTCCTTCTTATGTTCCGCAACGGAACTTTAATTCTTCGCATATAGACAACAAAATACCAGTGATATTGAAAATAGCTCCTATACGTATCTACGGGAACAATGAAAAGTTCATCGACACATTTGAATTTTTGGATGACGGTTCATCAATAACCATGATCGAAAAAGATTTATTCGATGAACTTGGGCTTGTAGGTCGTCCGGAAACTCTTACTCTGCAATGGGTACGAAAGGCGTTTCTAGGTGTGAAGAGTCCATGAAAACAAATTTATCTTTCTCTAGTATAATCGTAAGCGTCATTTATTAAAAAATGTGTATACGGTGAAGGGCTTAGAACTGCCAACTCAGACAACGGATACTTCCAAATTGAAAGGAATGTACCCTCATATTCGTGGGCTTCCACTTACAGATTTGGTAGACGCCAAGCCAAAAATATTGGTCGGATTAGATCAGGCGAAATTTCGATTACATATTAAATGGAAATGATGAAGACCCATGCGCACTGAAGACCCTGTTAGGATGGATAATTTTCGGCAAGTCTGTTCCCACCTTCAGACCAACTTGTAATCAGAAGGTTTCCAAACCTATTTTTCCTATTCCGCGATGCTATCCAAGCTGAAGATGATCTTCACGAATCAGTTAAACGTCACTTTTCTACGGAAGAATTCGGTGTTATGCCACCTAAAGGACATTTAGTAAGCAGGGAAGTAAGTCGAGCTTTGAGTATCATGGAATCTACGTTGAAGTATAAGAACAACCGTTATGAGATCGGGTTGTTATGAAAGGCAGATGTCGTGGAGCTACCTGATAGCTATTCAATGGCCTTAAATCGACTTATTAACCTATAAAGATCACTAAGGAAGAAGCCAAAGCCCAGAAATGTAGCTGACTTCGCCGCCAAGGTACACGATGTCTCGCTTAACACGCCCCTACTAAAAGGTCCTGACAATCTAGTTTCCCTTCATGCTGGTATTTTTAAGCTTAGAGAACGTAAGATAGCGGTTAATGCTGATGTTAAGGAAATGTTCCACCAGATAAGAATCAAACTATCTCTGGCAAAATAGTGACGTCACTCGAAGGCCTATAGTTTACATCATGGAGGTAATTATGTTCGGCCCAAGGTAGTCCCCCACGTGTGCACAGTTTGTAAAAAACTTTCATGCAAATAAGTTCAATAACGAGTGTCTAGAAGCTGTATATGGTTTAGTCATCCGTACTTACGACTATGATGATTATTTCAATAGTTGTGACACAGTGGCAGAAGCATTATCAACTACTACAAACGCTATCCAAATATGCAAGTCAATGAGTTTTGATTTAGTTGGAGTACAGTCAAATAGTCTTGAGTTCTTACAACGCATTCTACAAAATAATGTCAACGCTAAATTGGTCAGCATAGATCTGAATGAATCGGTAAATCATCTTACAAAAATTCTGGGATTGTATTGGCTTCCTTCTTTGGATATTCTTACCTATAAGATCTTAGATGAGGGTTTGTTCAAGAACATGGTTAAAAAAGAAGGTTTAATATCTAAGCGAGATATGCTTAGAACTATCATGCGAATTTTTGATCCACTAGGCCTTATTTCATTGTTTATCATCAGAGGTCGAATAATGTGATGCAAGCTGGTTCATCGGACACAGTTTTCTTAAAGATCCTTTTGAGCGATGGCCCGTAAAATCTAGCGACACAAGAAACAATGAAGTCATCATTAACGAAGCGGATGTTAGTATTCTGGTTCATTGTCGACACATACGTGCAATATCACCACGATCATAATTTTCATACTGGAACTGCCACAATAATATCAGATATCCGAGAACGAGCGTGGATAATCAATGTCAGAGTAGCAGTTCAAAGAATTAAAACCCATTGCCCTATGTGTAAGCTTATAAAAGCTAAGCCAGTAATGCCTTTAATGGAAGAACTTCCAACAGCTCGCGTATCTTTTGAGTCAAGGCCGTTTACCCACGTAGGCGTAGATTGTTTTGGACCTCTGGTTGTCAAATTGGGAAGAGGAACTGCGAAGAGATATGGGATGATATTCACCTACCTCACGTTTAGAGCAGTTCAAATTGAACTTCTTAATGATCTTTCTCTAGACCAATCCACTAAGGCACTCCGCCGATTTTTGATAAATCGCGTCGTTACTAGATATTTGTATAGTGACAATGGTCTCAACTTTATTGGTACAAAAAATCTGCTGGGAAGGGATGTCAAGGAGATGAAAGCAGCGTTAAGTGAATATTCGGCAAAATGTGAAGGAATTCTCTGGCGATTCATTCCTGCGTATTCACCATGGATGGGTGGTGCTTTTGAGAGATTGATTTAGGCAATTAAAAACACTGTGAATTTTATATTGAAAGGAGTTATTCCAAGAGAAGATGTTCTTCGAAATGCTCTCATCGAAGCCCAGGGACAGATAAATCGTCGCCCACTTACCCACATTCCAGTTGATCCGAAACCCCTCACGCCTAATTCCATGCTGTTTGGTGAAGAACGTGAGAATGTCACGGCCCCCGGAATAGTCTATGAAAGTGATGTAAACAGCAGATTATACAGTCGGAGGTCGCAACATCTAATGACAGAGTTTATTGAACGATGGTATATGGAGTATTTACCCGAAATAACGAGGCGATCAAAATGGCAGAAGGCAACCGATCAACATGGAAGATGGGTAAGGTAATAAAGGTTTAACCAGGACCTGATGGAGTAGTATGAATTTGCGACGTACGTCTACCAAATGGAAACATAAAGTACAAGAGATCGGTAGGAAGGCTTGCTGTTCACAAGATGCTCAGACGGCCCCCGGAATGTCATCAAGCCTATGAAAACGAATGCCTAGCCTAAAATGTCTGACCTCTTACCTTTATGAAATAACACACCTTATCATATTTAAAATTGACAACTGCTTAAATTAATATCTATAATACTTTCGCCTTTTTCTCGCCAAAAGAGCTCTTACGTTTTAAGTATTTTCATCATGTAATTCACGCGCTTTTTCTTAGTCTTTAGTTCCTCTTTAGAGTCAACGGGTTAATTTAATAAGATAAGATTCTTCAATATTTATTGCTCATCTCGATAAATCACGATTGTAAGTAATCTTGTAAATCCTATGTAAATATATTAAGTAATCATTTACTAATTTGTAGAAAATCAAATCAAATTGTTTATCTAGAAGTTTACTTGAAGCTGATATTTATTTCCTAAAACAGGTGCAGCAATAATAGGTATAGGTACCTACTAAAATTTAAAAAATTAATTATATGAGATAACTTTTTCATTTTATTTTATTTAAAACGTACCTATACCTATCATTAGGAATGCATTATTTTTGCATTTGTGATTTAAAAGCATGTGTATAACTTTTTACTTCCGAGATACTACCTGCATATACATACAGGGCAAGTTTTGGATTCGAAAAAAAATTTAACTCGAGATTTTGATCAAACTTTCCATTACGATGATAGAGATCACGAATCAATTGGGTCCAGCAATTCCGTCTATCTGTCTGTCTGTGAGTCCACCGTCTAAACGCGTGCATAGATTTTCTTCAATCTTGGTAATAACAATGTTCTTTCGGTAATAGGTACCCATAGGTTTTTTGCATTTTTTGAGACCAAAAACAACGGTACATTTTACTATGCCAAAAAGGTAAATCTTGAAAAAATTAGTGGATTAATGAAGGGAAAAGGTACTTGGTAATTGTTTTTTTTTAATTTTACTATGGAGAAGCTCCCCAAAACTTAAACCAAAATATTTCAACAAATTTGTTTAGCTCAATATAAAAAACAATTTATTGATTTTTTCAAAACCTCGTATTTAATAGTTGTTTGACATTATCTTGAATAGGTACTTAAACAAAACTATTGTGCCGAAAGAAAAAAGACAACGGGTACCGTTGTAACACAAATGTTAGAAAAAAAAATTTGATAAAACAATATGTGTGCGTTCTTAGAATAGTGCAGTCCACTTTAAAGAAAACAAAAATATATTTTATCATTGATTTTTTTCTGAAATTTAACATTTTTTTTTTAATTCATTTTTATTTAATCTTAACTTATAACTACCTTAAAGCTAGACAAAAATGTTTAAAACTAGCCTAATTATCATTAACTTACAACTAATTTACTGGCTCTCTAAACTTTAACTATATCCCTTAATACTAATGTGTTTCGACCTTAAATCTATTTTAATTAATTCTAATTACTTTATTTTATTTATTACCAAGAAAACTTTTTTTTAAAAAACTCGGTCTCGTATCATTTTTCGTTTTTTACTTATAAACTACTTAATCTAGATTAAAAATAATTAAAACTAGATACAATTAACTTATATACTAACTAAAATTAACTTTACCCAAAACCACTTAAAACTACTTAAAAACTAGAACAGTCACAGCAGCATTTTTTTCGTTTTTTAAATTTTTTATTGTTTATATTTTGTATACGCATGCAGACAGCTACATTCACCCCACACATACATGTACATACGTACATACATATACGTACGCACATACATGTACAGTTACGCAGGTACATGCACATATGCCTCCGCATACATACATATTTTTAATTTTTTTGTTACCACCCCGACTGTTCCCTATACCTAATTACCCTAAATGTATGTAAGTCGGCCAAGACGTACCATCTTAATCGACTTTAAACATCACGATGCTGTTCAGAGAGCCACCAGAACTGGTTCTCCTGTTTCGCCCTATCCGTTCGATCCCGATCGGACACAGTCCTACTAAACCGAAGGCGCTCCTCTCCACCTTGAGCGACGACGTCTCGACAATACAGGAGTCGCCTATCTACAGTTTTACGGCTGACGTGGTAGATAAGCGGAACCGCCATTCTATTCTGTATCAGCAATCGACTTTCTAAATAGAGGAATGCCTCGGGAGGGATGTAACCACTTAACCGCGCACTCTAAAAATATTCGTTATTGGGGTAATAAGCCCCAAAAATTAAGCTGTTAGTTGAGGACATCGATCTTGCAACGTGACCCCGAATCAGCTAAAAACAAAAAATTATCTATTCTGTTTATGTTGGCTCCGTTGTATAGAGCCTGGTTGGAATAATATCTTATGTACTGCGACTCTGGTGTTCTGTGTAATCCAAGGCAACATCTAAGACATTGCCTCTCAAACACCCGAATCTTTTCCACTTGAGATGGGACAACGTTGAACCACACCAGGCATCCGTAGGCAATCATTGGCCTGATGAGGGCCATGTAGCAAATCACCTTCACCCTGCTGTCAAGACGGCTGCTATAAAACAGTCGTTTTGTCAAGGCAAATGCTCCCCTAGCCCTGGCCAAAGCAGCACATATATGTCTGTCGAAATACAGCTACTGATCAAACCAGATGCCAAGGCACTTTACTACAGTGGATGTCCATGTGGCCCTACGATCACCAGCTTGCGCCAGTTCTTTCTCGTATCCCTTGAGGCGCTAAGCAATGGAGTCCCAAACAAAATAGTTTCTGATTTGATTTTCAACTTCCAGTCATCACAAAATCGCTGAATGTTGTCGAAGTCACTCTGCAAGAGATTTTTGATGACCTCAACTGTATGAGCTGTTCTGTACGCAATTAGATCGTCGGCGTACGCAATTGCCTTAGTTAGACTACCTATCAGATCGCTGGTGTAAATACTGAATAGAATCGGCGAGTTAACCGCTCCCTGCTGCATACCATTTTTAATATTAAAAATTGCGGTAGAAGTTACATTGTCACTCTTGACAACAAACTGTCTACCATTTAAATATATTTTATCATTGATTTTTTTTTTAAATGAAACTATTATTCAGACCATCTACACAGAGATACATATATTAATAACATTACTACTTTAAATTTGCGTTTCAATTTTTGTCCTATATACAGACATGTTGTTGATATTTACGTTACTGAATACATACATATTATATAATAGGTACCATGTAGGTTATCATACATTTAAATGTACATATCTTTAAAAATCACATGAATATTATGTATATTTTACCAATCATATAAGATTATGTAAATTTATATAGCTACCTACTACTTTCATCCTTCAATTTTATTATATAGGTACAGTGAGTGTTAAAAGTGAGTAAAAACTCATATGATTAATTGAATAATATACAATTTAATAAAAATAAATAATCATAAATGGAATTTCAATTATATAAAACAAAGGCTTTATTTATTAGCAGTAAATAAAAATAAAAATTCAAAATAAAACTAGTACATTTGTCACTAATAAAATATAAAAAAAACTTAACAGTTATGGCGGAGATGGTAAATCTTTCTTTTTACATCATTTCAGATTGTAAGCTGTAATTGTGTTTAAAAGCTTAACAGCAGTGCAAAATTACTTTTTATCAATGAGAACTGAAATTTCATTGGAAACTCAAAAATCTATTGTGTATTTAAAGAAAAAAGGAACATCATATCGAGAAAATGGCCAAATTTCTAATAGAAACCTTGAAAAAAAAAATTTGTAAAATGACTATAGAGAACAAAGATTTAAAAAAGGCTTTAGTTGAAGAATGGTCCTAAATATGTTCTGATGTTACAAATAACTTTGTTCTATCCATGCTACGTAGACTTAAAGAATTTATAAAGTCTAAAGAGAGCCAAACGAAGTACTAATTGAATATATTTATCAAAGACATAACAGATGTTTACTTACTTTTGACATGTAAAATGTGGAATATGTTTAGTTTTTTGTTAGTGAAAATTAGATTTATTTTGAATGTTTATGTTTATTTTGATTTAATGCTATAATAAAGCTTTTGTTTTATATTGTTGGCATTCGATTTTTCTTTAATTTGTTGTTTATATTGTATATTATTCAACTAACCATATGGGTGGTTACTAACTTTTGACATTCACGGTATGTACATATTTACATACCTAGGTTCCATTATGTAGGTATAGGTATACATTGCCCTCTTAAGTTACATGACTAAAATCCATAATCTAGACTTAAATATACATTGTATGTAGGCGCTTAAATACTCATGTAGCCATACCCTGAATTTTATAATTCAGTGTGTAGTCTTTTTAAATATTTCGAGGTTTTATAAAAATAAAATGCATGACTGGATCGCACGTACTTGCTCCTATGTTCGATCACATTATATGCACAAGATTCTTAATGGAAACGACTTAAAGTATTTTTAAAGTCGTTTTTCACTTAATTTTTATATATGAATTTCTAAAATTTTTTCTAAAAAAATTGGTATGAACATTTTAAATATTTAATAATATAAATCTAAAAACAAAATTTCAGAAAAAGTCGCCCACCTATTTTCTAAATATTGTACTTTATACGGCAGGTACCGTTATTTTTTTAGCTAAAAAAATTTCAATTTCCCCTCTGCACAATACCTATAAAACTCCATAGACCAAGTTTGAAGCAATTCGGCCCACTCGTTTGGGCTGTAGGTTTCTATACATACATACAGCCAGACTGACAGACAGATAGACATAGAGACGGACAGAATTTTTAGACCATCTTTTTTTTTTTTTTTTTTAATTTTAAATATATGCCTGTAAGACCTAAGGTTTTTTAAATGCAACATGCATTGCACGGCACTAGTTTGACACAGTGGATTTGAGAACCAGGTATTGACTGTTTCATTTTAACCCATGGGCGGCATCCAATTAAAATTGGAGGTATAGAAAAGAATGCGCCTAGCGTGGGGATCGAACCCACATGTCCTAGTTAGCACTAAAGCACTTAATCCACTGCGCCATTGCCACCGTTTTTCGTCTTCGCTATCATCGTAATGTCGCGTTTGATTGTTATCTCAAAACATTTTTTTTCGATGAATGCATAACTTGCCTTATATTTAGTACCTATAATTGCAAGTAAAAAGTAGGTAGATGATAAGTTGATTAAAGATTATGTTTTAACATCGGTTATTATATTGCAAAATATGTAAATGGATGTAAATGTAAATAAGTATGTACTACCTAACTAATTTTAATCAAAACGGTGGAGTTATCCATTCATATGATGTTGTTTTGAAGGCATATCATTTTTCAATACATTTTGATTTTCCAAAAAAAAAATAATAACGTCGATCATAAAAACATACAGGTTCGTAACGGTTTCTTTAAATTTACTATTATATTTGTAAATCCAATAAATTTCAATATTATTGCACATCGCAACATTACCTTATTACCTAATTTAAAACAAATGATATAAATTTTGAATCTGGTAACTCAAAAGTTTGATTTTGTACTTTTGTACCTATGTACCTATATTGTTTTGACCCAACTCAATATATAATTTATCACAACACTCGTAATGACATTATAAATTCGTATAGGAAATTATCGTTAAAAAAATTATTTATTTTATGATTCATACCTTTTTAAAACCAAATTAAATTATGTCAATATTTTCAATTCAATTGTGTTTAAAACCAAATTAACATTATCATATATATAAGAACTAGGAGTGTGCCTGCGCAAGTTAATATTGTCGTCATTTTGAAAAACCAATAGAGTATTCCACTGAAAGCTAACGTATAGTTCATTCAACTATGATCACACATTTATTGAATATTTTATTTTTAAAAAATCGGATTCGATTTCCGTCCTATAAATAAGAGCAATAGCTAAGTATAATATTAACTCAATGTGCGAAAATCAATGAATTAAAAAACGTTCGCTTTTCTTCTAACACTCGATTGGATTTTCATAATGATGAAATATGTATGTAACGTTGTATGCAGTATGCACCTACCTACAATGTTTGTAGAAAATCGCCAAATCCAAATAGGTACTTAGAATGAAATAAATAAAATCCAAACCTATACATGAGATGTATAAACGCAATGAAACTACCCCAACAATATTTAGTACCAAATTATAGTAAGTGAGTAGCATTGTAAGTACGTAATTCAAGAATGCAAAACTATGTTTATAAATGAAAAAGCAGCAAAATGAATAAAATTACTACAAACACAAATAAAACGGGAAACAAAATACATTCAAATGTAATCGTATACGTATATGAATGATCAACTTTGTTTTCGTCTTTGCCTCATCCACTTAAAAGATAAAAAAATAAAACATATGATGTCAAAAAAGAAATCACAATTGGTTTTCTCTCTTATACTCCTTAATGTTGTAGGAAACGAAATTAAACTACCTCAACTCTTCTTTTTCCCCCTTTTTTCCTCTGCCCTCGTCAACAAACTAATATCTGCAAAGCTGAAAACAGCGACACAGACGACATCTGGATCATACAAGAAGAACCCAGTTTTCATGTTAAATAGTAGTACTATAGAGATGTACCTATATTCAATGGCATGCCTACCTACATCAATGCCACATCACTTTTATCACACAAAAAGAGTTTATTTAAATTCATAGGTAGGTAAGTATTTAAAAATTGCATGAATTACATTTATCCATTGTATATACATTGACTTTCACAACTCAATTACTTATCAATAGCACCAATTAAACTGAATTTAATAATTTTTGTTAAGCTCGAAACAAACCGACGGACAAATTTATTTTCCAACGAATTTATTGCCGAAACGAAAAGTGCAGTAAATCAAGGTCAAAAACTGTTTTTTTTTTAACACAAATCGAACACACGGCAAACATTTAATCCACTCATACCTATATAAACGGTGATTTTTTAAGAGCTTGGTTTTTGAAAATTCAAAAAAAACACAGAAACTTGTAAAAAGTGAACGAAATTTGTATTTGGATCGATAAATCAATTTCTGCCATTTACTTTTTAAAAATAATTTCACTTAAATGTTGCCCGCGGCTACGCTTCAGGTGGTCCATTCTGAAGGTCCAATTTTGGCAAACTTTTTCACACATTTCGGCCGGAATCTCACCAATGACGCGTTCAATGTTGGCTTCCAAGGCAGCAATCGTGTTTGGCTTGTACCCATAGACAATAGACTTAACAAAGCCCCACAAAAAATAGTCTAACGGGGTCAAATCACATGCTCTTGGTGGCCAATTGACTGCGCCAAAACGTGAGATCAACTGCTCACCAAATTCGCCCCTCAATTGATGCATGGTTTCGCGTGCAGTGTGGCATGTGGCACCGTCCTGTTGGAACCACATGTCGACCGAGTGCAATTCTTGCATTTTCGGCAAAAAAAAATCTGTTATCATCGAACGGTACCTTTCTCCATTGACCGTAACCCTGCGGCCTTCATCGTCCTTGAAGAAGTACGGCCCAATGATGCCGCCTGCCCATAAACCGCACCAAACAGTGCATTTTTCGGGATGCATTGGTAGCTGCTGAATTGCCTTTGGCTGCTCTTCACTCCAAATACGTCAATTCTGCTTATTCACTTATCCATTTAGCCAAAAATGAGCCTCGTCTCTGGAACGGACGTAGCTTGCGAAACACATTTTTCACACAGCACGAATTTTGATAATAAATTTCAATAATTTGCAAACGTTGTTCAGGCGTAAGTCTATTCATGATGAAATGGCAAACAATACTGAATCGAAATGTCAAATGTTCGTGGAATTTGTCATGTGTGATCTGTCAAAAATATAAACGTCAAAAACCAAGTAGCAAAAAAATCACCCGTTATAACTATAACTATAATAATGCCAAAACCGAAACTAGGTCGAACGGGATACAATTCTTCCAAAAATCTTTATACATATATGTATATATGTAGGTAGATTCTCCAATTTTAAATAAATGTGAGGAAAGAAAAATACGCTAAAAAGGTACATTTTCTTTTCTCTTGCTTTTACTTTAGAAAATGATAAAGCATATGCATTCTACTCCATCTTGGTTTTCAATTAGTCTATACACATTTTCTAAATGAGCCCAAGATAGTAATTCTTATAGAATTTACTCAGGAGGCTCCCCGGACGTTCCTCTTCGTGATAGTATACTATAGAAATGTATATACAATGCATGCATACCTAGATGGAAAAATATTTGTATTAACTTAAATGTTGCAAATAAATAGAAATAGGTACAAACATTTAATGGGTACATACTATAAATATTAATAAGATTATAAATCTAATACGATAATGATATTAACATGTATGTACATAAATTATCTTCGCTGAGACCCGGTCGCAAATGACCTTGCGCAACCAGCTGATGTAATAGCATTCAAGTTCAAGGAAAAATTAATATAAGAATACCTACCCTATAAGAAATAAGAAGAATAAAAGAGATACGTACATACGGATATATTTACAAAAGTGGCAGTAATGCCCATTTTTCTTTGGTTACGGCTTTTTAACAGAAAAACAGGATACCCAGTGGTAAATGTTCAAAAATTCGCTACTGAAGAAATAGATTTTTCCTCAAGGAAAAGAAGTAGCTATTTTACCAATGGATTTTCTGCTGCTTTGTTTATGAGGCAAGTAGGAGCGTACTCATTCTCGATGATGATTTGTAAAGAAATCACAGGTTACATGCGATTTTACTAGCTCAATGGACTAGTCGAGTTTTCCCTGGCGGGTATTCTATCAGTTTTTTCCAATTATTTTGTACCAAATCGACCTCTTAAAAAAAAAAAAAACAAAATCTGTTTATTAGTTTAGTCTAATCAAGTGACATTAACCACATTATTGTGCAAAGTTTTTAAATTATTATAATTGAAAACTCTTTTAAAATTAAAAAAAAAAAATTCCTTGTTTGTGCCTTCGAACCTAAAAAATCTATCATAGCCTCTCTCCAAATCAAATAAAACGTCTGGCCCAAACAATCAACGAAGCAACCCATCAAACCCTAAAGTGTTTAATAACTCACCTCGTACTTCTACAGGCTCTTTAAAACCAATTAAAAAAATGGCCGACGAAAGCTCCTTGCTTAATAATTTGGACGAAAAATTAAAAACGCAAAGTGAGTTTATTACTTCTACTTTATCCGTACAATTCAGAAAAGAGCACGACTCACTAGCACAAAAACTACAAACACAATTTGCCGAAGTAAACAAAAACATTTCTGATGTCATTAAAAGAGTGTCACAAATTGAATCATCAATCAGCAATACTATCGCCGACATAGATGCACTTAAATCTGACGTCAATAATTTAAAAGTTTCTTCAACCAATGTCAACACCGAACTTGCAAAAGCAAAATCACATATTAATACCAACAAACAAGAAATTTGCCGAAATGAAAAACATCATTGCTGATCTTACAACAAAACTCAATAACACAATTGCTTTACTAGACGATCATGACAATAAAAGAATTTCTGGAGACGCTGTGCTCTTTGGAATACCGTGCACACCTGATGGGAATATTCGTTCTATGTTTAATTACTTATGCCACGATATTCATATCAAACCGCCCGCACTGCTTGACATTTTCCGTACACGCCCGAAGACAAACAACAAACACGATACAGCCATCATTCTTAAATTCCGATCGGCTTACGATAAGAACTTTGTGCTTACGTCTATAGCTAAATATAAAAAAGAAAACAACACACAACTTTCACTAACCAACGTAGGTCTTAAATCTACTGCACAAAATTATTTACGCGAGTGCCTAACTTCCAAAAACAACTCGTTAATGCGATACGCCTTGCAATTAAAAAAACAACATAAAATAGCATCTGTGTTTACAATTCGTGGTCTCGTATATGTCAAATGTCAACCGACAGATGAGAGAGGAGTACTTACTTCGAATCCCTTGATTGAATTGCCGCCTGCAACTAATAAATTATTCTTCTCTTCGACTTCCAGTGTTTGTCAAACTATTTTATTTTTAAATTATTTTAATTTTTTTTACTTTTTAAATTTATTTTTTCTTTTTTCTTGTTTTCTTTTTAATTTTTATTATTTATATACATATTTTCATTATCTCTATTTTATATTATTATTTTTTTTGGTTCTCGTCATTCAAATATTTTCTTAATTTTTTTTTTTCTTTTCTTTCTTATTTTTTACATTTGTTCTACAAAATGTCTCTGTCTTTTTATTTTGATCTTCTGTTGTCGTCTTTTTTGACTTCAAACATTCTTGTTTGTTTGTTTAGCATGTTTGTTGAAAATGTTTTTGTGCTTCGGATTCTCTCTTTGTTCTTATGTGCCTTTTTTATCTTCCTTCTTCTATATGATGGATTTAACTCCTAATTCAAATGATTTTTCTGTGGTTGGTGGTGATGATGGAATAATTCGCTCCATGATTAAGATTTTAAGTAAACAGAAGACAGGTTTACAGATTTGTCACATCAACGCCCAGAGCCTCTACTGTAAATTCGATGAGTTTAGGGATGTTTTCGAGGAATCAGGGGTAGATATAATGTGTGTTTCAGAAACTTGGTTTTCAAGCAAAAACAGTGATTCTATGTATCGTTTGCGTAATTATAAGCTTTTTCGAGCGGATAAATGTGGTAGAAGAGGTGGTGGAGTGGCGGTATATGTACGCAATGGTATTATTTGCAAAATTATTTGTAAGTCAGAAGTGAATAGTGAGATAAATTACTTATTTTTAAATATTTTAAATAAGGGAGGTAGTAACCTTCTATTAGGTGCGGTTTATAGATCTAATAATAACATTGATATTAATCCATTGCTAAGCCTCCTCGAAACCATCACTCTTGGATGTTCCAAGGTCATCATTTGTGGGGATTTTAACTCCAACCTTCTCGATCAGACATCTCTCATTGATGGTATGAGAACCTTCAATTTGTTTCCGGTAAACACGACTAGTGCTACACACTTTTCTAGAAACTCGGCCACTCTTTTAGACGTTTCCTTTGTCAGTGATTTAAGCGACGTTCAGCTATATGATAAGTTATCAGCACCGGCTTTCTCTAAACATGACCTTATCTTTCAGGTTCATTGTCAAAGGAGTAGAAACTTCTTATACATATAGAGATTTTAAAAATGTCGATTATGCCGCTCTTGAGCATGCTACCCTCGAAATCGCCGAAAATCGATTACTTTCCCAGTCTGTACATCAATAATTTACCAATTGCCTATGTTTCTTCGGCCCGAAATCTCGGAATGTTATTTAATAGTACATTATCTTGGGATATGCATATTAACGCCGCCGTTGGTAAAGTTTATGGAGTACTCCGTATGCTTTGGTGCTCCCAGCATTATACCCCTTTCAAAACTCGATTGCTCTTAGCCAAAACACTAGTATCACCGATACTCACATATGGTTGTGAAGTTTTTTGTCATTGCGACTCAGTAAGCAAGAGAAAGCTTAATGTCGCCTTTAATAACACTGCACGATGTGTCTTTGGCTTGCGAAGATCTGACCACATATCAAGGTTTTCAATACAAATCTTTAATATCTCTCTCGATAACCTTAAGCGCTTCCGTACTATTATACTATTGTTCAAAATGATCCAAAGCAAACAGCCGTGCAGTTTGTACAATAGGATTCAGTTTTGTTCCTCTAACAGATCGCAACAACTAATTATGCCGCGTCACTCATGTCTTACTTCGGAGAGACAGTTTTTCGTCAACGCCATCCGCCAATGGAATTCATTACCACGGCACCTAAGAGGTATGAGAGGTGAAGCAGAGTTTCGTCGAGCGCTAAAAATCCACTTTCATGATTAAATAAATCTTGTTTTTTTTCCTCCATAACTGTTCTTTGATTTAATTTTTCTTTTGTCAACAGAGACATATTGTATTTATAACTATTTTTTCTTTTTATTATTTTTTTTATTGCTTAAACTTAAATTTAACTAATACTTAAAGATTGTTAATTATTGTTATAGTTTATCTTTGTATACTTTTAGCTTAACACTATTTTAAAAGAAGTGAATTCTTACTGTGTAATCATACAATGAACTAATAAATACAAATACAAAGTACATGGAATCATGAAATTCATGAGTTGATTTTTTTGTTGAAAAAACTGATGCTTGATATGTGATGATTTAGTCAGATAAAAATGATACACGAAATCTTCTGCGCTTGTGGAACCGTCGAATTCTTAAGTCCTTTTTCTTTGTAGGTATGTATATGTATTTTGATTTTGATTGAAATCTGTTCCTGGTTTTCCTATATTACATGACTCTACAATTTTGTTATATTTTCTTTTTTTTTTTATTTGGAACGAATCGCTTTCTTGGTTTACCTGTTACTACCTACTTACCAAATTGTTCAATTAATTTCCTTTGTTTTTTACTTGCGGTATAGCTATAGGGCAAGTTATGCATTTGGGAAAAAAATCGAACTCGAGATTTTAATCAAACTTGACATTACGATAATAGAGAACACCAAAAAGTGGGTCCCGTAATTCCGTCTGTATGCACAACGAGCTACAACCTAAGCGGATGCAGCGGATTTTCTTCAAACTTTGTATTTAAGCGTTTTAGTTAATTGTCTCAAATATATTTTTGAATCTTTTTTTACCCCAAAAATAACGGTACTTGCTTGTTCATTCAGTCCGTTTTGAAGAAACTGTCAGTTCCTTTAATAAAATTTTTCTGGAATTTTTTTTAGAAAAACAATTAACACACAGGATTGCGGAAACCTGGACACCAGGAATCACGACGGAAAAGGAAAAGATAAGCCTGCCAAGCTGTTCAACATAAAACCAGGAAAAGATCGTCAAGCTCCTGCTAATCGGACTGATCATTCTCCAATTAAGAAAATCGAATAAGGAATTAAAGGACAATACAAAGGAAATAATTGTTGTGCCAATTGCAACGGTTCACATAAGTCTTTCGAAGCTGCATCAGTCGACAAAAGTACTTAAATATTCGGCAGAAATTCTCCTCTCGCCGCTCATCACAGAATAATCTAAACAGATCATCATCATCATCAACAACAGAAAAACACATCACGTCACATTTGACCGTTTTTGCCTTAATCATTTCCCTTGCCATCACGACCTGGTCTCACTGCTCGCTTTTCCGCCCCGCCTTCAACAGCACACAATTATGTTCCAGGCCCACCTGTTCCTGGTAGAAATTCACCAATTCCCACACCCAATCCAAAATCCAGCAATTTGTTCTCTTTTGAAGAGATAAATTCTCTTTTAAATGAAGTTTTAACAAAACTTCGCTCTTAAATTCCAAATCAGATCAATTTAATGTTATCACTTCTCTAGCTATTAAGTATGTATACACAAATGAACATGCAAACTAATATAATAACATGGAATGCAAGAGGCATTAAAAAAAACAACTAGAATTCTTCAATTTTATTTTAAGCAAACAAGTTGATATTGTGCTCGTTGCAGAAACCTGGCTTAAGATCAATAAATTATTTTCTCATACAAATTTTTTCTGCTATCGACTCGACATGGGGCCAACAGAGGTGGTGGTGTCGCAATTTTAATTCGTAAAGGTATTCAACATTCCATCCATTATAACTTAAATCTGCATTGTATTGAGGTTTTAGGTATAGATATTGCATTAGATGCCAACTCTAAAATGAGTATTTTTTGTGCCTATTTCCATGTTGGAAATCGAAACACAGAAATTATTACTTTGTTCAAAAGAGATTTGCAAAAACAATTCACATATCGTCACCAAATAGTTATTGGTGGTGATTTGAACTGTCGACACCAGCTATGGAACTGCCTTCGCGCTAATTGTTGGGGCAATGTTTTATATGACATAATGATAGTCACCTAAATTTCTCAATACTCTATCCTCCAAAGCACACTTATATTCCATCTTCGCAGAATAAAAGTCCCTCCACTGTTGACTTTTTATTTCACGCATAATAAACTTGGATCAGATTGCTTACCTATTGATATTTTTTTGAATAAAGTTGCAAATGCCAGACAAAACAATTATTACTATAAGTATTCTGCAGCCAATTAGAATCTATACAAATCATATATAAACAGAAATTGTCCTGATACTAATTTAGAGGATATACATGATCCTGTATTTATTGATTCAATGTGGTCCAACTTAACTTCGATTATAAAAGGAGCGGTTGACTACGCAATCCCTAAGCGAACCATGGAAGACATACAACCGGTACAGCTACCTTCTAACATAATATATTTAATTCGACTGAGAAACTTGGAAAGAATGAAATGCCTTAGATACCGCTATGATTTCTTCTTAAATAGTGTCAAATTTCTTGACAAAGTAATTAACAGAAAAATTTCAAAGTTTAGAAACTATCGGTGGGGAAAACTACTTTCCTCTTTTGATAAAGCTACTAAACCCTTTTGGAAAAAATCAAAATTGATACAAAAAAAAGGGAGGTTGTAGTATTCCGCCGCTTAAAGATCAAAACCAGTTGTTTATTACACCATCAGAAAAGGCAAATCTTTTAGCAACATATTTTTCTAATAGCAACACTATTTCAGCTCACTTAAGTGATCCTGATAGAGGGTGGCCCACGAATCGGGCTACAATAAGAAATTTAAATAACTTTTATTTTAATCGATGCATTACATTAATTTTTTTTATTGGATGAAAAATTAAATTTTATTTTAAATAACTAATGGTTCCTAAAGATGATAGACCGCAAATGACATCCACGCTCATCCACGCATATGTAGCACCTGATCAGAAAATTGTTCACTGCGGCCTGAAGGGTTGAAATTGGTGGGATCGCCTCAATTATTGTCTTAATGGACTGCTTGAATTCAGTCCAATTCCTGGGTTTCGTTTTGTACACTTCCTGCTTGACATAAACCCATAAGAAAAAATCGGGTGCAGTCAGGTCAGGTGACCTTGGTGGCCAGCGGAAAGTGCAGATTCTGGATATCAATTTGTTTGGGAATTTTCGTTGGAGCTCCGCCATAACTTATGTGGTTACGTGCGCACTTGCTCCATCTTGTTGAAACCAAATCCTGCTGAAAGGGATACGTATTCGGAAAAGTTCTGGGTAAAAAAAACCCCTTCGACATCTTTAAAAAACGGTCCCCAATGACAGTTTGTGTTAAACCGTTTTCTTCAAAGAAGAATGGCCCGACAATACACCTTGATGAAACTTCACACCACACAGTGACTCGTTCTGGATGCAGTTCCGTCTCGTGGAGCATTTCTGGATTAGATTCACTCCATATATGGCAATTTTGCTTGTTAACATTGCCGTGTAAGTCAAAATGGGCCTCATCAGACATGAACAAACAATATATCAATGTGTTGTCTTCTTCGCCAATTGCAATAATTTTTCGGCAAAATTCCGGCGAACAGGCAAATCCTGAGGATTTAACTTGCTTGTAATTTGGACTTTGTACGGAAACAAGTTTAAGTCATCATGAATTATCCGTTGTAATGACCGTCTGCTAACTCCAATTTGGCCCGATAAGTTTTGAATCGAAACACGTAGATTTGCATGTATTTCCGATGGAGCAGCCACGATTGTATCCTGAACCCGAGCATTGGGATTTCGATGATACGGTCGTCGTTCGATGCTTCCAGATTCAGCAAACATGTTCACATAATGGTCCATCTACTCTAGGGAGTACCGCCAAGCTCGAGCCTAAATTTCCTTTGGACGGAGATGACGGACTTCAAAGAATGTTATCGCTGCACTATCCAAATCCGTTTTACAGTATCCCACGCATTCATTTTGATAAATCTAAATAGTAGCATATAAAATAAAACAAATAAGCCGATTACTCACACTGGAAATAAGTTATTACGTTTTATTTTTGTAGCACGATTCGTGGGCCACCCTGTACTATTTGTAAGGTTAATAAATCAATTACTACCATCTTACAATCAGACATAATTTTACTTCCCTCTGATTTTGTGAGCCACTCTAAGACAAGCATTCTTATAAAAAATCTGAAAACGAAAAAGTCACCTGGCATTGACGGTATAAACAACAAGTCTTTTAAGTCTCTACCGTTGTGTGGTACACAAAATTTAACAACTATTTTTAATGCGTACCTCAAACTTTGCTATTTCCCAGAGTGTTGGAAAACTCATCAATTATACCAATTCACAAACCGGGAAAACCTAAAAATTAAATTAATAGCTACAGGCCTATTAGTTTGCTTTGCAGTGTGAGCAAACTGTTAGAGAAGATAGTCAAAGAAAAAATTTATAATCACATTGATACTAATAATATTCTTCCTAGTTTTCAATTTGCATTCAGGCAAAGCCACAATGCCATCCAACAAATCGCAAGGGTTAAAAAACATGTAAAAGATAATTTAAATTCGAAAAAGTCAATTGGTCTCATAATGTTAGATATCGAAAAGGCATTCGATACGGTCTGGCATGAAGGATTGCATGAAGCAGTTTGGTTTTCACGTTGTCGTAAGCCATGTTTCTTGCCAAGTAATGTTAAACTTCAATTAGGATCAATCAACATTGACTGGTCTGGTCATTATGTCTGATCACAATATGAGCCTTAACAAACATAAATATCCATAACCATAAATAAAATAAATATGTACATAAAAATTCTTTATCCTATGATACCCAGAAAATCTGAGCTTAGTAAAGACCGCAAAATTATTTTGTTCAAATCAATCTTTCAATCCGTCCTTCTTTATGGTGCACCTGTTTGGGGTGACTGTGCCTAAACTCACAAACTAAAACTACAAAGATGCCAAAATAAAGTGCTTAAAATAATGTTAGATTTCCCAAGGTGTAACGCAGGTTACACGAAGTAGCAAATATCAACTTTTTAAACCTAAATATTGACATTTATAAACAAAAATTTTATCACAATTGTTCGATATCCGAAAATGAACTTGTTCTTCAATTACTAGAATAACAATAAAATCCTACTATACGTTATTTTTTTGTTTTTATCTCTTTTGTTTGAATTTGGTTTTTATTATTTTATTGTGTGCAATATTAGCGTGTAAGTTTCTGTATAAGGGTTTTCGTTGTAGTTTTTTCCCTTAAAAATAATAAATTTGAAATATTTAATATCAATCTTCTTTGTATAAAATTAAATCATTGCTGTAAAGGATTAAAATGTCCTAAATCTCTTTAATAATTATAATTGATGTAAACTAATCTATGTCGATACTTCTGTACAATAAATAAATTAAATTGAATTGAATCCAAAGGAAAAAATTGGTTAAGTCTAAATTGTGTTTAATTAAAGTTAGTATTATTTTATTTTTAATTTTTTATAAATAAATAATTTATATATTTATTATTTATATTCATTATATAGCATAGTTTTTGATTTTATTAAAAATAAAATATTGATTGACTGAGGACTATATGCCGCCCGGGAAACCTCATTAAAAAAACGCAATTTACAAAAGCATGTGCAATAATGTAGATATTATTCATTGTATTGTAGGATTTTTGACTTTATTCCATTTTTATTAAAAATAAAAACAAAACCAAAATAAATAAAAAATAATTAACAAGAAAAATGATACCTAACTAAAAAAAACCCCCCGACTTATTTAGTAGTATTTTCAGTAGTAATAGAATTTTAAGTAGCAATATAATACTCAATAGGAAAGAATTTTCAGTAGTAATAGAATAGGGAATAGGCCTACTGGGGAAACGTAAAAAAAAAGCATCTAGTGCTCTACCTCAATGGGTAATATGAAAAGGAACACATAATCAATTTCACAACATTGCAAATTATTAACCATTGATTTTCAATAAGAAATCTTTTTCTATAATATATGTAGGATCATATAGGATCCCATTCGAAAATAAAGCAATGTTAAACAGAAAACGTTAACTTCTTTCTTTGATTTTTTATTGCACGAATATAGAATGTTCTTTTTGTTTAATTAAAATAAGTTCAAAAAAAGGATGCATCAATGTTACAATGTGTGATTTTCTAATTTTTATGCATACAATTATCTTCTTTTCAATTAACAAAAAATGAATACAACTTCACTTGGTAGACCGCCGCGCCACCTTGTCGTATCTTCGTCGTGTTCAAAACCCAACTGCCTCCCCAATTTCGCCAGTCAGGTCACAGCCACAAAATCATCGCCAAAAAATACCTTAGATCAGGTCCCACAATACAAGTCCGACATCAGCCGGTACCACCCCCACGCCTTCGTCACCCAGCTTATTATTCAGCCCACTCCGAACATTCCAGCGATTAGTCCCATGCACACTAGCACTCGTCTTGCCATCTCGTTAATGTTTCTTAAAATTTTGCGGGCTCGTGACGGTATTATTATTATTATCATTAGTTTCTTTATTTCAAAATAAACGTTACAAAATGTATATACAAAAGAATATATGAACATGGCAAGGTGCCGTCCGCCAGATAATGACATTTCATAAGAAAAGATAAATGCATATATACATAATTGATAGAACTATAATTTGTAATTTAAGAAAGTTTTATGAAAAAAAAGAAAAAAATTGAATTAAAAGATAAGTGGGGGTGGCCGTGGCGCGATAGTTGTGTGCTCGCCTGTCAACCTCGTGGTTGCAGGTTCGATTGCGGCCGTTGTCTATGTCTTCTTATATTCCATTAAAAACCAATTCTAAAAAAATTGTCAAAATAAGTTGCTGGTTTGCTCATTACATGCTGTTTAGGCATAACACTAACAAAATGTGACTGAGTAAACTAGCTTACCCATAAAATATGACAAAGAAATAAATAAAATAATGCGAATTATAAGGGACATACATAAGTAAGACTCGGTAATTCTCTCCGCATTAGTTCATCCCTGGAGATAAATCTAAGACAACAACCAGCCCTAGTCTCAAAACATCGCACCCCACATTTTTCCTATCCTTTTTTCTCTTCTTTCACCGGATGCCCTCGCTGTGCTAAAAAACATATAAAGGGTATTCATAATATCTTGAGCGCGTGCAAAATTATAAAAAAAAAACAGTGTTGTTATTTAAAATTTAGATTTATAGTTTAAAATACAAAAAATAAAAAGAGTTTTTACCTATTTTTTTAAAATGGTTTTGGTATATATAAATGAATAGATATATGTTTAATTACAAAAGAAGAAACCAGTGAATACAAAAGTTTTGAATCAAAGTAAAAGGTTGAGATGATAATTATAGATATTTCAAAAACTATTTCTATAAGACAGGGCATGGTCACAAAATTTGTAAATATTAGTCCAGCCCAGGGAACCATTCAAAATGTCTATCAGTTGTGCTCTAGAAAGGACACTTTTCTGGCTACAAAATGGTAAACATCATCTCGCTCATACCTGTTGCAGAAGTTAAACAGAATTGCTAGGTCAGAACGATAAGGAACATAACTTAGATTTAGGATTTCCACTTTAGCTCTAAAAATAGTGCTAATAGCTTTCACAGGAAAATCTATTCTGAAATAACTGGAAGATTGAAGCCGGTGATTTAAATCTCTATATAAACCTCTTGTTGACGATGCAGATACACGATTTAAGTGTTGAACATAGACTTGTTCATCTACTTTTGATATGACATTCACAAATAGCTGCTGCCAACAATCTAAATTAGATTCAGTAAGATTTAAGGAGACGCCATGAGATTGTGCAAGGGCTTTCCATTCTTTCAAAGGTGCAGATTGTGTCCGTGAAAGGTGAGACATAATGGACTTGTGAAGACTTTCTCCAGATGTTTCCATGGTTTTTATCAAAGAGTCGGAATTAGCTTCTAAGTTTTTGATATAAATAGGGGTGATACCTGACTCAACGTGGATGGCATATGTTGGAGTCGAATTTGGTAGCCGAAACAAACGCTGAAAAATAGCCTTTGAATGAGTTCAAAATCTTCAAAAGATGTGTAGCCAAATGCTTGAACACCATAACACATACATGTATTAATGGTTGCTTCAAAAACCCGATACTTTGATCCCAAGTCTATACTTTGGTTTGCAAAAAAATTAGGTCACATAACGCTCATTCCAATTTTAGCTTCCTTACTCTTTTCCTTCACATGTGTTGTAAAGCTTACATTTGCAGACATCGGCACTCCCAGATATTTGAATTCCTGTATGACATCTATGCGCTCGCGGTCGAGAAACCAACTTTCCTCTCTTAATCTTTTACTTTTTCGAGCTTCAAACCCCATAATTTTTGTTTTTAGAGCATTAAGCCTTAAATCCCACTTATTACAGTACCTATGTAGCTTGTTTATTTGAAGTTGAAGAGAAGAAGGGTTGTCTGCCAACATTGCAAGGTCATCCGCATAGAGTAGCACTTTGACAGAAATGTTTGAAATGCTGATGCCCCCAGGTAAGCTGTCGCAGATATCGTCGACAAAAAGAGCAAACAATATAGGACTTAAGATACATCCCTGAGGAACACATGTCATTGTCTCAAACCAGTTCGATGTATCCGACCCATCCCAGACTGTTGCATTAGTTCCACACAAAAAATGTTCATATATCGAAAGCAATTTTCTAGAAATACCAAATGAAGCCATTTTGAATATCAAGGCTTGACGGTTGACAGTTTCAAAGGCTGCTTTGAAGTCAACAAAACAGTATATTTTCTGGCAATTCTTGACAACGCGAAAATATGGTCAACGGTCGAAAACCCAGTACGAAAACCCGCTTGAAAAATGCTTAATCGTTGGTGTGATTCTATCCACTTTGATAGCCTAATATACAAAATTGTAGCGAAAACTTTTCTAATTGAATTTAGTATTGATATACCTACCTCTATAGTTTTAGGGCAAACTAGCATCTCCTTTTTTGAAAACAGCTTTTTTAAAACTTTGGGGAACGCATGCATTCTCAAACAAGTAATTATACACCGACAGAAAATATTGTTTAAATTCCAGCGTAGAATGTTTAAAAAATTCTACAGGTATCCCATCGATACCCAGTGATTTGGTATTCTTCAGTTTTGAAAGAGCCAGTTCAAGTTCAGTTAAATCAACTGGTTAGTCAAGCTCGTCAACAGTTGTATTGGGAAAGGCGTAGTGAAATGATTGCAGTTCACTGCTCCCTGTCAATAGCGATCTAATGTGAAATGCTAAGATATCAGCTTGTAATGAGCTACCAGATGTGCGATAATTGCCACAAATTTCCCTTACATTACACCAAAAGCTTTTCGAGTCTTTACGACTTTCTAGGTTACGAGCTAGGGTGTTTGTGTAAATTATCTTTTTATTTTATCAAACATGCTTATATAATTTATTTGCTTCTAAATATGCCGACTTAAAATACTCACTATTTGATTTACGAAACAAGTTAAGGAGAGAAAAACCTTATAACGGAGTCTTCTGCACTCATAATCAAACCATTTACAAACAGCTACTGGTCGATTAGCAGAACGATTTTGCGGGGTGGCAGATCTTATCACATTACAAATTTTGTCTATAACCTCCTCGATTGGAGCAGAACTAGGAAAGGGAAGTGAAACAGTGTTGCGATTAAGCCTATTTCGATAGATATCCACTTCATAAGGTACCCATTTTAATTTACATATATTATTTATCTCTCTCACATGAGTTTCTTGACAAAAGCTGGCACGAGTGAGGATCGGAAAATGGGTCAAGAAAGTTGCTTCTAAAACTTCAAAATCATCTACAGTCTGCAGTCACTCTCCAGAAACTGCACACAAATCAATAACTGAAGTTCCCTGACCACTTACAAAAATTAGTTCCCCATTTTCATCTGTTATTGACGCACCATTTAATAAAACAAAACCAAAAATTTCAAGGAATTTGGCTAAGGCTTTACCATTCCTATTGAAAGTGTCATCTTTAGAATTTCTGACTGGTAGTACATTTACTCGAGTATTTAACTGCTCTAAGGATGCATTTTGAAAAAGACCGATCCTGGCATTTAGGTCTCCGATCAACATTACATTATTTGAGTTAAAATTATTTAAAAAAATCGTTAAGCTCATCCAAATCATTCAACCAATTATTACAATTTATGTACAAAGGTACTATAAAGTGACTTTTTCTACTACTATTACCATCTATTTGAATAACAAATTTTCCATTATATTGTCTAAATTTAACAAAACTACTAATTTTACTTTTTTTAATACCACATATAATGTCTCCACTGGCTGTACCATGACTACTATTTCTTATTGCAGAAATATAGCTGATATTAAAATCTTTGAAATATTTAGTTATTTCCTTCTGTTGTTTTTCTTCTAAAAAAGTTTCAATTAGTATAATCTACTATATAAAAATAAGTCGGGTTTTCCTTCCTGACGCTATAACTCCAGAACGCACGAACCGACTTCCACGGTTTTGCATTCGTTGGAAAGGTCTCGGGCTCCGTGAGGTTTATAGCAAAGAAAATTCGGGAAAAATTTCAACAGAAAAGCGGAAAAATCATTTTTCAGATACAGCGCCATCTCTGTGAAAAAAAAGTAAAAAAAATAAGTTATTCGTTTCCTAACATTTCAATTGGAAACCATCAAATCAATCACGTGTATTGTGCAAATTTTTATTCAACTTCAACAGTAGTCATTTGTCTTTAAGGTGGTAAGTTGAACTGTGTAAATTATGTGGATCGTGCATTTGAGGTTAAATTCACAACTCTGTCCATAGTCCAAAATGCCTAGAGGACGACGTGCGAGCATCGGCCGCCGCACAAGACATGCAAGCCAGCAACAAGTGTATTCACAGAACTTAAGCGAAGAAAGACAAAATATAATAAGAGAAAATGCCCGATTGAGACAACGCGTGATCACACGAAGATCATTGGCATCATACAATCGCTTGGCATTCCAATATGATCCCACTGCGAACTACAGTGATGATGAAAATTTAGATATTGGACCAATGAGGACTATATGCCGATATTGCAATGCGTTAAAGTTCAAAAGAGAAACGGCTGGATTGTGCTGCGCAAGTGGAAAGGTCAAACTGGGTCTATTACTTACACCACCACAGCCACTGAAACCATTGTTCGATGGAAGTGATCCCGATTCCAGCCATTTTCTTCAACACATCCTTGAATACAATAACTGCTTTCGTATGACTTCCTTTGCCGACTTGCAAGGTAAAATATACAACACACATAACCAATCACTCACACCAACACAATGAATTGCAACACATAACAACTACATATACACCACACACTACACCATCACACGATCAGAAGTTACACCGTATTCTTCAACACATGATTGGTTGCAATTACAGATACAAGGACAAATATATCATTTGCATGGTTCAATGGTACCAACACCAGATGAATCGCATCAATTTCTGCAAATATATTTCATTTCGTCGATGGTGGATCACCTGAATGTGCGGTGCAATATACAGGGAATACCACAGTTAAAGAGACGAATTATTGAACAGTTGCAAGCATTTTTTCACGCTAATAATGCAGTGGTTAATATGTTCAAAACAGCATTGGAACAAATGCCATCGGATACGCACAAATTTGTCATAAGAGCGGATTGTACCCCAACAGGTGAACATGTGCGAAGATTCAATGCACCCACCGTTAATGATGTTGCTGCAATTATTGTTGGCGATCCAACTAAATCACGAGACATTGTCGTTCAGCGAAGAAGCAATATCATGCATCGTGTAAACGAGACACATCGTTTGTACGATGCGTTACAATATCCAATCATTTATTGGCAAGGGCAAGACGGATACGACATCACGTTGAAGATGGTCGATCCAATTACAGGTACAATATTCACACACTAATTATTGCTATTATTGCTATTATTGGTTTCCATTAACAATTCATTTAATTTTGCATTTTCAGGCGTATCAATGAATAAAAATCTAAGCACAATGAATTACAATGCGTATCGTATGATGATTCGTACACATGAGGAGAATGTCATACTGAAGTGCCGTCGGCTATTCCAGCAATTCGCTGTCGACATGTATGTCAAAGTCGAGACCCAACGTTTAGCGTGCATCCGATTCAATCAGGCAAAGCTGCGATCTGAGGACAATATACACTTGCGTGATGCTATTCATTCAGATGGTGATGTTCAGAATATTGGACGTCTGACGATTCTCCCATCATCTTATATCGGAAGCCCACGCCCCATGCACGAATACGCTCAAGATGCTATGACGTACGTGCGAAATTATGGAACTCCGGATTTATTTATTACGTTCACATGCAATCCGAAGTGGACGGAAATTGAACGTGAGTTGGAACCGGGCCAAAAACCGCAAGATCGCCATGACATAATCGCCAGAGTATTTCAGCAAAAACTCAATGTTATGATGGATGTGCTTACTAAGTATTGAGTTTTTGGTGACACACGTTGTTATATGTACTCGGTGGAATGGCAGAAGCTTGGACTGCCGCATGCTCATATCTTAATTTGGTTGCTGAACAAATTACATTCAAATGAAGTGGATGACATCATATCAGCTGAAATTCCTGATCCAGTCACTGATCCCGTCACTGATCAGTCACTGATCCCGAAAATCGTTAAGCTCATCCAAATCATTCAACCAATTATTACAATTTATGTACAAAGGTACTATAAAGTGACTTTTTCTACTACTATTACCATCTATTTGAATAACAAATTTTCCATTATATTGTCTAAATTTAACAAAACTACTAATTTTACTTTTTTTAATACCACATATAATGTCTCCACTGGCTGTACCATGACTACTATTTCTTATTGCAGAAATATAGCTGATATTAAAATCTTTGAAATATTTAGTTATTTCCTTCTGTTGTTTTTCTTCTAAAAAAGTTTCAATTAGTATAATCTACTATATAAAAATAAGTCGGGTTTTCCTTCCTGACGCTATAACTCCAGAACGCACGAACCGACTTCCACGGTTTTGCATTCGTTGGAAAGGTCTCGGGCTCCGTGAGGTTTATAGCAAAGAAAATTCGGGAAAAATTTCAACAGAAAAGCGGAAAAATCATTTTTCAGATACAGCGCCATCTCTGTGAAAAAAAAGTAAAAAAAATAAGTTATTCGTTTCCTAACATTTCAATTGGAAACCATCAAATCAATCACGTGTATTGTGCAAATTTTTATTCAACTTCAACAGTAGTCATTTGTCTTTAAGGTGGTAAGTTGAACTGTGTAAATTATGTGGATCGTGCATTTGAGGTTAAATTCACAACTCTGTCCATAGTCCAAAATGCCTAGAGGACGACGTGCGAGCATCGGCCGCCGCACAAGACATGCAAGCCAGCAACAAGTGTATTCACAGAACTTAAGCGAAGAAAGACAAAATATAATAAGAGAAAATGCCCGATTGAGACAACGCGTGATCACACGAAGATCATTGGCATCATACAATCGCTTGGCATTCCAATATGATCCCACTGCGAACTACAGTGATGATGAAAATTTAGATATTGGACCAATGAGGACTATATGCCGATATTGCAATGCGTTAAAGTTCAAAAGAGAAACGGCTGGATTGTGCTGCGCAAGTGGAAAGGTCAAACTGGGTCTATTACTTACACCACCACAGCCACTGAAACCATTGTTCGATGGAAGTGATCCCGATTCCAGCCATTTTCTTCAACACATCCTTGAATACAATAACTGCTTTCGTATGACTTCCTTTGCCGACTTGCAAGGTAAAATATACAACACACATAACCAATCACTCACACCAACACAATGAATTGCAACACATAACAACTACATATACACCACACACTACACCATCACACGATCAGAAGTTACACCGTATTCTTCAACACATGATTGGTTGCAATTACAGATACAAGGACAAATATATCATTTGCATGGTTCAATGGTACCAACACCAGATGAATCGCATCAATTTCTGCAAATATATTTCATTTCGTCGATGGTGGATCACCTGAATGTGCGGTGCAATATACAGGGAATACCACAGTTAAAGAGACGAATTATTGAATAGTTGCAAGCATTTTTTCACGCTAATAATGCAGTGGTTAATATGTTCAAAACAGCATTGGAACAAATGCCATCGGATACGCACAAATTTGTCATAAGAGCGGATTGTACCCCAACAGGTGAACATGTGCGAAGATTCAATGCACCCACCGTTAATGATGTTGCTGCAATTATTGTTGGCGATCCAACTAAATCACGAGACATTGTCGTTCAGCGAAGAAGCAATATCATGCATCGTGTAAACGAGACACATCGTTTGTACGATGCGTTACAATATCCAATCATTTATTGGCAAGGGCAAGACGGATACGACATCACGTTGAAGATGGTCGATCCAATTACAGGTACAATATTCACACACTAATTATTGCTATTATTGCTATTATTGGTTTCCATTAACAATTCATTTAATTTTGCATTTTCAGGCGTATCAATGAATAAAAATCTAAGCACAATGAACTACAATGCGTATCGTATGATGATTCGTACACATGAGGAGAATGTCATTCTGAAGTGCCGTCGGCTATTCCAGCAATTCGCTGTCGACATGTATGTCAAAGTCGAGACCCAACGTTTAGCGTGCATCCGATTCAATCAGGCAAAGCTGCGATCTGAGGACAATATACACTTGCGTGATGCTATTCATTCAGATGGTGATGTTCAGAATATTGGACGTCTGACGATTCTCCCATCATCTTATATCGGAAGCCCACGCCCCATGCACGAATACGCTCAAGATGCTATGACGTACGTGCGAAATTATGGAACTCCGGATTTATTTATTACGTTCACATGCAATCCGAAGTGGACGGAAATTGAACGTGAGTTGGAACCGGGCCAAAAACCGCAAGATCGCCATGACATAATCGCCAGAGTATTTCAGCAAAAACTCAATGTTATGATGGATGTGCTTACTAAGTATTGAGTTTTTGGTGACACACGTTGTTATATGTACTCGGTGGAATGGCAGAAGCTTGGACTGCCGCATGCTCATATCTTAATTTGGTTGCTGAACAAATTACATTCAAATGAAGTGGATGACATCATATCAGCTGAAATTCCTGATCCAGTCACTGATCCCCATCTACACGACATTGTGACGACACAGATGGTGCATGGACCGTGCGGTGCATTAAATTTATTATCGCCTTGCATAGCTGATGGAAAGTGCACAAAACGATATCCGCGACCGTTAGTTGCTGAAACAATCACAGGGAACGATGGATATCCAGTTTATCGTCGGCGTTCAAAAGAAGATAATGGTCGAACTATCAAAGTTAAAGTTCAAAATCAAGAGATTGAGTTCGGAAATGAATTCATTGTACCATATTGCCCGCTGCTATCACGAATTTTCGAAACACATGCAAACGTTGAGAGTTGTCATTCTGCCAAATCAATCAAATATTTGTGCAAGTACGTCACAAAAGGCAGCGACATGGCTGTGTTTGGTATTGCATCGGAAAATGCGAATGACGAATTCAGCAACTTCCAAATGGGCAGATACGTCAGTACTAATGAAGCACTGTGGCGATTATTGTCATTTCAAATTCATGAAAGATATCCCACAGTTGTACATTTAGCAGTGCATTTGGAAAATGGCCAAAGAGTTTACTTCACTGAGGCTAATGCGGCACAACGAGCTGAGAGACCACCATCGACAACATTGACTAGCTTCTTTGCAATGTGTGAAGCAGATCCATTCGCAGCGACGCTGATGTACGTTGAAATGCCCAAGTATTACACTTGGAATCAATCAACAAAGAAATTCCAACGTCGCAAACAAGGAACCCCAGTTCCAGATTGGCCACATGTGTTTTCCACTGATGCACTAGGTCGTATGTATACTGTTCATCCTAGAAATGATGAATGTTTTTATTTGCGACTGCTGTTGGTAAATGTACGTGGACCAAAATCATTTGCGCATTTGAAAACTGTGAATGGCCAACAATGCCAAACATATCGAGAAACATGTCAACTATTGGGTTTGCTGGAGCACGATTCTCATTGGAATTTAACACTTGCGGATTCAGTTGTTTCATCAAATGCGTACCAATTACGAACGCTGTTCGCAATTATCATCACCACATGTTTTCCTTCACAACCAATTCAGTTATGGAACAAATACAAAGACGACATATGTGAAGATATCTTGCATCGCTTGCGCATTCAAACGAATAATCCTGACATCCAAATAACCGATGAAATCTACAATGAGGAGGAATGATTCTGATTGAAGGTCAATGCTTGACTATTGCAAACAAGCTACTGATTGAAGTAGGAATGATTGCGCCAAATCGATCGATGCACGATGATAGTATCGTACTAAATCCATAAGCCACTTTGATATTTACAAACGCCAAAATTTATGTTCGCTTACTTTTTTCAACTACTTTAGGCGTATTTAGTTGTAATTTATTAAGAAAATAGATTTAGTATGGTGCTAGTTAAAAAGTGTTTAAAATTCTGAAAATATTAGTAAAGGGCTTTATTATTAGTAAACTGTTAAGTAGTATCATGCTAAGCCCTTAACATCAGGCTGTTTAAAATTTTGCTCCAATGACTTTAGCAAAGTTGTTGTGCATGAGCCAAAGATGGATTGTAAGTTGGTACCACCAATTTTCGACAGATGGTGCCACTGTCATTCCAATATAGTTCCAATATAAATTTTTAAATTCATATCCGGCTCACATTGAACAGACAACGGCTGTGTTTTTTCAACATCCAGTGCATTTCGAGTATAAATTGAGCCTACAAGAATATCAGCTGACTCAATACAACCAAAAATAAAATGCACGACTGGATCGCACGAACTTGCTCTTATGTTCGATCAAATCGTATGCAAAAGATTTCTGTTAAAAATCTAAATATTTTTTAAAGTAATTTTTTACTTAATTTTGTATACACACATTTTTTTTAAATTTTGTTCTAAAATAAATTGGTATGGCAATGTTAAATATTTAATAATATAAACTTTAAAACAAAAGATTAAATCGGTTTAATTAAAGCAAAAATAATTCAAAATGCTGAAATACATACTTAAACTAATTTGAGCTCAAAAAAAGTACGTCATTTTATTTCTCGGATAAATTTGAATTTACGAAAAAAAAATTTTAAGATCTGTGGAGCTGTTTTTGAGAAAAAAAGTTTTTTTTTTTAAACTTTTTGAAAATATTTAAAAAAAAAAATTCAAAAACGCCAATTCATAGGTATTCAGAAAATACATATAAATATAATTTTTGAAAAAAATTTATTGAGCAGTTTTCGAAATATACTTTTTTTAATTTTTTTTCTTAAAAATGATTTTAAAAATACAAACAAATATTAATTAAAAATATTGGTACGCGGTATAATTTAGGCAACCTGAACCTATATATGTGTGAAATTGCGAAAGAATTTGTTGAGCCGTTTATGAGATAGTCGAAAGCAAATAAAACGGTCCTATGGAAACTACCGTTTTTAGACATTTTTCAACCATATGATCGGTCGTAGCTAAAAAGCCGCACTGATTTTTTTTATTAAAATCGTTAGTGCCGTTTCCGAGAACAATAGGTTTGAACGTAACGTTTATATGGCAGACACCGTTATTTTTTAGACTGACAGACTGACCAACTGACAGACTGACAGACTGACAGACTGACAGACTGACAGACTGACAGACTGACAGACTGACAGACTGACAGACTGACAGACTGACAGACTGACAGACTGACAGACTGACAGACTGACAGACTGACAGACTGACAGACTGACAGACTGACAGACTGACAGACTGACAGACTGACAGACTGACAGACTGACAGACTGACAGACTGACAGACTGACAGACTGACAGACTGACAGACTGACAGACTGACAGACTGACAGACTGACAGACTGACAGACTGACAGACTGACAGACTGACAGACTGACAGACTGACAGACTGACAGACTGACAGACTGACAGACTGACAGACTGACAGACTGACAGACTGACAGACTGACAGACTGACAGACTGACAGACTGACAGACTGACAGACTGACAGACTGACAGACTGACAGACTGACAGACTGACAGACTGACAGACTGACAGACTGACAGACTGACAGACTGACAGACTGACAGACTGACAGACTGACAGACTGACAGACTGACAGACTGACAGACTGACAGACTGACAGACTGACAGACTGACAGACTGACAGACTGACCAGACTGACAGACTGACAGACTGACAGACTGACAGACTGACAGACTGACAGACTGACAGACTGACAGACTGACAGACTGACAGACTGACAGACTGACAGACTGACAGATGACAGACTGACAGACTGACAGACTGACAGACTGACAGACTGACAGACTGACAGACTGACAGACTGACAGCTGACAGACTGACAGACTGACAGACTGACAGACTGACAGACTGACAGACTGACAGGACTGACAGACTGACAGACTGACAGACTGACAGACTGACAGACTGACAGACTGACAGACTGACAGACTGACAGACTGACAGACTGACAGACTGACAGACTGACAGACTGACAGACTGACAGACTGACAGACTGACAGACTGACAGACTGACAGACTGACAGACTGACAGACTGACAGACTGACAGACTGACAGACTGACAGACTGACAGACTGACAGACTGACAGACTGACAGACTGACAGACTGACAGGACTGACAGGACTGACAGACTGACAGACTGACAGACTGACAGACTGACAGACTGACAGACTGACAGACTGACAGGACTGACAGACTGACAGACTGACAGACTGACAGACTGACAGACTGACAGACTGACAGACTGACAGACTGACAGACTGACAGACTGACAGACTGACAGACTGACAGACTGACAGACTGACAGACTGACAGACTGACAGACTGACAGACTGACAGACTGACAGACTGACAGACTGACAGACTGACAGACTGACAGACTGACAGACTGACAGACTGACAGACTGACAGAACTGACAGACTGACAGACTGACAGACTGACAGACTGACAGACTGACAGACTGACAGACTGACAGACTGACAGACTGGACAGACTGACAGACTGACAGACTGACAGACTGACAGACTGACAGACTGACAGACTGACAGACTGACAGACTGACAGACTGACAGACTGACAGACTGACAGACTGACAGACTGACAGACTGACAGACTGACAGACTGACAGACTGACAGACTGACAGACTGACAGACTGACAGACTGACAGACTGACAGACTGACAGACTGACAGACTGACAGACTGACAGACTGACAGACTGACAGACTGACAGACTGACAGACTGACAGACTGACAGACTGACAGACTGACAGACTGACAGACTGACAGACTGACAGACTGACAGACTGACAGACTGACAGACTGACAGACTGACAGACTGACAGACTGACAGACTGACAGACTGACAGACTGACAGACTGACAGACTGACAGACTGACAGACTGACAGACTGACAGACTGACAGACTGACAGACTGACAGACTGACAGGACTGACAGACTGACAGACTGACAGACTGACAGACTGACAGACTGACAGACTGACAGACTGACAGACTGACAGACTGACAGACTGACAGACTGACCAGACTGACAGACCTGACAGGCTGACAGACTGACAGACTGACAGACTGACAGGACTGACAGACTGACAGACTGACAGACTGACAGACTGACAGACTGACAGACTGACAGACTGACAGACTGACAGACTGACAGACTGACAGACTGACAGACTGACAGACTGACAGACTGACAGACTGACAGACTGACAGACTGACAGACTGACAGACTGACAGACTGACAGACTGACAGACTGACAGACTGACAGACTGACAGACTGACAGACTGACAGACTGACAGACTGACAGACTGACAGACTGACAGACTGACAGACTGACAGACTGACAGACTGACAGACTGACAGACTGACAGACTGACAGACTGACAGACTGACAGACTGACAGACTGACAGACTGACGACTGACAGACTGACAGACTGACAGACTGACAGACTGACAGACTGACAGACTGACAGACTGACCAGACTGACAGACTGACAGACTGACAGACTGACAGACTGACAGACTGACAGACTGACAGACTGACAGACTGACAGACTGACAGACTGACAGACTGACAGACTGACAGACTGACAGACTGACAGACTGACAGACTGACAGACTGACAGACTGACAGACTGACAGACTGACAGACTGACAGACTGACAGACTGACAGACTGACAGACTGACAGACTGACAGACTGACAGACTGACAGACTGACAGACTGACAGACTGACAGACTGACAGACTGACAGACTGACAGACTGACAGACTGACAGACTGACAGACTGACAGACTGACAGACTGACAGACTGACAGACTGACAGACAGACTGACAGACTGACAGACTGACAGACTGACAGACTGACAGACTGACAGACTGACAGACTGACAGACTGACAGACTGACAGACTGACAGACAGAACAGACTGACAGACTGACAGACTGACAGACTGACAGACTGACAGACTGACAGACTGACAGACTGACAGACTGACAGACTGACAGACTGACAGACTGACAGACTGACAGACTGACAGACTGACAGACTGACAGACTGACAGACTGACAGACTGACAGACTGACAGACTGACCAGACTGACAGACTGACAGACTGACAGACTGACAGACTGACAGACTGACAGACTGACAGACTGACAGACTGACAGACTGACAGACTGACAGACTGACAGACTGACAGACTGACAGACTGACAGACTGACAGACTGACAGACTGACAGACTGACAGACTGACAGACTGACAGACTGACAGACTGACAGACTGACAGACTGACAGACTGACAGACTGACAGACTGACAGACTGACAGACTGACAGACTGACAGACTGACAGACTGACAGACTGACAGACTGACAGACTGACAGACTGACAGACTGACAGACTGACAGACTGACAGACTGACAGACTGGACAGACTGACAGACTGACAGGACTGTCAGACTGACAGACTGACAGACTGACAGACTGACAGACTGACAGACTGACAGACTGACAGACTGACAGACTGACAGACTGACAGACTGACAGACTGACAGACTGACAGACTGACAGACTGACAGACTGACAGACTGACAGACTGACAGACTGACAGACTGACAGACTGACAGACTGACAGACTGACAGACTGACAGACTGACAGACTGACAGACTGACCACTGACAGACTGACAGACTGACAGACTGACAGACTGACAGACTGACAGACTGACAGACTGACAGGCTGACAGACTACCAGACTGACAGACTGACAGACTGACAGACTGACAGACTGACAGACTGACAGACTGACAGACTGACAGACTGACAGACTGACAGACTGACAGACTGACAGACTGACAGACTGACAGACTGACAGACTGACTGACTGACAGACTGACAGACTGACAGACTGATAGACTGACAGACTGACAGGCTGACAGACTGACAGACTGACAGACTGACAGACAGACTGACAGACTGACAGACTGACAGACCTGACAGACTGACAGACTGACAGACTGACAGACTGACAGACTGACAGACTGACAGACTGACAGACTGACAGACTGACAGACTGACAGACTGACAGACTGACAGACTGACAGACTGACAGACTGACAGACTGACAGACTGACAGACTGACAGACTGACAGACTGACAGACTGACAGACTGACAGACTGACAGACTGACAGACTGACAGACTGACAGACTGACAGACTGACAGACTGACAGACTGACAGACTGACAGACTGACAGACTGACAGACTGACAGACTGACAGACTGACAGACTGACAGACTGACCCGGACTGACAGACTGACAGACTGACAGACTGACAGACTGACAGACTGACAGACTGACAGACTGACAGACTGACAGACTGACAGACTGACAGACTGACAGACTGACAGACTGACAGACTGACAGACTGACAGATTGACAGACTGACAGACTGACAGACTGACAGACTGACAGACTGACAGACTGACAGACTGACAGACTGACAGACTGACAGACTGACAGACTGACAGACTGACAGACTGACAGACTGACAGACTGACAGACTGACAGACTGACAGACAGACGGATAGAATTTTCAGACGATCTTTTTTCGTCTTCGCTATCATCGTAATGTTTGCTTTTAATCTCATAACTTTTTTTTTTCGACGAATGCATAACTTGGCTTATAGTACATATAATCGCAAGTAATATATAATATAAAGAAAAAAATGAAATTGTTCTGATTGCCATGAGCGAAATATTGTTGCTATGAATTCACTGTAGTATGAAATTATTCTACTTCAAGAAATATTGTGAACCTATCACACAGCTCTTCAATGAATGTCGAATTGAAACTAAATGTCACAAATAAATGTGGTGCAATGTCACAATTTTTTCGAAATGAGCAAAATCAATAAAATGACTCAAAATTAATTGAATATCTGTGTAATATCTTTCCTTCAAATTTATTTTAGTTGGTTACATAGCAACGCGTGCAGAGTACAGCCAGTTATTGCTAAGAATGAGATCGTCAATTTTCCGACCGAATTTTTAAATTCTCTGGATGTGTCAGAAATGACGCCACATAAGTTCTGTCTGAAAATTGGTTCACCGGTCATTCTTTTGCGTAACAAAGTTATGCAACAGACTGGAAAGTTTAAAGGAAAAGTCCTCCTATTACCTCGAATACCTATGATTCCATCACAATCAGCAATAGCTACCTTTCAAGAGGCTATAATTGCCGATACGTTTGGCTTTCGCGATGATGATAAATTAGCCGCAAGGGTAGACAATGACAATTTGTGGCTTGGACTTTGAGAAAGCGTATTTCTCCCCTGGATGAACAGCTGTATGTTGCTTGGCCACGCGTTTGAAAACGATCATATTTATTTGGTTTAACGAAAGACATATCGATAATCATTTAGTTTTTTATTAATGGAAAGCACTGATTGGTACTAATTAAAATCCTTAACTTAACAATAATAATTTTAATATCTAATAATTGAACGCAAAACAATAAAGTCGCAGCAACGCGCGGCCTGGTCTGCTAGTACATTAATATAAACGGTGATTTTTTAAGAGCTTGGTTTTTGAAAATTCAAAAAAACACAAAAAAACACAAAAACTTGTAAAAAGTGAATGAAATTTTTATTTGGATCGATAAATCAATTTCTGCCATTTACTTTTTAAAAATAATTTCACTTAAATGTTGCTCGCGGCTACGCTTCAGGTGGTCCATTCTGAAGGTCCAATTTTGGCAAACTTTTTCACACATTTCGGCCGGAATCGCACCAATGACGCGTTCAATGTTGGCTTCCAAGGCAGCAATCGTGTTTGGCTTGTCCCCATAGACAATAGACTTAACATAGCCCCACAAAAAATAGTCTAACGGGGTCAAATCACATGATCTTGGTGGCCAATTGACTGCGCCAAAACGTGAGATCAACTGCTCACCAAATTCCCCTCTCAATTGATGCATGGTTTCGCGTGCAGTGTGGCATGTGGCACCAAACACATTTTTCACAGAGCACGAATTTTGATAATAAATTTCAATAATTTGCAAACGTTGTTCAGGCGTAAGTCTATTCATGATGAAATGGCAAACAATACTGAATTGAAATGTCAAATGTTCGTGGAATTTGTCATGTGTGATCTGTCAAAAATATAAACGTCAAAAACCAAGTAGCAAAAAAATCACCCATTATATCTTTAAGAATCATATGAGTATTTTGTATATTGAACCTATCATATAAGAATAGGATGCATAGTTACCTACCCACCTAAGTCCTTCACTTTCATTATATATGTACATAAGTGTATCCATATTTACATACCTAGGCTGTAAATATGGTTAGCCATTTTGCGGTTTCAAAAGTATAGGACTGCAATTCGACATCTTTCAAACTTAGTTGTTAAACTAATTTTTTTTTCAGTTGAAAGTCTGACATTTCTGAAAATGGATCGCTTAATTATCGCACAACGCATAAAAAATGTTAAAACCTACTACAAAAATGGTGATTCTGCCATAGCCACATATCGTGTTTTAAGAGGAGATTATGGTTTACATAATCGTGCAACTACGCAAGCAGTTGACAAAATTGTGAAGAAATTTGAAGAGACTGGATTGGCTACAGAAATTGTAAGGCCTGTGCATCATGGTTTCGCTCGTACCCCTGAAAATATCGCTGGCGTAAGTAAAAGTGTTGCCGAAGACCCGAATGTGTCGATTCCTCGTCGTTCTCAGGAATTAGGACTATCTTACGGCACATTGTGGCGTATTTTGCATTTGGATATACACCTACATTCATATAAAGTACAGCTCACACAACAACTGAGGCCAGCTGACCATTCACAACAAACAACATTTTCCTCAGCAACGAAGGACATTTCTCACTCGGTGAGTATATTAATAAGCAAAATTGTCGTATTTGGGGTTCTGATAATCCTTAAGTAAGTAAAGAGAGGCCATTACATCCACAAAAAGTCACTGTTTAGGGCGCTCTTTTCATCCGGAGGTGTGATTGAACCTTACTTCTTCGAAAACGACGATGGAACGACTGTTACTGTCAATTCGGAGCGTTATGGTCATATGATTACCGACTTTTTTTTGCCTCCTATTGAAGAATACGACTTGGAGAATATGCGGTTTCAACAAGACGGTCCCACATGCCACACAACTCGAGCGAATATGGCTTTATTGTTAGAGACATTTCCTGGCCGTGTAATTTCTCGTCCTGGCGATATCAATTGACCTCCAAAATCTTGCGATTTGACAACGCTGGACTTTTTTTTGTGGGGCTATGCAAAAGACAGTGTTTATGCAGATAAACGTTTAATTCTTGAGCACTTGAAAACCAACATTCGTCAAGTTATGGCTGAGATACCGCCCAATATGTGTCAAAAAGTGGTCGAAAATTACCTCAAAAGAATCGATGCTTGCAACAATTCGCGTGGTGGTCATTTAAAATATGTAGTGTTTCACACATAATATCAACGTTCAAACTTTATAATAAAAAAGAAATATCATGAAATATTTTATATGTGTTTTAGTTAGGTTTACTTTTGAAACCGCAAAATGGAAAACCCTTTATAATTAAAATCCACAATCTAGATATAAGCATTTGTTAGCTATAAGAGCAAGTCCGTACGATCCAGTCGTGCATAGTAGTCTATATCATATTACTTGATCTAACATTCACACTGCACATACAAAATGATTCTGTTTTCATTCTTCCCACCAATTCATAAATAACTGATAGTGCCGAAAAAGTGTTTTTAAACTAGCTTTATTCATTCGGAAAATGAATCAACATGGCCATGATCAAAATGACCATGGTCAGATGCGAAAATGTTAGGAATTCCTTGGTAACTTGGGTAGTGATAGGGTCGACTGTTATACGGGTAATACCCAACTCCTAATACACCAATCACTATTTGCCGCCAATTTTTTCGTAAATAGATCGAGTGGGCTAGTGAAAGGAAGGATTCGAGGGCTACGGTTGGTATAGTTCTCATAGCACCGGTTGTGCCAATAGATGCTAGTCTCTCAATTTTAGTCAGGGATTAAATATGGGGTGATCTGTCCAGGACTGGCCTGATCACCAAACAAATAATCCATGTGTCAAGATTGGCCTAATGGCTGTGAACATCTAGTGAATGGTGTAAGGCCTACGACCTAATATTTTCCCAAAACTTTAACTGCAGTTTCCATGTTATGTAACTTTTCTCTATAAAAGTAGTTACAGAACGTGGGCACATGTGTAAAATACTATTGAAGCCTTTTCCAGTCTTATTTAATGTTTTCTTAAAGTACCTACATAATTGGTAAATAAAACTTTCCAACTGAATCTTATCCCTACAAGAATTTTGTGTCAAACTTTATTAGAATTCATCGAATTTCGGCTGAAAAAGAACAAATGCCCAAAACATACCTAGCTTATGTTCAAATTTGAAGAGCTGGCTAGCACAATCGTACTTGTACAAATTTTGTTTTATAATTTTATTTTTGTTTAATATTAGTAGCTAAGAGCCCGTTTGCTGATACGCATCACAAATATTTATGTTCAACTTAAAACGCTTATGCACTACCTTTTCCTCTTCGTAAACTTTCACATAATTGCTTGAGAAGAACTTAAATGTTTAAGTTGTGTATCAGGCCTTAGAAATATAATATACATTATCTTTTATCTAATATTTTTTAGTAAAAAAATTGATCTGACAAGTACGCTTTTATTTAAGTAACATATAGATAAGATAAGATTTAGTTATTTTATAACATTAATAAAGTTTTAATATTTAAAAAATAATTTAATGGTCGAAAACTTACCACTTTACTGAGGAAGTCTCTTTTTAAGCAATTTGGTGTCATCTAGATAACTACGGAATTATTATTCCACTTAAAATTATATTTAAGATGTTTCATAAGCTCAAAGTTGGTATATTTCTCGTTTAATTATATTTTGCTATTCACACTTGTATTTTATAAAATTTATGCACAATTCAATAAGCCACATTACGAGTATAACGCACAATGTTCTTGATACATCAACAAATAATATTATAATAGCACATATAAAAAGATTTTGTATTTTATAACTATTTAACAAATACAATTATACTTATTTATTGTTTGTTTATTGTGTATAGTAATATTCCACTTACTTTCTTTATAAATATAAAATGTTAACTACCACTTTTAAATGTTTTGTCAAAAATTCATCTAAAGTATAACACTTCACTATCCGCGTTTTAATAATAATATTTATTCAAATACTATATAAATTTCAGTATTTTTGTACGTATTTATAATTAACTTTTTTATATGTTATAAATTGATTGATTTCTTATTAACTTTTATTTATTGTTGTTGTCAAATAAATAGAATTAAATTCAGTAACATTTTAGTTATGTTTTTTTTTTATATGGAAAGTTTAATCGATTAAGAGAATATGTTTTTGTTCTTAGAAGAGAACTATTATTAAATAAACTCTGTTTGTTTAAAAATGTATGTAAATACATTTTAAGTACATATATATATATATTAAATATTTACATATCATAATCCCGCGGCCCATAGAAAAAAACGTATTTATATTATGTGTTAACTTATTAGTAGAAGACAATTGACCTACTAAATAATATTTTCTGGAAAATCGAACTGTCAAGCAAAAAGCGGAAAATGTACATCTTTTGAGTTTTATAACTAAACTAATCCTTTTTATATGAATGGAGAACTTAAACTTATTTTCTGTGTTGTTTAAATTAATTCAATGATTTAATGTCCGACACATTGAGAACATAGTTTAACGAATATCTGATTGTTGATTCCACCTTAAGATCGCTGAATTTGATTCTTTTGAATTAATTTACTTATGTAATTGTTAGAATAGTTATTTAAATATTAAAACCGCAGTATTTTTCTTGCGACGCTTCCTCCTTTTGTTCTTCATTTCAAATAAACTTTTGTCGGTGGTATTGAGTTGTTATCATATTCTGCTTATTATAGTCTCTATAAATAACTTTAAATGCATTAAAGCATTGGCACTGATTTTAAATTTAATTTTTCATAAAATTATTTTTAATTTGTATTTTTCGTGTTTGAGAATAAATGCATTTTTGTCGTTGAAGCATTTATTATCCATCTGGGAAATTTCCTGGTCCCAGTTGAAGTTTATCTCACTTAGACTCACCCATAGTTTGGCCAACAATTATTATGAACACTATAAAAACAGCCAACAAAATCAAAATGCAACAAACAGCGACGGCAACCATGGTATTATTACCCATAAAAATCCTTAAAACTGAGAAAATGTTTATTTAATTAAAATTAGTAAATCACCTGTTCGTGGTTTGGTTATTTTATTTATTTTTGTTTGTGTTATTTGATTATACTATTAAATGGTTGGTTTTAAGTTTGATTTTAGGGTTAACATTCAATAAAATTCAGACGACTCATTTACCGAACAACTATTTGATACTTGGAATTTTATTTTATTTATTTTAAATAAAGTAGAAAAGCAGAAGAAAGAGAGTACATTAAATTTTAATAATTTAAAATAATTATTTTATCATTAGTATTTTCCATTCAAATTAATTTTTAATATTTAACTAAATATGTTTTGTTCAATATTTTATTCACATGTAGATATTTCGAAAACTGGTAGTTAGATAAAAGATTTCATAAGTACATACCACGACGTTTACATAAGACGAAAAATCTCCCCTTTACTAGCCCACCTTTTTCATGTTTGAGCATTCAGTTTCAGTTTCCATTATAGACTAAGATCCCAGGGCCGGAAGACATACGCCATTTTATCATTAAGATGACATCTTAAACGTGTCTGCCAGGCGAAACCCCCACTGCAGATGTTTGACAAGTGTCAAACAAAGTTTGAGACACTATCCCCTTAAACATATAAACAAATTAGCTTTTATAAAATAACGTAGTTGAATATGCACTGTTAAGACTGCATATCCCCGAAAAGACCCAGCTTTGAAAATTCGGAATGTCCATTCGTTCTTATCTAATATGGTATCTATTCACAAAAAAAATTCAGCTATGATAAAATGACGTATGTCTGCCGGCCATGAGATCTTGTTCTATTAAGAACTCGATAAAAGAGCATTAACTGGTGTTTTCCGAACAAAAGAAATTAACAAGCAGTGAATTTGCAGTGATCTTATAAATAAATTAAACAATGATAATGTCATTAAACTTAGTACAGTGCTTTTTATTAATAAGAAGAGCGAAGACTACAATTGGGGGCTCACGCCGAGATATAAAATTAAGTGAAAATTAAATGTTCTTCATCGCCGCTAAAAATCGAATTAATAAATCGTAAAACAAAGAAATGGAATTAATTTAATTAGGGTGAAAAAAAACACAGCAGAATATTTAGTGATCTTTTCATATATAGTTTAAAATTGAAAGTGTGACAAAGGAAATTACAGTTATTTTTAAAAAACAAATCGGAAAAGCAAGAACAACCATTGAGTTTTCTGTGCAACCATTTTAATAATTATTGCCTGTGTGCGCGAGTGTGACTGTGTGTGGCGGAAAGAAAAATACCGAAACGATAAAAAAATGAGAAAACGAACGCCAGAACAACCACCAAGATTTCTGTGAAAGTGTGTGAGCGTTAGTTTAAAAAGAAAAAAAAACCACAAACAATGCAGTAAAAGCTCTAAAGAAAAACCAACAAGTTTTCTGTGCAAGTGTGTGAGAGTTAACTGAAGAAAATTACAGTAATAACAATTATACTCATCTCGAAAGAAAAAGAAACAGTTCACAAAAAAAAAAAGGGAAACAACAAAAGGCGATACCGCGCTTCCCCTTGTAGCAAAAGGAAATAAAAGTGAGAAACAGATGCTATCCCTGTTGTATGCTCCAACGAAAAAAACAAAATAGAGACGATAGACGCAAGCAGCATTTTAATAGAGTAAGAGTTTGTTTGTTCGGCAAAAATGAAATTATATAATTAATTGATTTTTATTTTTAGAAATTGCTTTTGATTTATTTAATTATTTGGTTTTCTTTATTATAAAATTTAAATTATTTTGAAAAACATAAAAGGTATTTAAAAATAAAATAAAAATAAAACTAGTAAGTGGATTATTTTACTTTTGTGTAATGGATGCTTAAACGATTTTGGCGATGACCGTTGACGTGTTAAACGAAAATTTAGGGCAACTTCACTTGCCGATTACAGGACTGAAAACGGCACTACAGGACAGACTCTTAGAACACCACAACCTGACCCGGTGTCGCAGCCAGGCGACGAGCAAAGCTCGAACGACGCCTACGAGATGGATTCGGGTAGCGCAATGTTGGCGAGAGGTTCTTTTACTCTGTAAGACATAGAAGATTCTCTTCTAAATTTCGAGGGCTACGAACGGGTACCAGATTCTAGGCAAAATAAGATGTATCTTTACCAAGCGAAGACAGTCAAGGAATTAAAGGAGCAGATAAAGCTGTACGAGAAGGTGCTTGGGCCTACTTCAAAGTCATCATACTCGGAGGAAGCCACCGTCCATCGACGAGTTATTAAACTCCGGTGAAACCGAAAAAGAAGGAAAGAAGGGTCTTAAATGTGGAGATGCAACGCACACGTCCAGGGAACTAATGTCAAGCGAACTAATCCTGAACTAAAGTTTTTCTGCAAAAGTAGAGGTAAGCAGGCTGAAGATAGACATAACCTTAAACGTACTGAGCGAGGCCGATATGCGGTACGATGCCGTGATTGGGAACGACAATCTCCATGAATAACTTCAGTAGTATATAGAATTGTATTGAAAAAAACACCTTCTTATTAACTATGTCTGGCCCAGGACAAAATCTTCCAATTTTAATGTTTTTTGTCAAAAAATCCATGTAAGTTGAACTGAACTTAACAAAAAATGCGTATTCGTAAGGCGGTCACTAGTCAACTGATGATTCCAAGTGAGATCGCCGGGACGAAACACAAGATTTTGTGGACTAAATGCCGTTAAAAGCTATTTTGAATCAATAATTTCGACTCCAATTAAATATAATACTAAGTCTTCAAAATAATCAAATAATTTAGAAGCTAAGTCTTCTACTTGGATGAATAATTCCAGTAGTATATAGAATTGTATTGTAAATAAAACGCCTTCATATTAACTATGTCTGGCCCAGGAGAAAATCTTCCCATTGTAATGATTAAAATTTTTATCAGTTTGGATATAGTTCGCATTGTTTTTTGTAAAAGAATCTATGTAAGTTGAACTGAACTTAACAAAAAGTGCGTATTGGTAAGGCGCTCACTAGCCAACTGATGAATCCAAGTGAAATCGGCGGGACGAAATGTAAAATGTAGATCCTACATCTTCTCAAATAAAATGAATTACAAAAGCTAATTAAGTAGATAAGAATATAAGTAAAGAAAGTTTAGGAGCAAATTCAAGTTTTCGGCATACAGCTTCGGAACAAGAAGCGGATTGCCCTTTGTTAAATTAAAGAAAGGAAAAACAATATTTAGAATGCTTATTGATACAGGAGCAACTAATAGCCTTCTTAGGGAAATAGATGCTCCAAAGAAATGTATTAAGTCGAGAAAAATCCTTTAATTATAAGATCTTGCGGAATCCTAGTAACTTTAAACAAAGTAATTATTATACGTACTAAAGATCAATTTATTTTTTCAGTCATTGAAAATTGTAGATTCGAAATCCACACATTCAGCTCCGAACTCAATGGAATACTAGGGAATAATATTTCCCAAATAATTGTGCAATTAATTACGAAAAGAAAATATTAGAGTTGAACGGTAATAGAATACCTTTCTTTCTCAATAGAAATGAAGAAGAAGGATATGAAAGTACAATCAACTACTAATAATATTTCACCTAAAAACATAATTATTGATGATTTTTTACAAATGAATTAAGGACTGAACATTTGAACTCAGAAGACAAAACTTAATTAATAAAATTATTAAAAACTCACTAAAATTCGGTTTACCATGAATGAATGAATGAGTGAATGATTTGGGGTATTGAGGCACTTTGAGACTTTGAGATCTATTGTGCCCCCCTTAGAACTGGATGAGGTTTCTCATTAACAGTACGTCCTGCAAGTTAATTCCTTAGAGGAACTCCAGTAATTGTGGTATTTCGGTAAAGTTTAGTCCCTTGTCCTTTATTAGGTGTTGTCCCAAAAATTTGTATCTTTGGCGAATGGTGGTTTCACAACTCTTTAGTATGTGGTCTGGTGCCTCCTCGTGCACCTTACAGAATCTGCAAAGAGCATTTCTCTCCAATCTCAGGATATTAAGGTGCCTGCTCAGCTTACAGTGTCCAGTAAGAACGCCTGTTATTACCCTTAGTTTGTTCCTACTTATGTTGATACAGGAGAAGTACCATTTTCGGTTCTGGTTCCCAAGTAGTAACTTAGCCTGCCTTAACCTAGGGATTTTATTCCAAATGTTTGATCTTTTGGCCTCCTCCTCGGATCTGATCTTGTTTTCGATCACGTTCTCTCCGATTCCGCAGTAGGGTTGTGGTCCCATTAAAAGTGACGTTGCTCCTATTTTTACTAGAGAGTCCGCGTCTTCGTTGCCCTGGATTCCCATGTGCATAGGTACCCAGTGAAGCGGGACTTTGTTGCACTTGGTCAGCTAATTCAATCTGCACACACACTCCCACACCAGTTTTGAGATGATGGAGTAGGAGCTTAGTGCCTTTTGTGCAGCTTGACTATCTGACATAATGGCAATGTTTTGGTTTCCGTAGTTTCTTTCGCGATTACGTTATGCGCATTTACCTATTGCTTTATCCTCCGCTTGGTAAATGCTATAGAAATTTCCCATCGGGACAGAAAGTTTGGTTCTAGGCCCATAAACTCCTGCACCAGTTCATTCAGTTGTTCTCGATTCATCAGTGTACCACTTGACGGCATTTGCTTTGTGAAGTTAGAGTTTTCACCTACCCATTCTTTCTTAGAACTTAACTCCGTTTTGAAGTTTTTCTCAAAGTTATATTTCTTGATCAAACTATCTCTTGGAGTGTCCAAGATTATTATTATTATTATTTTCCCCGGCCCAGTTTTTTCGTGGGAAAATCTCAATATAGCGCTTTTGGCTGAGTTTTCTACAACGTACAATGGTGTTAAGTTTAAAATGACTTCCATTGCACCTGTGGGGCCGGTTCTCATTGCTGCGGTGATGCATAAGGATGCCAGCCTTTGTATCTTTTCAAGTGATTTAATAGTCGTTATTAGATCGGTTCTCTTCTGCCATTCAATCGCCAGCTAACCGAATCGATTTGATTCGTGGCAGAAGCTTTTTTCTAGTAAATGGTACTATTGTTGTTTTTGTGGGATTTATGTTTAATCACACACAAACACACCATTTTCTGGTTATGCTCAGTCCTCTTTGAATAATTTCACAAAGAGTTCCTTCGAACTTCCCTTGAGCTGTTATAACAATGTCATTAGCAAAGCCGATGCACTTTACACCTTGAGAAGTAAGACTTTTTATAATAATTCATCCACTACTAGACTCCATATTAGGGGTGATAGTAACCTCCCTGTGGACAGTCTCTGGTTGTGATAACTTTTTAGACTATTTGTCCTGCATGTGCTTCTGCCGTTCTCGTGATTAACATTGCGTTTTACGGATTCATGGGAGGTGTTGTCAAACGCTTCCTCTATATCCAGAAACCCAAAAAAGGAGTTGTAAGAAGTTAGTAAGTTCATACAGAGCTGTTTCTGTAGATCTTCCCGCTCCATACGCATTCTGGCGATGGTTGGAGGTAACTGCGGTAGTGTTTTTGTTTTTATAAAGATATCAATTACCTTTTCCAAGGTCTTTAATAGGAATGATGTTAGACCTATTGGTCTAAATGACTTTGGATGGGTTGTAACTTTTTTCCCTATTTTGGGAATGAAGATGACCTTAGCTCTTCTCCATAGACTTGGTATGCACCCAAGTGCGATGCTACTTCGAAGTATGCTAATAAGGTGTGCATTATCTCCTCTTTACCTTACTGTAAAAGAGCTGGGAAAATACCATCCACCCCTGGTGATTTGAACAGTTGAAAAGTATCTATTGCCCATTCTATTCTGTGATTAGAGTAGATGGTTGTTGCGATCTCCAATCATCCCTGTTGGGTCTGAGAGGTATTCTCTCTACCAAGTTGTTGTCATTGTCTTCTGGTATACTGTTTGGAAAGTGAGTGTTTAGCAATAGTGTTGACGTTTGCACCTCATTTTCCGTAAACCTACCATCAGGGTTTCTAAGTGCCACAACACATTCTCCTTACATTTTCCATCGATTTATCAGGTACAAATTTCTAGCCACAAGATCCTTTACATTTCATTCAACTTTTTTCTTTGCCATGCATACGACCACAATGCATTCTAATCAAGATCCTACACCAACACTGATCCTTTTTTATCAGGAGCAATTTTGATTCCACAAGCACCCAATTTTACACTAAACACATTCTCCTTACATTTCCCATCGATTTATCAGGTACAAATTTCTAGCCACAAAATCCCTTACATTTCATTCACCTTTTTTCTTTGCCATGCACAGACTACAATGCATTCTAATCAAGATCCTACACCAACACTGACCCTTTTCCATCAGGAACAATTTTGTTGCCACAAGCACCCAGCACACGACACATAATGCATTGTAATCAAGATCCTATATCTATTTCATCCACACGACGCACAATCAAGACCCACAATGCATACTAATCAGGTTCCTACACCAACACCGACCCTTTTTCACTAGGACCAATTTTGTTACTACTCGTAGGAGCACCCAATTTTACACTAAACGAATTCTACAGCAGGCTCCTCCGGCCACTGGCTCTCCTCCTGGAGGAGCAATTTTGGTGGAAAGAGCATAAATTGTACACTGGGGAGCACTCAATTATTGCTCAAGTCCGATATTCTAACTACTACCCTCCTACCTATAATTAATTAAAATCCATAATTTAATCTGAATATACATTATTTGTAGGTAGACACATAAGTAACTATTTCTTTAATCATCTACTCGGAAATTCATTGTACTAAGAATCAAGGTAATCATGCCTACATCGGACTAGAACCTGCATAGGATAACTAGACTACCTACCCAATAAACAGCCTCAATGGTTAGCTACATTAAAGTTGTTAGCTGCAAGAGCAAGTTCGTATGATCCAGGAGTGTTTTTTTTTGTCAAAGTATTTTTTTTTTGACAAAAAAAAATTAAATATAATTTTGGAAAAAATAATTTTAAGTGGTTATTTATTATCAAAAACAATTTTCTGAAATAAATATTCATTCTAATATTATCAGAAATTAATACCTAAATCTAACTAACCGAAGTGTTCGGCGTTCGAATCCTATTGACATTTTTTTATGACAATCCTATTTTTTCTGTATGACAATGGAGTTAATGCAATATGAATATTAACATAAAATACTTTTTGTTCGAAATTGTAAATGCAATGTATAATAAAGAATAATAAAATCTGTAAAATAAAGAGCTTTTGCGATTTAAATAATTTTGGGATAACTACGTTGTATTTGTAAGACTCAAGAGCATTTGGTCAAGACGTTGAAGGAGAAATCAGTCTGAATATGCAGTATGTGTCGCAGAATGAAATGGTAGCAGACATTTTTACAAACTCGTTAAATTCTTTGAAATTAAATAAATTTATTTCTGAATTAGGATTAGGCAAGTAGTTGTTTTTGATGAATTTCTATATTTTGCTTTCTTCAAATTAAAAAACTTTAAATATTTTTCTATTCATTTTAATTTATTTTTTTTTTTAAATAGTGAGGCCGTTGTAACTTAATTTTGGTTATTAGTGTTCCAATATCATTTGCCATTGTATATACAGATTTTTCGCTGTTAATTCGGACTAAATTTAGAAATGTCATGGAAAATAAAATGAATAAAATCTTTCTTCTCTGTTAAACTATCAAACAAGCCGGACGTCTTTTATTTGGTAATCTGCGTAATTTTTAGTAATCAAATTACTTTTTCAACAGTTGAGGTCTTTGCTGAGTTAAACCAACTGACTCAGCATGTTGACGACCCAACTCGAATGCTTGACGTTGCAGGCCAAACCGCCAATACTCTAGAATTGTTCCTTACATCCGACCCTAATAAATACACGGTATTATCGCCTCTAAGCACATCAAACCATTGTGTCATATCCGCACATTTCTCATACCAACACCTCTCAGAAAAGAAGGATCACCTAACAGAACCGGTGCGTGAAATAAATCCGAGCGAAATAATGCCGAATTCACTTTGTAAAAGTTTAATTCGAAATTCGGCGTTATTTCACAATGACAAAGTGAAATAACGCAAATGTTCCTTGAGAAATATAGCTGAGTCGAATTTCAAAATTCGGCGTTAATACATTTTTACAAAGTAAAATAACGCCGAATTTCGGAACCCAATTGGGACGGTCTCAATAATTTCTTCAGGAAGTTAAGCTGGTCACTATGCCTCCTCGGTAGTGATGTAGACTCCAGCGCAGCCCAACTAACAGTTTAACTTGCAGTACGACTTTGAGAATTTCGCAGGCTAATAGCTTGTAGTTATAAGTTAATGTTTTATTTAAAACATATTTTTAAAAAAATTATTTTTTTTTGTATCCGAGAGTTTTTAATTCTCAGATACTATACTTTATTTATTAAGAACAGAATTACAACTCAAACTCAATTTCAACTTCACATGCATTTATAGGCAAGTCATTTGAATAATACAATGAAGTGAATGAAGTGAATGACCTAATGAACTTAACTGAAAATTGGAGTGCAGCTGCATAATTGTTTCATCGGTCAGTTCATGAGAATTTTGGGTGATGATATGCTATGATGCACTAATGTGTCTTTAAGTCTTCCCCTCTTAGATACGATTGTCCTCAATCGTTGGAAATATTCTAGGTCAAGTATTATGTCAGATGATGATATAATAATATTTAAAAGTATGGTAGGTCATAGAATTTTGCTGTTGGTGTAATGTGAACTGGCTGTGATGTAAGGAGGCTTTACATGCATCTTCATCTTCATCTGCATTGACATCTACAAAAAAAGAGGAAACAAAATAAGAAATTCATACTTGTGCGATAGAGAGCGAAAACCAAAATGGAGACCATCTTCATGTATGAAGATTATAGGAAGTACGAACCTGAAGATTGCAGATTATAGTGAAGATGAACATGTTCATCTTCATTATAGCATTTTCATCTGCACCATAATTTGTTCCGTTCAGATAACGAATTTTCAAGTTTTTTTCTACCATTTCACCTCAGTTTGCTTAAAAACAACGAAAATTGCGAACATTTTCTTCTCAAAACTACATACCTGAACGCTAAGAACATGTGATTGTGAGATGTGTCAAGAAAGTTATAGCAGAGTTCGAGTAAGTTATTAGTGTGTACCCTGTCTTACTTTTATGTTTGTTGTATATTATTGGCCCGCTCTACTTTTCTTCAAGTCTGCAGATGCAGATCCATGTAAAGCCGCCTGTAATCTTTGGCCTTAATTCTGGGTTAATGATCTGCATCGGGATTTCTTCCGATTTTCGTTCAGTTGTCTGGATAGTAATCTTTGAACTATTGGATTTGGTAAGCAAAGGTTTACATATGGATGAAACTGCAAAGATTATACCGAGAAATATGATCAATCCGTATATTGTGAGCTGATACACTAGTTTTTCGGTTTGCATCATTTGGATTTCTTTTGTGTTATTGATGTGGAGTTCATTGACCATCTCAAGTGATTACAGTTTGTAGTATTCTTTTTCTATAAGAGAGGGTTTTAGTATTGCTGGTAAAATGTGATGACTTGTTACTTCTCTTGACGAAAATTGTTGGTTATCAATAGTAATATTCGTGTTGTGGTATTTGATGAGGAATGTACCAATAAGGTTTTGGCGAACATTTTCTGTTCGTATTGTTCCGTTGAAGTTGTTAAGTAAGATGATTCCAGGGGATATTTCTGCAATATGTGGATGTGTTGATTGTTTATTAGGTTGCATTCTGCGGTTAAACTTTTTAATAATCTAGCTATGCATGTGGAGTTGCTAATGTTAACAATTTTTTTAGTATTACAAATGGTTACATAATTAATAGTTTTACAATTATTATTTATTGCATAAATTTCCTTTTTTATAGGTTTTAACAATAGTTTTTCATAAGTTGACTGTTTTGTCATTGGTATATTTATAATATAAAGAAGTGAAGTCATATTTGTTACAATTTTTATTTCAGCAAAATTTAATGCTTCTTCAATAGTATCATAAGGAATTTTTTCTTTGTCTAAAGTACATATAGCTAATTTTATTTCTTCTTTTGATAATATTAAGGAATTTATAATTCCCATTTTAGCCCAATTGATGGCATGATTTATATTTTGTAATTCTTCTTTTATCATTTTTATTTTGTATATTAAGTTTAGTTACAATTTTATTATTTATCGAATTTTCTTTTTTTATAAAGTTTAAAATTTCATTATTGATTTTTGTTTCTTTCATTATGTAATTTATTTATAACAACTTAATTATTGTTGTTTACTAACGAGTTTGACATTTTTCTTTTTATGATTTGAAAATCTTCATGGTCGGGAGTTGCTGCAACCCATTTCCATGCAGATCCGATAAAATTTAGAGATCTCTTTACTTTTCTTGGTTTTATGTTAAATATAAGATTTTTTATTTGTATTACTTCATGTAAGATAAAGGGGTATAACGTGTGATTATGGGTTATGTTTAAATTTAGAGTCGGAGTAATGTCTTCAATGAATTGTTCGTATTGGTTAATGTCAACATCATGGATTATTTTTAAGCTACCTTCTTCTATTTTTGCTTCTCCGATATGTAGGGCTACAAATTGTGCGTTTGAGAAATCTAAGATCTGGATTTCTCCTTTGATGGTGACGAATAATAGTCTGAAAGTAAAATATTTGATTTAGTTTCTAATGAGGCTTTTATGGACAGTTTTGCCTGACTGTGTTATAACTATAGTGTTCTTATCTTCTTTTACTATTTCTTTTTTATATCTGAATGTTAGTTTTGATCCCAATCTCTTATTGTGTTTAACGTAAATAATATCTCCAGGAAGGTAATTCTTTATGGGTTTCCTTTTATTGTTATGATATTTAAGATCTTGTTCTTGTTTTGCTTTGAGAATTTCTATATTGTTATTGCGTACTTTTTCGAACTCTTCGGGATTTAGTCTAGGTATTCAGCCATGGAATAACTCAACGGGTTTTTTGCCTGTAGTGGAATGTATTGAAAAGTTGTATTAATTAACAGATCGCTCTAAGAGTTGTTCAAATGAACGAGGCGGTCCGTCTGCTTTTAAGCATCTCATTATTTCCGACAATGTGGAGTGAAACCTTTCTACTTGGCCGTTTACTTCGCTTTTATAAGAGGGTGTCGTAAAGACTTTGATTTGAAGTTCATCTTCAGGCATTGAAGTAATAGAAGGAGAGTTTAGAGATTTTTCGTTGTCGATAACAACATTTTCTGGGACACAAAAATAAAATAGAATGTCTTGAAGTGGTCTCTTGATATGTTCTATTGAACGAGACTCAATTATTTTGGCTTGCGCGAATTTCGTAAATTTATCTAGTGCTGTAAGAACAAGGAATTTTTCTGTTGAAAATATGTCTATATGCAACGTATGACCTGGATAATTTGGAATAGGAGTAGGTTCGATTACCTGATTATTTGGATGCCGGTCGTATTTATTTACTTTGCACACTGTGCAGCGATTCACTAAATTTTTGATTTTAGAGTTCATTTGGAAGTAATATTTTTGAAGAATTTGAAGTTTGTTTTCTTGGCTATTTCGATGAGCTCTTTTATGTTCGGTTAGTATTAGTTCTTCCTGTTCATTTTCGTTTTCTACATCTTTTACTAGAGTTTGGGTATACCTGATCTTGTAATTTCTAAAGTGAATAGGATAAATTTCTTGTATTTTTCCCATGATATGCTCTGGTGCTAAAAGACCATTGATTATATTGGGGCTTAGATATCTCTTAAATATATTTATGATATCTTCTTCGCTGTATTTTCTTTTGGTTATAATGTGTCTTGAAAAATTTGAAAATAGGGGGTTGTTTTGATAACTATCTTCATTATTTATTTTTAAAATTATTTGATTATGAAAGACATTGATATGGGATTCGACTGTAGGGATTAAATTATGAGAAGAGCTTTCTGAACTGTGTTGTGCCATTGTTAGCGAGTTCAAATTTGTTATTGGGAAGATTCTTGAGAGTGCGTCTGCTATTACATTAGTGTTACCTGGTTTGTATTTTAGTTCGTAATTATATTCTTCCAAGATGGCTTTCCATCTCTTCATTTTACTATTACTATTTTTGTTACTGAGAGCATAAGTTAATGGTTGATGATCTGTATAAATTTTTACTTTTCTTGATCCGTACAGGAAATTTCTTAAATTTGCTTTATTTAATGTTCGAGATAGAAATGTGATTGGCTTATTATTTTGTGATAGGACAGCGCCGATTGCGTAATCAGAAGCGTCCGTTGTGAGTTCGAATTCTTTTCCGAAATTTGGATGAGTAAGTATTACTTCTTTGGATGTGAGCGCATTTTTTAAATTTTGAAAAGCTATTAGGGCAGTTTTATCAAGTTGAATAGGTTTTTTCCTTGATGCGGCTTTGGACACTCGTCCATCTTCCCCTCTTAAGAGCGATGTTAGAGGTTTAGCTAACTTCGCATAGTCTTTTATGAATCGTCTGTAATAGCCAGAATACCAAGGAATGAGCGAAGTTCTTTTAAGTTTCGCGGTGGGGAAAGATTCACAATAGCTTGAATTTTAGTAGGGTTGGTTCTGATGCCATTAATACCAACCAAAAATCCTAGGAATTCAATTTCTTTTTTTAGAAACTCGGACTTATCAAGCTAAATTTTCATATTAGCTTTTTCTAATGTCGTGAAGACTAACTCTATATTTTTAAAGTGTTGTTCCTCGGATTCTCCAAAGATGATAATGTCATCTATATAGACGTAGCAACGTTTACCTATGTGTTCTCTGAGGATATCGTCCAAAGTTCTTTGGAAGATTGAGGAGGCGTTCGTAAGACCGAATGGAAGTCTTAAAAACTCATACTTTCCGTTATTGATTGAAAATGCAGTCTTTTCAATATCTTTTGCTCTCAATAGGATTTGATGAAATCCACTTTTCAGATCTATAATTGTGAAATATTTGTTTTTACCCAATTGTGAAAGAACTTCCGTTATTTCTGGTATTGGATATTTATCAGAAATAGTTATAGAGTTTAGTTTTTGGTAGTCAATTACCATTCTGTATTTCTTTTCACCGGAAGCGTCCGCCTTTTTAGGGAGTATCCATACAGGGGAATTGTATGGCGATCTGGAAGGTCTAATTATTCCTAGATCGAGTAATTCTTTTACTTGGGCTTCTACGACTACTTTAAGAGATATAGGGCATGGGTAAGTTTTAGAATACACAGGTGTATCTGTGGTTGTCCTAATTTCTCCTTTCACCGTACTTATATAAGTCAACTTTTCATCTGGATCAGAAAATAGATTAGGACATTTCTTTAGGATAGCGTGAAGCTGTTTGTTTTGTACATCCGATAGATGTGAAGTACGGAAATTAATATTATTAATGTTCTCAGAATTATATTGCTCTAAAGGGATTTTTAAATTATTATTAATGGTCATAAAACTTTTGTCGGTATGGATTACTGCTTTGAGATCACGTAGAGAATCACTACCAATGATTCCGTCGAATGATGTTAGAGTAGGAAGAATAAAAATATTTATTTTGTTTTCATTTTTATCAAAGGGGTAAAAAAAAAGGATGATGGGTAATTTTTATGTTACCGAATTAGCGAAAATGGTTTATCATTGAGTAAAGGGGATTTAATTCGTTTTTTTTTTAACATAATTTTTATTGGAACCGGTATCAATTAGAAATTTTAAAAATTTTCCACTCTTCACCTGTAGTTTAAAATATGGGAGTGAAGAGCGGTTTAGTCTAAAAAATAGATGTCTTCTAACTCCTCAGGTTGATCTAAGGAAGTGTTGTTTTCGTTTTCTGGACATTCGTCCGGATTTTGATGCTCTTGTTCTGTTTCCTCTGAAAAATTATTTTCATTTTCTTCTTCGGGGTAACTATTGGTATTATAAATTCTTTGCACCTTATTATGTGGTCGCATCTGATATTGATGCGAGTTGAATGGATTTTCTCGTTTAACTGGGTAGTTACGAATGGGTGGTCGATTTGCATAATTTATTTGTATGGAATGGATGCTTCTATCCACATCCATAGGTTGTGGTGGCGGTTGTGGTCTAGGGACATATTTTGCTTGATACCTGTTGTTATTATAGTATTGTGGTACCATGGGGGCTTGTCTATGATTTTGGATTCTGTTCTGAGCTTGAACAAAATTAGGTCTGTTCTGGAATCCGTTTTGTTGATATCTCGGCCTTGTTTGAGGATTATGAAACAATTCTGGATAGAATGGTGTGTTATGGGCTGTTGGTTGGTCCCGTCGTTTTGGGAATAATGCTTTACGCATGATATGTTGGCTATTATTTGCGTATTGAGTTCTATAATCAACATTTTGTAATTTGAGGCAAAGATGTAGAGCCTGAGGTAGGTCTACAGGTTCTTTAATGCTAAGGAGTCGCGGGAGATCTCCTTTAAGGCCGCGCACAAAAGTGTCAAGTGCTTTACCTCTGTAGCATTGTATCATATTGGTAAGAGATTCATGTGTCATGTCCATGCATGAAAGTTTGTTTAATATAAGGGAGAGAAGTTGATACACCATTTGGTAGAATTCGGGGACAGAATTACTACCTTGGACCAAAGTAGTCATTTGGTACTCTAGTGTACCGATGTCTCTTTTGTCTGCGTAGTGCAGTGAGAGACATTTTGAAATTTTTTGCCACTTTAATGGCGTGTTATAGGATTCGAGAGCTATATCAGCTAATCCTACTATTTTGTTTCTGACTACGCTAAGGATACCATAATATTTTGGTGTACCTCTGAGGTGTTCATAAATTGAAAGTATTCTTTCGACACGTTTTTTCCATGAGCTGAATTCGCCAGGTTGACCGGAAAATTCACGAAGGCTTTTGACTACGTCGGGAATTTTATCTAAATCGGCTAGATTTCCATCATTACCGATATTAATAATTTGATCTGTGTCATTCCCAAAATCAAGATTGGGATTAAGTAGAGATTGTAGGATTGTCCTACCTTCTCGAAGAACAGTCTCACGCATTATTCTGTTAACGTGTTCAGTGAGTAAATTCATATTAAAAGGTTCGTTTTGGTGGGCTGTATTAGCAGCGTTAGGTGCGTTAGGAAGGTTGGGAGCGTTTGCAACGGGGAAATTATCGCTTATGCGAGGGGGTCTGATTAAATTATTAGGATTCATTTTAAATTGCTTTCGAGAAAAAATTTGTTCTTAGAGAAAAGTAAAGAGAAGTATAATTTCAATAATTTAGTTATATGGTTTATGAGACATAAATACTATATGTTTTTTCTTTTCTTCGAATATTTTATTTTGATTTAATATATTTTTAAAAGTATTGCAGAAACATAAGGATAAACACTAGATATATGCAATTTCAATTTATGTTACTATTAAGTTATTATTGTAATTTTTTTTCTTTTTTTTTTGGATTTATTTAAATCTTATTTTATTGGAATTTGATTTCAGTGTAAAAAATAATTTTAATTTAATTGCATTTTATTCTCACTGTATTTTTTTTTCTCTAAGTTTATTTTATTTTTATATTGACACAAAAAAATGTTTCTTTAAATATCTTTGTTTTCAAATGTTAATTAAAAATTTTCCTTGTATGAATTGTAAAGAATTTAAAAGTCACTTAAAAATAACTTACATTAATATCATCATTTTTTTGGAGCTGCACTGTGTCCTTTTATTTATGTTTCCGTGGGGCTAATTCGCTCGGTGGGAGGTTCGGCAATTTTCCGTTTTGTCCTTAATTATCACTTTAAAGGTGACTCCGGGGCCTCTTCCTTCACTTTTCAATTCTTTCTTTTTGTTTGTTAAGAAATTATTTTAAAAGTCTTATTATTATTATTGATTTCAAAACTTTCACTTTGTTATTTTTTTCCTTTTTTAATAATTCAGAGTTTAACCGTTTTTATTATTTTTCTTAACTTTCACTTTTACTTTTAATTTTAACTTTCTTTTGATTAAAATTAACACGAATTTTAAACACGACCACGGTCCCTGTTCGGGCGCCAGTTAATGTTTTATTTAAAACATATTTTAAAAAAAATTATTTTTTTGTATCCGAGAGTTTTTAATTCTCAGATACTATACTTTATTTATTAAGGACAGAATTACAACTCAAACTCAATTTCAACTTCACATGCATTTATAGGCAAGTCATTTGAATAATACAATGAAGTGAATGAAGTGAATGACCTAATGAACTTAACTGGAAATTGGAGTGCAGCTGCATAATTGTTTCATCGGTCAGTTCATGAGAATTTTGGGTGATGATATGCTATGATGCACTAAGGTGTCTTTAAGTTATATAGCTATCTTATTCAAGCTATAGCAAGGTAGCTTGTATATAGCCAGCTTATACAAGCTATAGCTTGTATATAGCCATCTTATGCAAGCTATAGCTTGTATATAGCCATCTTATGCAAGCTATAGCACGTGCATTTGTAGCTAGCTTGTATATAGCCATCTTATGCAAGCTATAGTAAGCTAGCTTGCATATAGGCATCTTATACAAGCTATAGCTTCTATATAGCAATCTTATGCAAGCTTTAGCGCTTGCATTTGTAGGTAGCTTGTATATAGCCATCTTATACAAGCTATAAGCACGTGTATTTGCAGAAAGCTTGTATATAGCCACCTTATGCATTTGTATGGTCTGTATATTGTAAATTGGTCATTTTTACTGTTCATTAAGAAAGTGTAGCAAAGTTTAAGCTCCAAATTAGAATCAAGTTTTTAAAGTAATTCCTTATTAATTAAACCCAAAGTTTTCCGGAAATTGAACTTTAAAAATTCTTACACCGCTATTACCGAATATAATTACTGGGTGATTAAAGATAGCAAGGATATCTACGATTATAGAAAAAGTGCATAATCAATTAGCTGACGTAACAGTTCATCTTAATGAGCGGCAACAAAAGAGGTTTAACTGAAACTTCACCTGGACAACCTAACCGCAGCAAAAAACAATATTCATAAGCAACTAATATGGCGGTTGACAATATGTCTATACACAAATTGAAAAATATTTTGAATGAAACGATCTCCCGACAAACTTGTGTGGCTAATAAAAGCGTTAGTCGTTTCAATGCAATTGATAAACAGAAAATCCTGCATTAGGTTGGATCTGATCATGATGGCTCGGTGGCGTGATGCGAAGTGCATTTTCTCCAACAGTGGTAACAATAATTATTAGCTTTTAAATGTCGTCTGCAAAAATTTTACTAATAATTTCGTTAATTTATCCATTTTATCTTACAATATTATAGGTTTTAAAACTAAGCTAGTTATACCAGATTTTTTTTAATTTATACAAGATATCGATATTTTTATTTTATTATATTCAGTTTTTGTATGATTGCATACTTGCTTTTTAAAGCCATTTTTCGTATCATTTGATGACTTTGAATGCCCAACAACAACTTGAGTGTGCTACCACCAAGTTTTTTGTCAATTATTTTTGGCTGGAATCATAGCTATTTCACGACCTGACAAGGTCGATCATCAGATTCCTTTGCTCTAGTGGTGCTGGTCTATTTTTTATTTTAATTGAAAAACTTCTTGTGCTTTCATCGTGTATTGAACCATGACCAGCCGCTTAGTATTCAACGCTCTTCGCTTCACGCCACCGAGCCCACATGATCAGATCCAACGTAATGCAGGTTTTTTCTGTTTATCAATTGCATTGAAACGACTAGCGCTTTTATTAGCCACACAAGTTTGTTGTTGTTTATTCGGGTTCTTTCTTATTTTCTCCTTACTCGTTTATAAGCCAACATTTTTTTTGTTCATATAAGGAGGGAGATTTTTTATGTGAAAGATTTTGACTCTGGTCATTTTTATTTGTATTATATTCAGTTTTTGTATAATTACATACTTGCTTTTTAAAAGTCAAAATCTTTTACATAAAACATCTCCCTCCTTATATGAACAACAAAAATGTTGGCTTATAAATGAGTAAGGAGAAAATAAGAAAGAATCCGAATAAACAACAACAAACTTGTGTGGCTAATAAAAGCGCTAGTCGTTTCAATGCAATTGATAAACAGAAAAAACCTGCATTAGGTTGGATCTGATCATGTGGGCTCGGTGGCGTGATGCGAAGTGCGTTGGCTACTAAGCGGCTGGTCATGGTTCAATACACGATGAAGGCACAAGAAGTTTTTCAATTAAAATGAAAAAATAGACCAGCACCACTAGAGCAAAGGAATCTGATGATATACCTTGGCAGGTATATAATAGCTATAATTCCACCCAAAAATAATTGAGAAAAAACTTGGTGGTAGCACACTCAAGTTGTTGTTGGACATTCAAAGTCATCAAATGATACGAAAAATGGCTTTAACAAGCAAGTATGTAATCATACAGAAACTGAATATAATACAAATAAAAATAACCAGTGCCAAAATCTTTCACATTCTCAGTTAAAGAAAGCATTCTGAAGAGGACCGTATGGCAATACGAGAAAGCCAACTGGGACCGTCTGAATAATTTCTTCAGGATCTTTAACTGGTCAATATGCTTCCGCGATAGTGACGTTGACTCCAGCGCTAATATGATTACAAATATAATTCTTAAGGGGATGAAAGCCTTTATACCGAACAAAACCAAAAGCATCAAACCAAAAGAAAACTCATGGTTCGATTTGAGCTGTAAGGAAACCGGAATAAGTTCAAACAAGCTAGAAAGACCTGTAATAGTCATACTCAAAGAACCAAATTTCTACATGAGCAAAAATTAAGGCAAAAAATACTACAATGTCCCAAAGGTAGTAAAAATGTTTGGCCATTTGTAAAAAACGTACGAAATTCCACCTGCTCATCGGTTCCAACGCTTGTTTCCAATAACACTCCTGTGGTAAGCGCACAAGAAAAAGAATTTACTAGCAGCTCAGTTTGCTGCTAATTCTACGCTTCCACAAAGTGTCGTGACTCCTCCTGTACTTGAGAGCATAAACAATTTCATGGGACGTACCTTCTTTCGTACTCGTGCAGTTGCTAGAGTTCTTAAAGATCTTGACATACACAAATCCGCTGGTCCAGATAGTAGCTCCCCTATTGTTCTGAAGAGGTGTTCTTCTACGCTGGCAAGACCACTGCGTAAGCTTTTCCATCTGTCCTACTCTACTGGTCTCTTTCCGAGTGGGTGGAAAACAGCATTTGTCCAGCCTGTCCCTAAAAAATGCGAATCTTCTTCACCCTCTAACTACCGTCCAATTGCACTTACGTCCCTTCTTTCCAAAGTCATGGAAACGCTGATTAACTATCAGCTTAAGAAATATCTTGAAGAACGAAAGCTCCTTAATGACCGACAGTATGGCTTTCGTAGCAATAAGTCCACGGGTGATCTGATGGTATATCTCACCGAACAGTGGCACAAATCTTAACATCGTTTTGGAGAAAGTAAGATTATTGCGCTTGATATTTCAAAAGCATTTGATAGAGTTTGGTATCAGGCTCTCTTATCGAAAATGCGTGCATTTGGTATCGAAGAATCTCTTCTTCGTTGGATTAGAAATTACCTTTCGGATCGCTCAATACAAGTTGTATTGGACGGTTTCAAGTCTGATATTCATAAAATAAATGCTGGTGTGCCCCAGGGCTCCGTTCTGTCTCCGACTCTCTTTCTCATTTTCATCAATGATCTCTTGTGTGAAACTTCTAATCCAATATACTGTTTTGCTGACGACAGTACCCTCAGCTTTTCATACTCGTTTTTAGATTTTCATCCATGTCCTTAGGATGTGGAACTTGAACGGCAGTGTATGATTAGCTCATTAAATTCTGATCTAGACTGCATTGTCCAATGGGGAATAAAAAACCGCGTAGAATTTAATGCTTCAAAAACCCAATGCTGCCTTTTGTCGTTAAAGCGGGACCCTTCCCCAATGCCGTTGTCCATTAGCGGCGCTTGCATCGAGGAAACCGAACACCTTTGACTTCTCGGTATGTGCATCACTGACCACCTTTTGTGGAATGAACACATATTCGACGTCGCCAAAAATGCTGCAAGATGTTTGGGTTTTCTGAGACGATGCAAGAAATATTTCTCCCTTTCTCATCTGGCTGTAATCTAAAAATCCTTTATTCGTCCAAACCTTGAGTACAATTGTCATACTTGGGCAGGTGCTCCCATAACGCACTTAAGTCTCCTGGACAGAATCCAAAAAAGAGCTTTAAAAATGATAGGTGATGAAACAATAACTAGAACAATTGAGCCTCTCTCGCACCGTCGCAATGTTTCATGCCTTTCATTATTTTATCGGTATTATAATAAACAGTGTTCTAGTGAAATAGCCAGTTGCATTCCTCCTCTTAAACTATTCAACCGTAACACTCGCGCTTCTAGGAAAGCCCATCAATTTACCCTTGAGCCCAACTTCGGGCGTACTGTCAAGAAAAGAGATTCTTTCTTTAGCCGCACAACACGAATGTGGAATGCTTTACCCGACCGAATTTTTCCCTCCCATTGCGATAATCAGGTATTTAAAACCAATGTACATCGGTATCTCCTGTCTAGTCCTATCCCATTTCCCTAATCGCTCGCACTGTGTATAAACATTTTACGGGTATTCATAACCCCTTGAGTGCGCGCATAGTTAAAAAAAAAAAAAAAAACATAAAAATTCTCCCTCCTTATATGAACAACAAAAATGTTGGCTTATAAACGAGTAAGGAGAAAATAAGAAAGAACGCGAATAAAAAACAACAAACTTGTGTGGCTAATAAAAGCGCTAGTCGTTTCAATGCAATTGATAAACAGAAAAAACCTGGGCTCGGTGGCGTGATGCGAAGTGCGTTGGCTACTAAGCGGCTGGTCATGGTTCAATACACGATGAAGGCACAAGAAGTTTTTCAATTAAAATGAAAAAATAGACCAGCACCACTAGAGCAAAGGAATCTGATGATATACCTTGGCAGGTATATAATAGCTATAATTCCAGCCAAAAATAATTGAGAAAATACTTGGTGATAGCACGCTCAAGTTGTTGTTGGGCATTTAAAGTCATCAAATATTTTTATTTTATTTGAAACATTTATTGAAAATAAGAATGAAAACGAATACATTAAATATTTTAAAGATTATAAATTAACTTTTTTACCAGCCATTAGATCCAATGTTCATGGAAGAGCGAGTAAGGGAATATTATGCGGCACAAAAAATACGTACACACATTTTATCCAAAGCAAAATTTGCGAAACAAGGCTTGTTATACAAATTTCTCCACAAAAACTCAAGCTAAATATTATTCTGACATATCTTAACTACAACTAAATCTAACGATTTCACAAAGGTACGCGACTTAATGAATGAACGGAGACCTAAACGGGCGTATTGGTGGCTATCAAAATTCTCCCCTACATTACCAACAACTCCAACAATAGTTCGAGGAATTCCGGCAATCAAGGGCAGTCGATAATAGACTAATGCGCAATAGCGGGCGAATGGATGAATTACTCAGGGTGAAAAAGCTCAGCAAGCCAACTTCAGAAGTATCCATAAATTGCTCTGGGTTGAAAACAAAGCAGAGAGGTACAGAACTCTTCTGAAACATAATTGCAGTTCTCTCCCGTTGCAAGAGGCGAACGAAATCGAAGAAATTGAGGAAAATATTACAATAGTAATCCGCATATCCGCATCATTCCTTTATAGCCAAATCACATGCAAATTCAAAAGCGTCATTCAAGTATCTAAGGCTATTTAGGTCTTCAAACTACGAGGCATTTAAGATTTTGTACGTACGAACTAATAAGGAGTATAAACAGATACTTACTTACTTACTTACTTAGGTGGCGCTACAGTTCGGGGCTAACCTGGGTCTCAACCAACATGCCTTTCCAGCTAGCTCGGTTTTTGGCTAGCTACCTCCAGTTACGCACTCCAAGTTGGTTGAGGTCACCTTCCACTTGAGCGCACCACCTTAGGCGAGGTCTTCCTTGACTGCGTCTTCCCGCTGGGTTGGAATCGAAGATCCTGCGAGCCGTAGCATTGTTGTCCATACGTTCTGTGTGACCTAGCCATCTTAAACGTGATATACGTATTTTTTGTACCAGGTCAATGTCGATGTACAGCTCGTATAGTTCGTGGTTGAACCTTCTCCTAAAGAGTCTCCTTTGTTTTTCGAGAGAGGGCTTTACTACTCAATTGCCTCCCTAGCCCATTGGAACAGCGATTGACAAGAATTATTCTTCGCTTTATTTCTAACGAGATGTTATAGCGGATCCGAGGTAGACAAAGTCCCTAACTACCTCAAAGTTGTACTTGTCTATTGTGACGTTTTGTCCAATCCGCCGGTGTTGTGTGTCCCTGTTTGTGGACAGCAGGTACTTCGTTTTGGCCTCATTAACTGCTAGTCCAATCTTAGCCGCTTCAGCTTCAATGTTAGCAAACACTCCAGTGACAGCTCGCTGGGTTCTGCCAATGATGTGTATGTCATCAGCGTATGCTAACAATTGCACAGACTTGAAAAAAATTGTACCAGTAGAGTTAACTTGTGATGTTCTTACAATTTTTTCAAGTATTAAGTTGAAGAAATCGCACGATAGCGCATCACCTTGTCGGAATCCTTTCTTGACATCAAAAGCTTCTGTGAGGTCAGTACCAACCAACCAAAACAGATATGTCAACAAAAAATAAAACTCTATATAAGAAGCATGGCAATCAAAATTGATCACGCAAAAAATTCCAAAGAATTTTGGCATAACGTGTTCGAGTTGGAAGCTCGTAGCCAAAGAATGAAGGTGTCTATCGAAGCTGAAACTCTAGCAACTCATTTTAAAATTCTATTGACAGCCGAGGAGACTCTTCATTCCTTTAGCTATGCTCTACAATTTGAACTGGTACCCGAACTTGATTGCCCGATAACATTAAGTGAATTGGAGTGCATGAAGCATTTAAGCTCATGAAGAACAACAAGACCCCAGGAGCCGATGGTATCCCTATAGAGTTTTTTTAAAAACAGCCAAAATCAATTCAAAAACTATCTAGTAGAGTTTTTCAACAGAATTTACGAAAATGCCTGTTTACCTACTACTTTCACGAAAGTGATTATTTTTGCTATTTTCAAAAAGGGTGACACATATCAACCAGAAAACCATAGAAGAATTTCGATACTTAACTCACTTCGTAAGATATTCGCAACGGTTTTATTTAGCAGACTTTCCGAATGGATAGAAAGCACCAGTCGCCTCAGTGTATATCAAGCTGGCTTTCATTCCGGATTCGCGACAACTGACCACTTTTTTGCGCTGACAAGCATTGCAAGAAAGTTTAGTGAAAAGAACAAGAAGTTGTACGCATATTTTGTCGACTTCAAAGCGGCGTCTGACACAGTAAACAGACATGCACTAATTTACAAAATGGCATCACTGGCATCACAACTATCCGAGTGGTTCACTACCTCGCCTGACGTTCCGCAAGGATGTATTTTGAGCCCTTTGCTTTTTGCATTGTATATCGATGGTATAACGGATATTCCCTCCGGTGGTGTCAGCTTTGCCGGCCGTCAAATAAAAGTGGTACTCTATACAGATGACTTGGTGCTGTTGGCAGACAACCTTTTCTCGCTACAACTCAAATTGAACAAACTGCAATCATTCTGTAAGACATGGGACCTTCAAATCAATGCTATGAAAACAAAAGTCATGATTTTCGCAAGCCGTAATAGAGCTAGACTCCGAGAAGAAAATTGGACTATTGATAATGAGAGAATCGAAGTAGTAAGGAACTTCAAGTATCTCGGTGTAAATCTTACTTCAAATCTCAACTTTGCTACCCACGCTAAAGAGAAAAGTCGGGACGCTAAACTTGCTCTCAATATGATGTGGCCTAAGTTCTTCGCAAATGCCGACATTAATCTCGCATCTAAATATAGAGTATTTGATGCCACTGTGAATACATGCTTGTGTTACGGAGTACAGGCCTTTGGGTTTATCCCTTTCGAGGAATTTGAAATTGTGCAGAGGTACTTTTTTAAACGATTGTTCAGACTACCTAATTCAACCCCAACGTATGCTATTCATGTCGAATCCGGATTACGTCCTATCTATGTGCGAAACCTTAAAGCTCATTCGGACTACCTTATCAGAGTAATTCGAAGCAATGAAAACAGTCTACACAGATCAATTTTAGAAAGGCTACTCCTTACCAACCGCGTCTACATTTAGGGAGTGGAATAATATTGCCTTGTCACACGACCTCAACCTGTCGTTATCGGTATCAAACTTAACCGAATGGAGTGATATATTTGGAAGGGTGATTGCAAAAGTTGACGATCAAATATACAGTCAACACATCGCACGAGCATGCTCATCAAATTGCAGATCATTATATAAAAACTTAAACCATCAATTGCTAATAAAAAAACAAGTACTTCAATTACTGCTATTCTACCGAATTAATAAGTACCATTTTCAAAGCGAGAGTCAAGATATTAGATTTTAATTTTATTCCACACAGATTAGATCGGCAGCAAACTTGTAATTTTTGTAACTTGGAGAAAGCTTCCTGAATCAAGGTAGCCTGTACGAGGTTCTCGACGGCAATCGGGGTTGGTAGTGCTTGTTCAAACATGCCCTAGCATATCGCAACAGCTTTTAAATATTCTATCTTTTAAATCATGTGAAAATTAATCGTTGAATGTCGCAAATCATAAAAATGCCCAGACCTTAATTCCCTCGCTCTTATATTCTTCTTAACAGTCAGTTCTCAATTTTCACATAAACAATAGGTTTATAAGTTTCAAAAAAATTGAATTTACTTGTAAATGACATAAACTTTAACGAGATTCCTTTTCATTATTTAAATACATTTTCTTTATATTACTATTAACTATAATGGAATGTCAATTCCGGCAGACGGCTTATGTAGCCAAGTCCGTATTCTTTTATAAAAAAAATATTTTGCTTATTACTGAGAAATAAAGAAATTTATCTATCTATCTATCTATCTATATTGTAAATTAATTTTTATTTCATGGAAATTCCACCATTAGTTTTGAATAAGTATTTGATATCACACTTTTACTTGCGATTATAGGCAAGTTATGTATTGATAAAAATAAAAAAAAAATTCTAACAATCAAACATTACATTACGATCATAGAGAACACCAAAAAGTGGGTCCCGCTATTCCGTCTGTCTGTCTGACCTCGAATCTGCAACCTAAACGGTTCGATGGACTTACTTCAAACTTAGTACATAATGTTTTTCGGTAATATGCCCACACGTTTTTTTCACTTTTTTTTTAAGGCGACAACTAACACTATAGCTCCCATACATTTCTTTTTTGGCCAAAAAATCAGTTCATTAATGAAGGGAATGGTACCTTTTGATAATTTTTTTTTTTTTGGAAACAAATTGTTATTTTTGGTACATCTAGTAGAACCATTTATTTTATTTTCTGGGAAACGGTTAATTTGATTTTTTTGAAATTTTTAACGCAGAACCTCCAAGCTTTCTTAAACATTTATTGTAAACCAAAATTTTTCAAAAAAACATTTTTTTTTTTAGAAATACATTTTTTTTTGGAAACTCAAAATTTCAAAAACCGCTCAATAGATTTTTCCAAAACTTCGTATTTGGAAGTTTTTGACATTATCCTGAATAGTTAAAAAAATATTTTCCTGAAATAAAAAGCAACGGTACCTCCCATACAAATTTTAAGAATCCAATAAGAAAATATTTATTTCTCAAGAACGGCTCCAAGAATTTTTTTAAAAAATGTGTGTCTTCTTAAATAAGTACAGTCCACTTTTAAGTATATAAAAATATTTTTTTCACGTAACGAAACTAACGGTACTTCCTATAGAACCACTTTACATATCTTAGACTTTCTCACTATTGGATGGCCCGACTAAAATTAATTTTTTATGCAAACTTTCCCTAAAAGTGTTAATAAAACTGCGCACGCAAATTTTCAAAAAAAAAGTTTTTTGAATTTTAAAAAATAAATAATTTTTTTTTTTTAAAATCGATTTTTCGAAAACCAGTCACTGAATTTTTTTTTAAATTTTAATTTTATATGTATATTAATATAGTCTTCAAAATGGCGTCTCAATTTTTTTTCTAGAAATGTTTTTAAAGATTTATACATAAAAAATTAGTTTGTCAAAATTCACATATTTTTCTCTTTAAACCTAAAAAAATTGGTTCTTTTTGTTGATTTTTCCAAAAAAAAAATTAGTTTTTCTTAAAAAGAATGTGCTTTTTTATACAAAAAAAAGTGTTTTTTTTTGTCAAAAAAAATTAAATATAATTTTGGAAAAAATAATTTTAAGTGGTTATTTATTATCAAAAACTATTTTCTGAAAGAAATATTCATTCTAATATTATCAGAAAGTACAACCTAAATCTAATTAATGCAATATGAATATTAACATAAAATACTTTTTGTTCGAAATTGTAAATGCAATGAAAGTATAATAGAGAATAATAAAAGCTGTAAAATAAAGAGCTTTTGCGATTTAAATAATTTTAAGATATTTGCGTTGTATGTACCTAAATCTGTGGCAGAGTGCTCGGATGGCGATCGAAAGGTCCTGAGTTCAAATACCAGAAAACTAATGTAAGTAAATTGAAATTTTTAAAATTAAATTAAATTCTATACATTTCAGATAAGCAGGAAAAGCAGTTCCCTAAGTCCAAAATGTCGATCAAAATGCAGAAATATATAAGCAACAATTTTTTTAAAATATTTTCAGTGGTCTTATGCATGCTACTTGTTTCCATATAGCTTGCAGATGCAGGCTATATACAAGCTATTTGTTTCCAATCTACTTGTTTCCATAAGGCCTTCTGTGGTTAATATACAAGTTAGGAAATAGCTCGTATATAGCCTACTACAAATTAAAATGTTAGTTGGGAGATATGATAACAAATTTATTTTTTCACGGAATGAGAAATCTTATCCCGAATAGGGTGAAATCCATCAAACACGAAATAGAATAGAAGAAAATGCATGGTTTGATTCGAGCTGTGAAGAGGTTATAAGGGTTATTTTCCGAAATTATAAAGCCAACCCTACTGAGAAAAACCGGAAAAAGTTTCCACCAGCTAGAAAGACTTGCAAAGTTCACATTCAAAGAACCATATTTTTGCATGACCAAAAACTAGGGCAAATAATACTACAATGTCCCAAAGGTAGTAAAAATTGTTGGTCATTTGTAAAAAATATTCGAAATTCAACTTCGTCTTCGGTTCCAACGCTCGTCTTTAATGACACCCCTTTTGTCAGCTCTCGTGAAAAACCCAATTTACTTCTAGTGCAGTTTGCAGTTAATTCCACGTTGCCAGAAAGTGTTATGACTCCTCCAGTAATTGAGATCGTAAACGATTTAATGGGGCGAATCTTCTTTCGCACTCGTGCAGTTGCAAGAGTCCTCAAAGAATTTGACATAAATAAATCCGCTAGCCCGAAAAGTATCCCTCCCGACGTTCTGAAGAGGTGTTCTTCAACGCTGGCAAAACCACTGCGTAAGCTTTTCCATCTATCCTACTCTATTGGTCTCTTTCCGAGTGGATGGAAAACAGCATTTGTCCCGCCTGTCCCTAAAAAACGCGAATCTTCTTCACCCTCTAACTACCGTCCAATAGCACTTACGTCTCTTCTTTCGAACGTCATAAGGGCATGGAAACGCTGATTAATTATCAGCTCAAGAAATATCTTGAAAGACGAAAGCTCCTTAATGACCGGCAGTATGGCTTTCGTAGCAATAGGTCCACTCTTGATCTGATGGTATATCACACCAAACAGTGGCTCAAATCTTTACATCGCTTTGGAGAAAGTAAGATTATTGCACTTGATATATCAAAACATTTGATAGAGTTTGGCATCAAGCTCTCGTATCGAAAATGCCGGCATTTGGAATCGAGGAATCTCTTCTTAGTTGGATTAGAAATTATTTTTCGGACCGTTCAATACAACTTGAATTGGACGGTTTCAAGTCTGATATTCATAAAATAAATGCTGGTGTGTCCCATGACTCCGTATTGTCTCCGACCGCTTTTCTCATTTTTATTAATAATCTCTTATCTGGAACTTCTAATCCACTTAATTGTTTTGCTGACGATAGTACTCTCAGCTTTTCATATTCCTTCTTAGAGCCCAAACTTCGGCTTCAGCTTCTTTCTTTAGCCGTACAACGCGAATGTATAATACCTTACCCGGCTGGAACGGTTCTTTTTTACGGTCGGAACTAGTTCCTGGAACCATGTCCGCGGAAATATTATGGGAACTATGAGCATGATAAGCTGATCGGACCAATTTAAATATACAAACAATGAACTATACGCCATATCTAGTAATAAGCGTGGAAGTGGATCTACGAGTAAGAAGGAATGTTAATCGGTCCGACCTCTCTTCATGCAAAAAGTTCCTCCTTTGTTGCAGTTCCTTCATGTTCGACTGATTGTAAATTGGTCCGATGTCATCATCATATTCATAGTTCCCTTTATAGTCTTTCTTTAAGAGGATAGGAAGCAACCATGTTCGAGGCAATGTGCTCGAAGAGGATATGGACCTAAAGTAGGAACTATTTTCATGATGAGAGGTCGGACCAGTTAACGTATATTTCGTTCATGTATGTATATGCTATACTCTATAGATACTGTCTCTTCAATTCCAATCCAACTCGTTCTAATTCTTGTGTACGAGTATTAGTGTTGGCTTTGGCTGGGAAATTCGCAACATATGCGTGTGTATTAGTATTTCAATTGATAACTAAACAGATATGTTCGCTCGGTTCTGGTGTCTCATTTTCGTTCTTGTTTTGTGTCTACGCAGTCGGAACTATGGATATGTTTAAACTCAGTTTGTGGAACGAGTGGACATGTATGATGTATCCGAGCTAGGACATAGTTGCTGGAACTATTAAGGCCCAACTGGCAACTCTAAAATCTATAAGCAATGATCGACATTTACGTTTGGATGATAATAATAGTACTTTCGATATGAACCATTTTTGAAAACAAAGTGGTTTCATAATTGTGTTAAGTAATGTTTTCTTACATAATATATCGGTGCAACCGATTGTTTTAAGTATTCAGTTATCTCTTAAAATTTACTAAATAGACTAAGGCTCTTGCGTCGTCAAAAAGATAAAAGTATTCAAAGATAATTATTGTGCATGAGGTAAGATATTTTTAAGTTAAAAAAAGAAATTATTATTACTTTTCACTCTGAGCAGCTACTGGGTTCATCTGAAAGATCTGACCATAGCAAACCTTATAAAATAACAATTATTATAAAATTTCTGGCATTTTCGGGACATTCCGAGAGCTAAGATCCCTTCCACCAGAAGAAATTTTGAAAAAAAAATCTGCAACCTTAGTAAGTGCTTACGCAGATGATTAGGAGGACATTCTGGCGACGAATTATTGCACTACGCTGCAATGCTCAATTCTAATGTGGCTAGTATTATTGACAGCAGGAATCATGAAGCTCCGGAAATGCAGGTTTACAAGCTGTTGATAAATAATTCTTTACATTCAGTTTTTGTATGATTACATACTTGCTTTTAAAGCACTTTTTCGTATGATTTAATGACTTTGTATGCCCAACAATGCTTTTACAATCTTGTTTCCCGAACGTTGAAATTGCTTTGCGCATTTATATGTCTCTCATGATCACCAACTGCAGTTTTGAACGATCTTTCTCAACATTAAACGTATTAAAAATGAATTGAGGAATATGATGAGCCAACAACGTCTTTATCACCTCACTTTAATAAATATTGGACATGATTTACTCAGAGAAGTCGATATCAACAGCATTATTTATAAATTTGCCAAAATTAAATCAGGAAAAGTTTGTTTGTAACAGTTTTGTTTTATTTAATACTACTCGATAAGTACCTAACATAAAACAGTCTAAGGGCCCCTTGATAGAATTTGCTACAGGGCCGCGCTGGCTTAATTCGGCACTGGTTCTAGCGCCTGATAATTAAACAAAAAATGTCGTGTATCACAAGGTACTTAACTGAAGAGTCCAACCTAGATATGCATAAAAATACATGAACCATAAAGAAACATCAAAATACTTAATTTTTTTATTTGTATTTCTAATAAGAAATTGAACTTAATAAAATCCAAAATCTGCAAATTTATTGAATCTAAGTCGGAACAGAGTTCGCCGGGTCAGCTAGTGTCTACATATATGTAGGTTTATATTTTTAATTGTTTTTTAAAATTTGTATTAGTTTCGCAAATCAACGCTGTAGTTGCCTTTTGACGAATATGTTTGTTGATTGAAGCTCTTAAGTGTATTAGTTAAACGTAATTCCCAAAGTGCCCAAAAATTAAAATTATAATATTTTCAAAACATATTCTATTACATGTCCGATGCTTTGGTCGCTTATTAGGCAAGACATCGTTTATTTGGTTACTACTGACATCCTAAAACAATTGCTTGGACAACAAATAAAAAAGTGACATATGCTAAACTCACGCGTAAAGTTTTTTTTTCGATCAAAAAACATGCGGAAATTATTTTGTTGTATAAAATGTGCATATTCATAGTAGACCATTAACAAATTTTAATTTTAATTAAATACAATCAAATATTTAAATAATAATTCGTAAAATACCCGACCAAATACAATTTTTAATTTTCATCAATTAATTTCAAAATTTAAATGGAGGCGAAATACTTGATTTGTATGTCAATATGTATAAGTATTATCCTTGAGTTCTCATAATTTTACATAAAACAAAACATTATTTGTGTTTGTGTACATATTATGTAAATATGTATATACAAATGTATGTACATAATTAACTCAGCTTTTTGAATATATTTTCTTGTTTATTATTTACTTAAAACAGAATGTTCACTATTTTTTTCGATTTTCTCTAAGCACAGCACAGAAAAAATATTATTATTATAGGCAGTTTTGCAATTTCCACTAGTCTTTGTTGGATAGACCTCTGTATAAATTGATTTATGATGCGTTATCAAAAAATATACATAGGAGTAATAGAACCGACCAGCTAAAGTGATTAAGAGAATTAAATATTCTTAATATATTCAAAGAATATATTTTTAACAGAATTTTTCACAAACGATGCGATTAATTTTGTTAGATATCTCTGCCAACAAAAATCGACTGAACATTTTTCGATGAAAGGAATTTTTAGGGAATTCATATGAACATTCCACCAACCAAAACCAATATTCTAGTAGGAAGAAAATTTACTCAGTGTTCTCTCTGAATGCTTAAAAGCTGATAAGCTCTAAAAGCAGCTTTCTGGGGATTTAAAAGCATCCCTTTTTGCATTGAATGTAATAGATACCTACAGATACTGCTGTTCCGCCTTCATTTTCATCATGAGAAAATTCTTGCAGAGAAGAATCAATTGTAAACAAAAGATAATGGCTAAGTAAAGTATACCTACCTAAGTTCATTTAATATAACATGTACTCAATTGTGTTCATCTGGATTGAATTCAGGGGCATTTTTCTCGTATACTAAATTACAAAGAAGAATCAATTGTAGCAAGAGATACTCGTAATAGCTAAGTTTACCAACCTAAGTTCTTATAATATATAATATTATAACATGTGTTCAAAAATGTACTTTTGGATTGAGTTCCGGAGGCTCTTTCTCGTATACTAAGTACTTTGGAATGGTATGCTGTACTCTGAGTTTAATGTAACATCATATGTTTCACATTAACACTATAGATATAGTTGTACTATATCAATATAGTGGATTGGAAGTACTGCAAAAAGTCGATTCAGTTTCCCGTAATTTTAAACTACATTGTTTGTAAAGGGTGGCGCATAAGTAACGTTGGCACGAGTACGATAACTAAGCCCCGCAAAATAATAGATAACGGATATTTTTGAAGGGGCTTAAAACAATCATTTAGTATTATGGGAGATGGGGTATATGTCCCTTGCTTATGCGTGGGGCGAATACCAAATTGGATGTGAACAAATGGACGTTCCGAAACTTCAAAAGCTGGGGCTTTTCGGAGATATGCAGTTTTAACAGTGCATAGCCATTATTTATTTATTTATTTATTACCGTCATTCAAGTTACAAGACTTTATGAAGACTACACATTAAAATTAACTTTCAATATATGTATATACAATTTTAAAAAGATAAATTAATTAAGTTAAATATACGTTACAGTATTTGCCATAAGCTTATCAATTTTCTTTTAATTTCATTTCTATTCATATTAAAATCAATTGCATAATCAAATTCATTAAAATCAATGCACGCATTAGTGATTGGACTGTGCCTAGCATAACTTGTACTATGATATGGAACATATAAAAAATCGCCATTTCTTGGTCGTAAACTACGAACAGGGGCATACATATTAAACATTGACAACAGCACTGGACAATCAATAATAGAATTGAGAACATCATAAGCAAAGAGTACAGAATTTAATTTTCTTCTCAAAATGAGAGGTTTTAGGTCGATGAGAACACATCTGCTTTCATAACATGGAACACTTAAAGAACCAAAAGTTTTACGTAAGGCAAACTTAGTAAATCTTTTTTGAACTTTTTCTATACGAAGGATACTTGACTTAGTGTAAGGATTCCATATAACGCTACAATACTCCAGCAACGGTCTTACAATACTCGTGTAAAGAGTTTTAATTGTATAAGGATCCTCGAAACATTTTGAATTTCTGACTATAAAACCGAACATCGAGTTTGCTCTAGAAATTATATGATCGATGTGAAGCGAAAAATTTATTTCCGAGTCGAAAATCACTCCGAGATCCTTCTGATAATCTACTCTTTGTAAAGAGTGGCTATCAAGCTTGTATTCAAAACAGAAAGTATTCAGTACTTTTGAATAAGTCACAACACTACATTTGTTATTGTTAAAAAAGAGTCCATTCATCTTACACCATTGAAGAATTTTATTTAGATCAGCTTGGACATTATTTGCATCAGATAACGATTTTATGCAGCTAAAAACTTTAAGATCATCAGTATACAAAAGGCATCTTGAAAAAGAGAGGAGGCTGGGCAAGTCATTAATAAAAATAATAAATAGTAACGGTCCAAGGTGACTACCCTGAGGTACACCTGAAAAGTTCACTATTTCCTTAGATAACTCGCAACCAATTTTGACATATTGTTTTCTGTCCTCTAAATAACTTTTAATCCAACTAAGCAGCACAGAATGAAAACCAAACATTTCAAGTTTCTTTATTAGTACATTATGTTGAACGCGATCAAAAGCCTTTGAAAAATCTGTGTAGATGGTGTCAATTTGAAAATGTTTTTCCATATGATCAAGGCAATAGCTGGTAAAAATCGATAAGTTTGTCGATGTCGACCTTCCACTCATAAAACCGTGTTGGTGCTGAGATATATGATTTTGAACTAAAAAATACAGTTTGTTTTTCACTATTGCTTCAAAAACTTTAGGGATCAACTGAAGTTTTGCAATAGGTCTGTAGTTCTCAACAGCACTTTTTGAACCGGATTTATGCAGAGGAGTAATAAATGAATATTTCCATGTATCCAAAAATACACCTTGATTTAAAGACATATTGAATATAAAACACAATGGAACCGCAAGTTTAAATCTACAAGCATTCAAAAGAATTAGCGGAATGTTGTCTGGAGCAACGGAAAAATTCTCATCAAGAGAGGATAAAACTGCTAGTACATCATCTTCAGATAAATATAGACTACCAACGTCAACAACTGAAGGTGAGTTTTCCAGATTATCATAATTTAATTTCAAGTCAATAAAATTTGACTGAAAAAAATGATGCAAAACTATTGCAAATAACATTCAAATTATCTGAGGCTACCCCTTCGTATGAAACGTTAGATGGAATCCCAAGCGATTTACGTTTTGTATTTAAAAAGGACCAAAAACACTTCGGATTTTTTTTAATGTTCGATTCAAGAGAGCAAATGTACTGCTTATAAATAAATTTTCTCAAAAATTCGTACTCTCTCCTTACCTGATTAAATTGCTCATGAAATGAAGCAAAAATTTTACTCTTTTTATGCAATTTATTGATGATATTTTTAAGCCTGGACAAACTTTTATTAAACCAAACAGGTTTCTTAGAATTTTTAACTTGTTTTAAAGGGACAAAATTTGAAATAATATATTCTACCCTTCATTACCCAACTACGTTATTTTATCAAAGCTGATTTTTTTATATGTTTATATTTTCTTTCAGTAAAGTTACATATTTGTGTTAACAGTTTTTGAAAAACAAAATACTTTCAAACTTAAAATTAATTAAAAAAAATGTATTCAAAATTGTGAAACTAATGAACTGAACTGAATTGGTTTCAATTATTTGACTTTCCAATAAATTCTTAATCAAACGCTGAAAACTAAATGGTTGTAGGTATGTCTTGTAGTTTATGAGAAAATTGAAAATTACCAAAACGTAGTTAAGCACATATTAAGTTTCAATAACGGAAACCAATCTTAAGCAATTAGACATGGACATAAAATATTATTGTAACTTGTGTAGCAGAGTGCCACATAGCTATAAGCATCCGTTTATCTTATCTCTCGTATTCATGACCTTCCACTTCATTTAGAGTGGATAATTTTGTATTGGAATTATTAGAATTAAGTCTTCAGTCTTCCATCGACCATTGTAACACAATAAACCTTTTTTTGTAAAACAATAGATTATTAAACTTAATTAACTGGCGCTCGTTAAAAACACTTCGTAAGTCTCGTGCGGAAACGTGCGTCTGAGCCTTTAAGAAGGACGATTCCTCAGGAAAAAGGGTTTTGAAGGAATAAATTTCTCTCACCCTAAACTTTGTGATGCCTTTTTCCCAAAGGCTGTAGTAAGCTTGTCCGTGTCCAGGGTATCCCAAGGAAAGCACAATAAAACTCGGGTGTACGAAGGTTTGAACTCGGTTTAATTATCTTTTATTGCGTACAATATTTTCTTTTACAATATTCTTACAAACTCTTTAACTTACGATAAATAACACGGTATTTCATATAAGTGGCAGAAGGAGCAGACAGGGAATAGCGAATATACACGCCCACGACTTACTCAGCAGGAGCAAGAGGGGAAATTGATCGTACAGCTGGCTGCCGCTCGAGATCAATGAGAACCTTATTTTCCAGCATAGCCAGAATCACAATCAAGGCTAGCTATTGAGTATACAAGTTTCTTCTTGTCCGCTGTCATTCATTACCGCTACTTGACGAGGCTCATTTTTGGCTAAATGGATACGTGAATAAGCAGAATTGCCGTATTTGGAGTGAAGAGCAGCCAGAGGCAATTCAGCAGCTACCAATGCAAGCTACCAATTATGGGCAGGCGGCATCATTGGGCCGTACTTCTTCAAGGACGATGAAGGCCGCAGGGTTACGGTCAATGGAGAAAGGTACCGTTCGATGATAACAGATTTTTTTTTGCCGAAAATGCAAGAATTGAACTCGGTCGACATGTGGTTCCAACAGGACGGTGCCACATGCCACACTGCACGCGAAACCATGCATCAATTGAGAGGCGAATTTGGTGAGCAGTTGATCTCACGTTTTGGCGCAGTCAATTGGACACCAAGATCATGTGATTTGACCCTGTTAGACTATTTTTTGTGGGGCTATGTTAAGTCTATTGTCTATGGGGACAAGCCAAACACGATTGCTGCCTTCGAAGCCGTCATTGGTGAGATTCCGGCCGAAATGTGTGAAAAAGTTTGCCAAAATTGGACCTTCAGAATGGACCACCTGAAGCGTAGCCGCGGGCAACATTTAAGTGAAATTATTTTTAAAAAGTAAATGGCAGAAATTGATTTATCGATCCAAATAAAATTTTCATTCACTTTTTATAAGTTTCTGTGTATTTTTGAATTTTCAAAAACCAAGCTCTTAAAAAATCACCTTTTATTTGTAGCTTTGAGGCGGTGTGAACTGTTACTATGACGAACGCAAATGTTAGGTTGGGGTTCAGGTCGATTGATGTTGCTAGAGTAAGTTGCTGGTAAATGCGCATAACTAAGGGCCGGTAGTGGTCGTATGGAATTGCTGGATTAGGTTGATGTTCAGTTCGCATGCTGTTGCTCGAATATGTTGCTGGTAGTTGTGCCGGATTAAGGGACGGTAGTGGTCGCATGCTGTTGCTGGGTTATAATTACGTGTTGGTCGTATTGAATGGCTGTCAGTTGTCGTTTTAAAATGGAAATTGTAACGCTTCGGTACACCGATCTTTCTTTGGAAGATGAGAACCTTCTCGTTTAAAATATCTACTAAAAAACAAAAGTTTTTGTTACTTCCTCATACTCGATATTTAATATATATATATACATATATAAGTTATATACGCTCCAAAATGCACCCCAGCAACAGAGACAAATCTTCACCATGATAAGAATGACATCATGTTCAACAAACCAAAATTAGATAACGCAGCCGCAACAAAGTAACAAGATAGCCAATCCTCATAAATATTGTAATAAAAGATAACATAGCACATGCAACAAAGCAACAAGATAGCGCTAATCCTCATAGATACTTAAATAAAAGATAACAGCACATGCAGCTGTAACAATAAAGATAACAAAACTGTAGATTTAAATAGCACCTACATAAAATATTGTTTGTTAGAATTAAGTAAGTTTGCAGTCTTCGAGGTACTCTCGCCCTTGGTTACAAGACTAAATAAATAAATTTTTAAAAAGAAAAAACTCATAGTTTTTATTAAAACAAAACTGGCGCAGTCGGTAGGATAGAGTTATTGATTCTATCCTGTAAAAATCTACAATCCGTTCCGGTACAGCGAATTTAATTTTCAAATAAAAGTTTTCCTCCGAAAAAGCTTAAACGAATATTTGAATTAATAACAAAATAGGAACCTCGACATCCTTAATTATTTCAGTGAAAAACCGTACCAACATTGACGGAAAACATTTAAATAATTTAAATCAATTCAGTAAACTAGAGACAGAATCCTTAGCGAAAACAAAGATTTTAAATCTGTTCAGTGAATCCTGATTAGTCCATGACTCAACCAACGCATATGGTGTATGTCAGAATGTCCATAGAGGAAAACTAATCAAAACAAACAGTAGATTAAGTGAAAATAAAAATTGCAAATAAAGAAGAAAATAAAAACAAAAATAAATCGTCATCCGAGCCCCGACTTAAGAAGAATAGATGTTCAGAAAATTTAAAAATAAGAAGTGGATTAAAACTAACAACAGACATACTGACGAAGAGTCATCATCAGGAGAAGAAGCAGATCAACATTTAATCAACATTAGAAACCAGAAAATACCTGAAAACATCAGTACGAATAATTGTAAGCTAGAAAATAATAAATTTGAAAATTTTAAAAACAATAAATTAAAAATTAATATTGAAAATAATTTTGGCGGTGAAAAAACTATAGCAGGAAATAAAAATAAAAGTGAGTTGAAATTAGAAATCAATTACCAGAATACTAACAAAATATCCTTAGAAAATAATGATCAAGGTACAGCCAAGAAGAGCTTTAGACTCGACCCTCTGAAATATATAGGGAAGTTAAGTCCTTTCGATGGAAGGACAGAAGATTTATACACATTTCTTGCAAATGTTGACGGAATTATTCCAATCTTGAAGGAATATGATAATCAGAGCCAAATCATGTGCATTAGTATCCTTAAATCGAAATTCATAGCAAAAGATAAACGCTGCATTGAGATACATCCTCACTTACAGAAATGGATCGACATCAAAGCGATGTTGATCTCTAATTTTGGCGGCTTTAAAAATATCATTCAGTTGTATGAAGAACTTTGACAGATATGTTTTAAAGGCAATATACTTAGATTTTATAATGACATTCAAAAACACTTTGTGATCTTAATCAAAAAAGTGTACAAGAAGATAAAACACATGAAGTAGATAGTAATAATTTAACGGCTTTAAATATTTTTAAAGAAAAACTACCAGTACATATGCGTACCATCCTTTTCTCTCTCAAGCCTACCAGCTTACAAGAAGCTTTGCATCAGCTAACTGAAGCCAGTTTTGTTAATTCAAATCCTTTTGAAGAAAGACAACAAAAACGTCAGATGAATAATAGAAACTTCCAACCTAAACTTTACATCCCACAACAATATAATAATAATTCTTTTAGACCTCAGAATAATTCTGCGGGATATCCAAACACAAATAATGAAACAGAACATTTTCAAGTACTAGCCTCGGATTGCCTTTGTTCGGACAGAAAAAGCAGGCAGGATATTAAGAATGCTAAACGACACAGGAGCGACGAATAGTATATTAAACGAGAAAGACGCTTCTCAAAATCTAATTAAAATACGAGCACAACCATTTAAAATTAATACCGTAGGAAACCCAATCTTAGTTGAAAAAGAAGTAATCCTACCAAAAGAAAAATTCATTTGGAAAGTTAATGAAGACTGTTTATTTTCAGTTAATGACTTTCAGTCAGAGCTTTAACGGCATCATTGGCAACAACATTCTTATACCAAACAATGGAAAAATTGACTATGCAACTAAAATATTAGAACTAAACGGAACTTAAATACCAATCTTTTTTGATGAAACAGATGAACGTGATTATTCCATGGAGGTAAATCACTTAAATCGCTTAACGCCTCACGACACTATTTTCGAGGAATTTGAAAAGAAAAATATAGACCACATGAATTCAGAAGAGAAAAAAATTCTATTTCAAACCTTAAACGAATATTCAGACGTATTCTTGCACAAAGGCGATGATCTCTCTTTTACATCACACGTTAAACATAAGTTACCAGTTCAGGATAATTCTCCTATTTTCACTAGAATCTATAGATATCCTGAAATACACAAAAATGAAGTAAAAGACCAGATTCAAGAACTATTGGATCAAGGTATCATTAAACATTCAACTTCTCCCTATAATGCTCCGATTTGGGTTGTACCTAAGAAAACATATAAGATATGCAATACAGAATGGAAAATAGTAATAGACTGTAGAAAACTAAACAAGATTACAAAAGAAGATAAATTCCCGATCCCACTCAAAGACGATATTTTAGATAAGATGGGACGTACAAACTATTTTTCCACACTAGACCTAACGAAAGGCTTTTACCAAATTGAAATTGATCCTGAAGACCGAGAAAAATCAGTTTTCAGTACTCTATCAGGCCATTACGAATGGATGCGTATTGCAAGATACATTGATAAACAGACACCCAGATTTTACAAAAGAATTCACACTGACAACCGATGCTAGCAACTTCGCTATCGGTGCAGTCCTACGTCAGTCCCAAGGACCATTATCTTTGGCTTCACGCACTTTAAATAAACATGAGTGTAATTACTCAACCATATAGAAGGAAGTTTTAGCCATCGTTTGGGCCACCAAACAGTTTAGACATTATCTTTACGGTAGAAAATTCAAAATATTAACAGGCCATAGGCCTCTAGTTTGGCTCCAAAACTTAAAAGAACCTAATTCAAAATTACAACGATGGAAGATTAAACTCGAGGATTACGACTTCGATATCGAATACATCCAAGGCAAGGCAAATAAAGTCGCTGATGCTTTGCCAAGAATTAAAACTGAGCAGATAAATGCATTTGAAGAAGATCTCGTGAGTACCCAGCATAGCAGTGAATCAGACAGTTCAGATCTTATCCCAATAACAGATAAACCCCTCAATATGTTTGAACGCCAAATAATTGTTAAAACAACAATTGTAGATTCCCGAGAAATAACATTCCAATACGTAGGAAAAAAACACATAGTAATTACAAGAAAGAATTTGACCTCTAAAGACTTTGAACAAATAATTTCAGAATAGGAAAAACTAACGCAATATTTTTTGATAATGATGACTTACCACTAAATAGATACGAAACAAACGATGAACTATTTCTCAAATTCCAAGAATACTGGAAGCAACACAATAACAAACAAAAACTTTACCGAACCATGTCCAATTTAATGAACTTACATTCCCCAGAAACTGAAGAAATAATTAATAACAGTCACAAAACAACAATCACATCGGTATAGAAAAGACGTACTTAGAAATCATTAGAACCTATTATACACCAAATCTTAGAGAAAAAATAAATAAAATAATCAATAATTGCGAAACTTGCAATCTTAAAATAGAAAGAAATCCACTAAAACTCCCATATGAAGAAACTCCAACAACAACAGGATACATTATCACATGGACATTTGGCCAATTCCTAGAAATGTAAACTACCTAACATGCATTGATAAATTCTCTAAATTTATCGCATCGAAACAAAAACTCAAGCTGACGTATTAACAGCAATGACAAAGATATTCATTTGCTTAGGTTATCCAAAAGTCTTAACGACCGATAACCATAGATCTTTTCTTTCATATACAATACAACAATATCTCAAAGATAACGATTAAATGAATCATATAACCACGCTTTATCGCCACACAGGCAACTCAGGCATAGAACGTCTACATTCCACTCTAAACGAGCACATTCGACTTTTTGCAAAACAAAAACCAAATTTAGTCGATAACGTAACGCGCACAATAGAGGTTTATAATAACACTATTCATTTGACTACACGGGAAAAACCATATGATATACATTTTGGTAGAACAGACAATAAAATTATATTTGAAAGAATTGAAAGTACGAAAGAAAAAGGTTTAAATAAAATTAATAAAAACAGAAAGGATACGGAGATAGATCCTAGTTTTACAAAAATAAATAATCCAGAACGATACGACAAGTTGAAGAAAAAACACAAAAAAATGAAAGTGTTAGAAATTAATAAAAACAAAATAACAATACGACCAAATAGAGAGCCTCAAAAATTACACAAAGATCAATTTAGAAAAATAAAGAAACAGTTTAAAAATGATTCCATTAAAATTGATAATAGCAATATTTCTATGGCTGTCTACGTTGACCTATAGTCAAGAGCACAAATAAGCCATAATAAAGATTGGAAACCTTCGTACGTTTCACCCCCCAAAACCCATTTGTTTACATTGTTGTATTTGTAGCTTTGAAACTCTATCCATGAATAAATGGGAAATCGAAAAGCAAAACAAAAACAAATTACTAGGACTGTGTTGTCTATGTGTCTATAGGAAGAGGAACAGAAAAGATTCTTGTGTGCGTTTTTATCAATGTGTCTATTGGAAGAGGAACAGAAAAGTTACTTGTGTGCGTGTTTCAGCTTGTAGGCAAATGTCAAATGAAAGCAGAGGTTTCCGGTCTTTACATTATTAGTTTATGGTCAAGAGATACAAATGTATGAAATTACACGGGAATTCGCGATAGTAAAAAGTGAATCAATTAATTTGATAGAGGATTTCAAGACAATAGTGCACGTTATAAATTTAACCAAATATGAGCAAACAATATCTAAACTTAAAGAACAGTAAAGGCTGATTCCAAACAAACGATATAAACAAATTAGTGAAATCACAAAATTAGAAACTAAAATTCAAACATTAATACCCCATAAAATAGTTAAAAGAGGAGTTATAAATCTAATTGGATCAGGCATGAAGTTTCTTTTTGGAACCATGGATGATGAAGATCGCCAGAATATAGCAAATAGACTGAAAACCTATGAGGGAAACAATGAAGAAATAATAAAAAATAGCACCCAACAGATAAAGATTAACGACCATTTCAGTGAGCAATTTGAAAGACTAATAGATACAGTAAACAGAGGGACAACTTTAATCAACGAACTAAAGAACCAAAGAAGCGATGTAAATGACCTTACAACGGAAATAGAATTTTTTTATCAGATTAATGAAGTAAAATATGCTTTAGAAAAAATAGAGGATATTATTTTAACAAGTAGAACAGGCATTCTAACTTAGGACATTATAACTTTTGAAGAAATTCAAGAAAATAACATAACGTTTGATAAATTACAACACCTAAAGATAAAATTAGCAGTTTACAAAGTAAATATCTTAATAAAAATTTCTATTCTCCAATTCACAATTGAACGCTATAACAAATATTTAATCCAAAATTTTCCTGTTAATAATAAAACTTTGGACTTAACCACAAACATAATTTTAGAGAAAAATAATAAAACATATTTCCCAGAAAATGAAGTAGAAAAATTAAAATTAATAAAAGACGAATGTATTAACGATTTAATATTTCAAAAACCACTTAAAGATTGTAAAAGAATTAATTGTAACCACACAGAAATAAAAGAAGAAGGGGAATTTAATGTAATAGAGAATATTGAACCAACTCCTATTAATCAAAACTGTAATGATTTAAACTACACTATTATCTGATTAAATTAAGAAATTGTAAACGTCAAGTAAAGAATAAAAAATTTAACCGAAAAGAATATCTTGGAGACTTAATAGTCCCAATATTAGATTACAAATTTGCAATACACAATAAAGATATTGATTTAATTGAATATAAATCTGTACAAAATATAAAAGAACTAAGCAGCATAGAATTAAGGCATAAAACAATAAGCTATAGTTTAACATTGGTATCAATAGTTGTAATCTTAGTAATAGTAATATTCATTTGCCTAAAAAGAAAAAATAACAGCCTCAGCACCAATACTACAGTGAATCTATCATCTGTGGAGTTTCATCAGATGGACGATTCAAAGGGAGGAGGAGTTACATACGCTCGAAAATGCACTCCAGCAACAGAGACAAATCTTCAGCATGATAAGAATGACATCATGTTCAACAAACCAAAATTAGATAACGCAGCCGCAACAAAGCAACAAGATAGCTTATCCTCATAGTTACTTAAATAAAAGATAACATAGCACATGCAGCTGTAACAATAAAGATAAAAAACTGTAGATATAAATAGCACCTAAATAAAATATTGTTTGTTAGAATTAAGTAAGCTTGCAGTCTTCGAGGTACTCTCGCCCTTGGTTACAAGACTAAATAAATACATTTTTAAAAAGAAAAATCTCATAGTTTTTATTAAAACAAATATATATATATATGTATATATTATATATATTTTTGTTTGTTTTTTATATGTATACTCAAAATAACAATAATTTAATAATCCATTTAAATATACGAAACAAATATATATAGGTCATTTAGACAAAAAAAAATTAAAAATAATACTAATAATAATAAGGTAGGTTTCCGGAGTATGTAGTGTTGCTTATTTGTCGATCTCCAGGTGCTTGCGATGTACTGTAGTAATGTTCGCTACCCTCTTCTGTTCATAAGGACCGTAATTGCCCCCCATGGTGAATAAACTGCTGTTGGTGTACACGTTCTCGTAGTTTGACGCCTCCAAATGGGTCAAATGCGCTACTTGGTCGTTCGTATCCCTTTAGTTTATCCAAGCTGGCCGACGCGACTACCGGGGGCTTGGCATGATCGGTCATTCCGACTTGGGGCACCTGGGTTTTCGGTATGGCATACCAGTTATACTGTGAGGCGTCGGTGGCCAGCGCTAAATTCTCGGGTACCGGAGCGAGGTTCGATCATACTGGCTGGTCGCGTTTAATCTCCTTCTCGGTCAGGTTAGGCGGGTTTCGTTCAAACCATTTATCCGACGGTTCCTTGAGTTGCGCCCTTACTCCTTTCATCTCTTGGCTTCACCCTGATTGGCTCGGCGGCCACTAAAATCTTGAGTCTGTGGTTTCAGCTTAAAATGCAGTGCTCCAGCCCCGGGCTTTGGAGCTGGGACTTTAGCAGGTGCGGTCCTTCGGTGGGCTCAAGGGTCCCTGAAAATCTGGCTCCTGGTTAGACTCGTAGGTATCTGGAAGTCTCCGGGCGGCAATAGTAGAGGCGGGTGGGTTGAAAATGAAACGGTGAGTTGCGCTGGTGCAGCTTGATTGTGTGTTGGCGGGGCTGATCTTCGTTTTGGCGACAACAGACGGTGGAATCGGTGCTTAGATTTCATAAGTTTACGAGTTCCTTTACTGGGGTTCATGGTGATGTTGCTCTGCTGCTGGCGTGTTACTCCTTTGGTGGTTGATGATGGACGGATAAATGACTCGGTTTGCGACTTGCTATTAATAGCCCAATTTTGTTATTGTTGTGGCGGGCTCGGTAAGTGCATCGCCGATGAGCATTCGGGAATATTTTCGGGTTGGCACGGTTTCCTACCAGCCGCCAATTTACTAGCTACGAAAATTTTCAAATTTGCACGGCTTATCATGTCCATGTCAAATATAGTGTCTTCCGAAAGTGCAGGAAGGTAAGTTACCTCTCCTATCAGCTCGGTGTCCCTGACTGTGAGGGTTACCGTATAGTGTTCGGGAGTTAGCAGGGTTCGTCATTCGCTAAATGGATAGGTTCCTTAAACTTGTGTCTTATCGCTGGCCCAATATATGTCTTGTTGGAACCGGTGTCAACCAAAGCTTGGAGCGCTTCGCTTCCTACGTCAATGGTTACGAAGCATCGCGAATCTGGATGGGGTGGGCTGTGGATAATTGCAACGGGGTTTCGATGACAAGTGCAATCCTTGGTTAGTATGCCATCTTCGCCACAAAAGGAACAGAAAGTTCGGCGACAGTTTTCTTTACGATGTCCCCTCCGCTTATAGTTCCAACAATGTATTTCCCTATCGTAGGGAATGGCTTCTGGCGGACGGCGGGGTGTTTGTTGTATAGGGTGTGCAATGGGGACGGACTGGAACTAATGAGAGAATGTGTTTTCTCCAGATGGCAGTCTAGCTGGGAAAGTAGTGAGAAGGGAAGGGCTACTTTCGAGTTCCTCCCCCGTGTTGTTTCTGCGTGTGAGCGGGAATGCCTGGACCTCTCACTCTGCGCGGGCTTTCTGGTGACTGGCCATGGTTTCTTGAATGCATTTTTGCATTCCGCAGAATGTTCGTGTGGAGCTCCGAGTGAGGATAGGAGGCATGTGCTGGTTGAGTGTCCGCGATATGCTCACTTCAGGGATCTCTCTGCGGTGGGTGTAGTTCGGGAGGGTAACGCTTGGGATTTCAGCCGGATCCTTCGTTCGAGGGTGATGGCTGATAATCTTGCTATCTTTGCTGACCGTGTCTTCCGGACCCAGCGGCAACAATGGGACCCTGTTAGTCCTTGTTGTAGACATCGTTGTGTTGCCAGGGGTTCACCAATTGGACTGGTTCATAGCTGGACTCGACTCCTTGTTCACATGGGGTCTTGGTTGATGGCTTAGCATTGGTGTGGGTCTGGGGCCAGCTGCGGGTTATGTTCTTTTCAGGGCACACAGCTCTCTGCCAGGTTTGGATCTCTATGATCCAACTCCTTGAACATCTGGCTGATTACTGTTTGGGCGGGAGGGTGACTTAAAATTAATACTGGGGTGGCCGTGGTGCGATAGTTGTGTACTCGCCTGTCAACGTCGTGGATGTGGGTTCGATTCCTGCCGTTGTCTATGTCTTCTTATATTCCATTAAAAACCAATTCTAAAAATTGTCATAAAATAAGTTGCTGCTTTGCTCATTACATGCTGTTTAGGTATAACACTAACAATATGTGATTGAGTAAGCTAGCCTACCCATAAAAACATATGACATCGAAATAAATAAAATAATGGGAATTATATGGGACATAAATACATAAGACACGGTAATTCAATCCGCATTAGTTCGGCCGCCATCCCATGAGATAAATCTGAGACAACAACCAGCTCTAGTGTCCGAACATCGCACCACACATCTTTCCTATGCTTCTTTCTCTTCTTCCACCGGATGCCCGCGCTGTATTAAGAAAAACATATAAAGGGTATTCATAATCCCTTGAGCGCGTGCAAAGTTATAGAAAAAAAAAGTCAGTATCAGCGGGTTGTTCACTCTACGTTTTAGTACTCATCAATGGTGAAGGTGCCTCTTTTCCTGGGTTTTAACCCAGTGGCATTTAGACTGAATCCATGCTGAGACTTCTTATGTGGGGCGCGGGGTGCCTGAGTATGTTTGCTGGGATAGCTCGATCATGCACCAATAGGTGCATCGATTAGGGGGGGCATAGCGTCTGCAGTGACTCGCGGACTAACCAGTGGCATAGTGATAATAGTTCTGTGTGTCCTTGTTGTATTGTTTGTTGTTTTCGGGGCCACACGGCAGGGTTGAGCGCATGTGTAATGTGCTCGTGCTCTCCATCTGGGGAGTGACTCCTTGTGGTGGGTATAGAACGGCTTAGGTAGTATATGCTTGGGTCCGATTTCGTGAGTTGTTCAGGTAGTCTTTTCCGTTTGTGCATACGAGAGACTAGGCAGGTAGGTATGTGCGCTTGGCCATTATCCACTGCCTCGGTAGATGGTCCGGGTGTGCATATCTGAGGTTGTCGGGCCACGAGTTTTAAGGGACTCCTCCGAAATTGAACTTTAAGGTTGCGAAGCTCAACCGGAAGCTATATTCTGGTACCACGGGAGACAGGAGCCCGGGTCATGTTCGCTTTTCTGGTGTTAGTAGGCACCAGACGTCTTGACGACGCCGGCCTGTCTGAGAGGTAGGCCCTCTAGTGGGAGCATCTTGGTGGCTGTGGTTGCCCCCAACATGTGGGAACGTTAAAAATTCCAAGGACTCTGTTGAACATCAATGAGCCTTGGATGGTAGAGGTGTTAGATAGGCCTCGCCCTTAGCAAGTGGAGATGGATAGGCCTTAACCTTCCATCGATGTTGAACTGGGGCACAACTTTTGTAGGCCCTGGGGTGCTGGTCAACGCTTTTCTTCACCCAGACAGTGCGGGTAGGCCCACCGTGGGATACAAGCGTTAATTCGCAGGCGCCCACGTTAAGCCTTTATTCATTTCTGCAACCATCAATTCGTCCGCAGTGTGGAAGTCTCGGCGGCGGATGTAGTCCCTGTATTCGGGACGCATATCATCGAATATACGGTCTACATTATCGGGCATAATCATACGATGATGCGGGTGTATGATGTATTGAGCAGCTTGTATATATTCCTTCGCCTTTTATTTATTTATTTATTTCTCTCAACTATAAATTATTTATCCTTAAGTTGAATCAAAAATGTAGGTCAGAGGTACGATTTATTCTGGATCGAGAATTTATATTCAGCATACTTTTGAACACTTTCAATTTTATTTATTGAAACATCATACATAGGATAACATACGCAGCTACAATACTCCAAGATGGGACGAACGAGGCCACAATAAAGGCTTTTCGATATATAAGGGTCATTTAATTCTTTAGAAAACCTCTTAATTAATCCGAGACGACTTCTTGCCTTAATAGTGATAACGTCAATATGTGAGTTAAATGACAATTTTGCATCAAATAAGACTCCCAAATCATTAAATGTGTCTACACGATCAACTAAGCATTCATGAATGTAATACGAGGAATCAATGGGGTTTTTCATCCTGGTGTACGACATCACTTTGCACTTCTTAGTATTCAGTTCCATTCCATTTGAAACAAACCATTCAACGGCTATGTCAATATCATCCTGCAGAAACAAATATCCATTTGAGTTCGAAAAGCTATAGAACATTTTGAAGTTATCCGCGGAGATTAGTATTTTTGAGTAGAGAATATTCATACCAATGTCATTAATTAACAGGACGAAGAGAAGTGGACCAATATGACTACCTTGAGGAACTCCGGACAGTACATTAATAATTTTAGATAGGCAGTTTTTAAATTAGCATATTGAATACGGTTTTTTAGATAAGATTTGATCCAATCAATTTTCCACACTGGAAATGTATACCTTTCTAACTTAAGAAAAAGTATAGACTGACTGACCCTATCAAATGCTTTACTTAGATCAGCGTAAAAGACATCAGTTTGTAGGTTATTTTGTATATTTATATTAATTTGGTTTGTGAATTCGGGAAGGTTCGTTGTTGTAGACTTTTGTAGACAAAACCCATGTTGTTCAGGAACGATGAATGATTTACGGAAAAATTGAATATGTTTCGAAACTATATTTTCAAATAACTTTGGTATGCATGAAAGTTTTGCAATACCTCTATAATTCTCAACATTGTTTTTATTGCCACACTTATGAAGAGGTTAAATAAACGAAAACTTCCACAGTTCAGGAAAAGCACCAGATGATAAGTAAGAGTTAAATATGTGTGTAACCGCAGCACAAATGTAAAACTTACAAGCTTTAACAAATATAGACGGAATATTGTCAGGACCAAACGAATATGTACTTTTTAAGCCGTCAATATATTGCACTACTTCCACTTTAGACAGCCTTAACGTAGGTATATCACAGTTAAATCGATTTCTGATTAAATTATCACAGTTTTTAGAATTGCACGACGTATATGTTTGATGGAAAAAATCAGCAAATAAATTACTTATATCTCTATCACGAAAAGAGGACTTATTTTTATATTGTTGGAAAATTTGAAGTTCTCCTTTCAGAGTTTATATATTTCCAAAAGAACTTAGGGTTATTTTTAATATTGCACTTTATTTCACTTAAAAAGTTCTTATAGGCTGTCCTTAAGGAACTTTTAAATAGTTTTCGATAGTAACAGAACTGATTATAAAGGTTAATTGCGTGTGTTCTCCTCCATTTAAAAAAAATCGTTTTTAAGGTTTCGTATAGGTCTTAAATCTTTAGAAAGCTATTGAACTGATGATGACAAAGACAATTTCTTTTTAACAGGAGCACATAGATTAAGACAGTTTTCCAAGATATCATAAAAGTTCACGACACATAATTTAACATCATTACAATCCATTACACTTGACCAATCCACATTGCAAAAATATTGTTCCAATTTTTCCAAATGAATTTTCTTTAAATTGAAATTTTTTAAATCTATTGGGCCGTAACATTGACAAGTAACTCACTCAAATAAAAACTTCCGTAAATTACATATACAAGAGAGAAAGCACTAACACGAGAGATAAACAACCAAGAACAAAGGAAAAAAAAATCAAGAGATGATTAATTTAAACACTATTTGCACAAAAAAAAAACTATTAATATGCACAACCATGAATTTCACCAGCTGAGAATTAATGTTTAAAAGTCTGAATTGGTTATTATGTTTAATAAACTAATGATAAATCAAATAGAAATTAATAACAAAATCAGGGGGAAAAATAAGGCAGCTAAGTAGGATGAATCTCACTCACTAGGGCTTGTCGTTTGCGTAAGATCTCGTCTTCTAGCTTCTGAGGATATTTTGCAGGCAAAAAGTAACGAATTGGCAAAAATATCACGATTGATGCGTAACCATACTAGCGCTGGCCCACGGAATAATTCGGGTAATGTGCGGAGCATTTCATCGGGCGGTATATTATAGCATCGTGTCAGCTCTGATAACCTTTCCGGAAATTCGAAAGGGTTACCAGAGGAATCAAATCTTAAACCCCACTTTCGCACCGTGGTCATTACCTCGGCCTCATAACTTATCGTCAATCGGTTTTTAGTTGGTAGTGCGGAGAACGAATTCAGACATAATGATGGTACTTGTTCTTGTGCTGAGTTTGAAGGCGGGAACGAATAAGGTAGCGGGAGTGTAGCGATGCATGCTGGTGGGTGAGCGGGCGTGGGGTTTGCTGTGTCAGGGACGGTACAAAATGAGGACGCTCTATACGGTGCTGGAGGAACCGATACATGCTAAGCATGTGCATCTGGCACAATCTCTTCGGCGGGCTCGGCATTGTGTCTTTCCTCCACAATGTCTTCCCATACCTCGCATAAGTTTTGTGCTGACTTATGAGCCCGAACTTCCTTAAAGTGGCTGCTTAGCCGTATCCTTAGTTTCTGCATATTCCCACTGGTATCCTAATTTCGGATCGTTAATACTTCTATTAACTCGGCTTTCTTTAAGAAATAAATAAATACAAGATTTTTATAGGGGTAATGAACCCTCGGCGGAGAATCCTCGGAGTCGAACATGTTAAAGGCGAAGTATCGGTGCGGTCGGTTAGAGTTGATAACTAGAGTTCGGCGGTAGTTGTACGGCAGTCGATGGGCCTTTCGAAGGGTCGGGTGTGGTCGGAAGTACAAATTTTATCTAGCTTTTCTTCGTTAGGTTTGATTGCAGCCGGCATGTAACGGGATTTTTTTATATTTATTTTATTTTACGTTACCTTATTCACTATGGATTTTTTTTAGTTTGTTACAAAAAGTTAATGCGGAAAGAAGTTATCGCGTATTTTTCCAAGGGAAATTATTTTATATGTTAAATAAGTGTTATAAGAATAAGTTTGTGTATTTTTTTTTTTAAGTTTTGAAGTGTGGTGCGGCATCTCTCCCTTACTTTTGGGAGAGATGCCGCATGTTAAATTTCTTTACTTTTTTTTTAAATCGAATAGTAATACTACTAGTGGTAATTGGACTTAAGAGGCGCTGGAAGAAGACCGAAAAAACATTGATAATGGGATGTCTCTCCGAAAAGCAGAAAAACTATTTGGCGTAAAACACCAATCGAAACCATTCTAAGATGGACCTCTTGCTTCAGAAAACACAATTTCATATCATGAAACATTCTTGGAACCAGTAATCCCAACCACCATGAATGGATCGCATGGTTCCAATCATTCTGAGTATGAAACACACACTTCATCATCTCCCGAAAACTCAACGACAACAAAACTACTTCAAGCAATTTCACCACTACCTAAAATTGAATTGAATTCCACTACTACTTAAGATTCCAGTGCCGATTTTTTCAAGAGGGAGGTAGTTAGTAGACGTTTTAACTTCTCCCAGTTTGATTGAATAAAAGGAAACCTTCAAGTCTACGGAAGAAAAAAAGAAAAAAAAAATCTACTACAAAAAAGTCGACTGAGGTCCCAATATTTGTGTTGAATGTTGGAAAAATTAATTTGAAACAAAAAACGAGAAGACTGGATGTACAAAATGGCTACAAGAAAACTGTACAACTTACAAACCACTCCAATCTGCGCCTTGCGCAGACTGTGGACGTGAGCAAGAGCGAAAGAAACATGTTTCACAGTCAAATTAATTCTTTAAATTCGATACATTTATGATGTGGCATCTCTCCCACACATGCAGGGAAAGATAGCACAATTAATGTATTTTTCTTCTTTTGGTATTCCTTATGAAAATTGTTATTTTTTTAATTTTAATTGTTTTCTTATGGTACAACATAAATCTATTTCTTAAGTTTTTTGCATGAATAAAGTTCATTTTACTAAAATAAAAAAATTGCATGGATTTTTTAAAAAGTGCGGCATCTCTCCCGCACAGTGGCGTAACTAAATGGGGGGGGACCATAAAAAAATCATAATTAAATATTTGATTGTAAATTGTTAGAAATAAAAAATGAAAAAAATATTAGAGCTGCAAACACGGCACCACTTTATTCATTATTTTGTAATTATAAACTGATGTGAGAAAACTCTTAAAACCTTATAGGTAGTCTGAACCCATTAATCTTATCTATGCTTCCTCAAGATTTTTTTTTTTTGTGCACTTTCTTTTTAGTATACCTGACCTACTTATTAATTGAAATTTTAACACGAAAAACTAGATGTCCGAAGATATTTTGGTGTTTAAGAAAATTTAAAATTACCCAAACTGCTCTGTCTGAAAAATGCACGTTTTCAACTTATTTGGTCTACTTTTAGGCTCATAAGATTTAAAAATCTCGAGAAAGCAATAAGTTAGCCATGACTTTCAAGTTAAATGTGTTATTTTGAAAGGTTAAGTTATTGGTTTATACAACAAAAACGTGAGGAATTGTTATTTAATTTGTGATTAAGGTGAATTTTATATCAGAACGTTGTTACTAATTAAATTTAAATTGAACAACTAAACTTAGTTAATTGTGAATTGTGATGGCAGACAAAACAAAGAAAACAACAACTATTGATAGCTTCTTTAAAAAAAGATAAAAAAATAATAATGAGGATATCGTTGTGGGAGAACATGAAAGTGTGCCTTCCAGTTCTAATAAAGATAGTTAGTCTGCTGAAGTTTTGCTTTTTGAACAATTTATTTTTAATTTACTAGTAAATTGCTTATAAAGAATTATAACAATATATGTGATTTTTTTTGTAAACGTTTAATGTATAGTAAATAAAAAGTTAAGAGGCACCTTTAATTACCAATATGAGTAAGTAAATATAATAGGTAAACTAAAGTAGATTAGCTTAAGATTATGTTGATTTTGAAATTCTAATTTTAAGCCAAGAACTGAAGGCTCCAAATAAAACGTCAAAAGAGATTTTAATCTATATTGGATAATTTTTAAAAATTTTATCAAATGTACCTACCTACATATTTTTTATTTTACCAGGCTTTGATATTTCTGAACCTTCTACTCATGAATCGGCCTGAGTATTTTGCACTAAACCATTTAATTTGTGGAAGAAAGCATTTTTGAATGCAAATGATATAAGACGATCAGTTAAAGGAAAACATATTTCAGTTAGTACTCAGTTGGATCAAGAAAAGTGTAATAAAATTGCAAGGAATAGAAAATTGCTTATCCAGATAATTGAAACCATTCTACTGTGTGGTCGTCAAGAATTGTCTTTCCGAGTGCACCGAGATAGTGGTCCTATAAACCTTACCAACAGCAAAGAACACGGTCATTTTCATGCTATATTAGCCTATAGAGCCAAGGGTGATGAAGAGCTTCACGCATTTTTGCAGGGAACAGAGCGCAATAAATACTTAAGTCCTCTGGTGCAAAATGAGGTCATCCATGCAGCCTATAAAATTTTAATACACGACGTGGTGAGCCGAGTGAATAGTGCTTAGTCATTCACAGTATTAGCTAATGAGACAGCAGATATGTGCGGTATAGAGAAACTTACCATAGATTTGAGGTAATTTGACACAGAACAAAAAGAGTTCTTCGAGGAGTTTGCTATGTTTGTACCTGTAACAGACTGGAAGTGGCTTAGCAAGTGCTATATTAACCAGTCTTAAAAATATTAATGTTGATTTCAGTTATGTAAGAGGGCAGGGATGTGATGGTGCCGCTGCGATGTCAGCACGTTTAAAAGGCAGCCAAGCTTTAATTAATGAAACGCACCCCATGGATCCCAAACAAGATAGATTGAACGTTTTCATGCAGATTTGCTGGAGCTCTACGATGTTGTACTTGAATCCCTTGAAATAATTTTTTTGTGGGATGACAACGAACTGCTAAAGATGCAAGGGCATTTTTAAATTTCATAATATCTGCAGAATTTTTAACTGTCGCTCATGTTATTGCACATATTTTTGCGTTTGGATTGCCTCTTAGTAAAATGTTGCAAAACAAAAATATTGATTTAAAAGCAGCTGTGAATCATGCTGACAACTTGCTGGCGGTACTTGAGGACACGCGTGAAAATTCAGAACTAAAATTCGCAGACATTCTTAACTTAGTAAAAGCGCAAGATCACGATATTTCCATTTTGCTTCCAATAACCGCTAAACGCCAACAACATCGCAACAACTTACAAGTGAATGATGTCGAAAGTTATTTTCGAATCACTGTTTTTCTTCCTTTCATTGATACTTTTATCTCAATGCTTGATGAAAGGTTTTCATCACGCCGGAAGCTGTTTACTTGCTTTTCTGCTCTACTTGGAATTTCAGGTGAAGAATAACGCCTAAATATAGATGATCTTCTTGATTTCTATGGGGATGAAATTCTTAGACAGTAAAACATTTGTCAATCATGCGGAACTAAAATGTATGACACTGCAATTGATGCAATCGGAAATTGCGATAAGGATATGTTTCCAAATGTGTTTAGGCTTCTACAGTTTATGATAACACTCTCTATATCCACTGCAACAAGTGAACGGTCGTTTTTTACCTTGAAGCGAATCAAAACATATTTAAGAAATACAATAGGCCAGTTACTAACTGATGCATTTTAATTTTAAAAAAGTTCGTTTGAAATCCTTTTTTTTACAGAACCGTATGGCAGCTTTAGCTATGATAAGTGTGAGTGACAATCATTCAATAGATCTCAATAGAATCTCGACATTCTTGCTAAAAACAAAAATTGTCGTTTGGAAATACTATTAAAGTTTCAAAATTGTAATATAATATGTACATATAATGTATTGAATAAAGTCATATTTTTATCTAAGAAAAGTTTTGCCCCACCCCGGCATAAAATCCTAGTTACGCCACTGCTCCCGCAATTACCCAATACATTTTAAAATACAAAAAAGTGTCCATATCCACCACCAACAAGAAATTGGGAACAACATTTAAGATCACCTGAAGTGACGAGAATCCAGTTCCGGTACAACAAATAAACTCTAAAATTATATTATTAAAATCGGGTGATAAAGTTCATATTTTGAGATATTTAGTTATTATTATCCTACTTAATATTATAAATGTGAAAGTTTGGATTAATGGATTGTTGTTTGTTGCTCAATAATTCCGGAACGACTGATCGAATCCGGATGAAATTTGGCACAGGGATAAATTATTATCTGGAATAGGACACAAGCTACTTTTTATCCCGGTAAAATGTATGGTTCCCATGGAATAGGTATGTTTTAATTTTTCACAGAGCTAATTCTACAAATAGCCAACATAGCTTTTGTAATAAAATATTTTGTAGCATACTCCAGGTCAAATTAACACGGTGTTATATGGTGAATAACATTCATTCAGTCACGCTCGAAACGTCTTACACCATATAACACTGTGTTTTATTGACCTGGAGCCTGCTACAAAATAAATTACTACAACTTTATATTAGAGGTCACAAAAAAATTCCTATGACATAGCTTTTATTCACAAGACTCCTAAACGCACACGGATTTGCATGAAATTTGATTGGTAGATGGATGGGGTACTGGATTAGCACATAGGTCATTTTTATCCCGAAAAAATTAACGGTTCCTATGGGAGAGGCTTAAATATGAAAAAAATATATACTTGGATGTTTGTTCCGCTTTCACGTCTCAACGACTGAACGTTTTTTAATGACATTTTGTAGGTGGATACATGTCATTAGATTCCCGTGGGATAGAAAGTCCGTATAGCATCGCACGGGCATCTGTTATTAAAAAAAGCTGTGAACAAATGTATTGTAATTCATCCATTGGGAACGAATAGGCCGATTTGGGTCGAACTTTTTTTAATTGTTCGTAATATCCACGAGAAGATTCTAACGAAAGAAAATTTTCGAAAAACCCTCCAGAAAAGTCGGGAGATTTTAAAAATAGAAAATTGATTTTTCGTATGGAATTGTGTATGCAAATGTTCCGGAATGGCATTTCGAATGAAAAAATAGAAAACTCGAAAAATTCCGGAAAAACGCGAAAATTTTTTTCTGGATGAAATATAGATATATTTATAACATAATTTGATGATTTTGGACAATATGAAGGTGGAAAATTCGTGTGAAGCTTGGAACATTTCGGATAATTGTATTAATATTATAAATGTAAGAGTTTTGATGGATGGATTGATGGATGTTTTTTGCTCAATAACGCCAGAATAACTGAACAGATCTGAATAAAATTTGGCACAGAGATAGATTATAGTCTGGAAAGCTCACAACATTCTTTTATCCCGGTAAAATGTATGGTTCCCGTGGGATAGATTTATTTTAAATTTCCATAGATATATACATAACTGGTCATTCTACAAATATGCAACATAGCTTTTGTTCACAAGAAGCCAAAAAGCACATACACATACCCACATGCACACACACACATGCACACACGTTTACAAATCCACACTCGATTGTCACATAGCTCATTTTACTCCCGGAAAATGGAACCGAACAGTTCCTATCGGAGATGCATAAATAGGAACAAAATATATACTTGGGTGTTTGTTACGCATTCATGCATCAGCCATTGAATCGATTTGAAGGAAATTTAGTACGCAGCCTGAAGATTATAATAATAATAATAATAATTATTATTATTATTATTATAATTGTTATTATTATTATTATCATTATTCTTATTATTATTACCATTATTATTATTATTATTATTATTATTATTATTATTATTATAATTATTATTACTATTATAATTATTATTATTATAATAATTATATTTATTATTATTACTATTATTATTACTATTATTATTATTATTACTATTATTATTATTATTAATATTATTATTATTATTATTATTATTATTATTATTATTTTTATTATTATTAGTATTATTTTTATTATTATTAGTATTATTAATATTATTATTATTATTATTATTATTATAGTTAACGATATCCTACGCGAGGATATTAAAAAAAAAAACGCAAACGCCGACCCGCGAGGGCCGGCCCAACGGTTCGACTTATTTTATCTTAATTAATTAGTAATAAATAGAAATGAGGAAAAACACGTCTCGATCACTAGGAGGTCCAATACGAACTGACTAACGGAATCCAATTTTCCGTGAGACACACATTTGTCCCACGGTGCACTAGTGACTAGCCAAATAGACCAATTCGAGTTCATATAACGGCGACGTAATCTGATAGTAATGCACCGGGACTGTGGGAACAGGTTCAGTCATGAATATGCTGACTCAGCGAATCCGATGTGATTCGCTGTCTTATTATCGGGCCAATGCCCGGGTACATTGTGATAACTCCTCCCCCTTTAAAGATCTACGTCGCGCAGATCATATGTGGCGTCAGAGCCCGAAAAATATGTCTGACGAATGCTCGGATGGGGGTCATTAACCGGTAGGTATTACTTGGCGCATTGATCCCTTGAGGGACACGTATGGAGATTTTTCCATTGCTTTTACATAAAATGGTCCAGATAGCGATGATTATTAGCAATAGGATTGCAGCAGTCACGGTGGTAGTCTAATTTCCAGTTTAAATCGCTCAGCTGTTTTATATTTTGTAGGCTTATTCCATGGACAAATCCAATGCCGATCTTTTGATCCCTATTAGTTATATTCCACTCGTAAAGGTCCTACCTTTTAGGCAGATCGATTCGTTGTTTATGTGCACCACATAAGTCCCTGGCAGAAATCTTGAAGTATTCTTGGATGTTAATTCGCCTTTAAAATTCGTGATGAATATTGTATCTTCTTTGATGAGCTCAATAATTTCTTCCTCATTTATTCGAAAGACACAGGGACCTTGTCCTCCCTTTATGAGTGTGTCGATACACCCATTCTCAGGAAGTTTCTCTAATGAAGTGCCGGCGCAGATTGTAGAATTTCTAATAGAAAGGTAGTGTCCAGCTAAACCATATGAATTTCTTTGATTAACTAGCACTTTTGCATAATTCAATTCGATCTGCTTATTTTCCATAATCGATGCTCTCGTTATAAGGACGTTATATTCTTCGTCTCTAACTTTCGGTATTGAAAGGACATATAGTAACAAGGAATTGTTGGTGTAAACCGAAGGAGTACCATATTCGATAGCTTCAATCTCGTTTCATTGAAGATCCTATTTATTTCTTCAATGTCCAAAAGGTTTGTATTTACCAGGCCACTTTTCGCCATTTGACAGGCTGGAACGATCTCGTTGATTTCCTCCTTAATCACCAGTATCTCGTTAAGTATATCTTGTTCCAGTCTTCCCGATATCAAGTCCTTCACGCCACTGTTGAATCTGGATATCACTATGTTAATCTTTTCAGCAATCTCTTTCGTAACACCGAAAAGCTTATCGTTTATGCGATACTGATGGTTGTTGTTCTCAGTTATATACTGCTCATTCTTTAGAACCTTGTTCCAATCTGCTGTATCTGGGCTTCCTGCCAACCATTTCCAAGCAGCTCCTATCCAATCTATGGATCTCGTTTTCCTAGACGCTTTTACTTTCAACAAACTGACACGATCTTTTATTTGTTGTAGATGGAACTCGAAAATCTGCGTTCTATCTTTCTCCTTTATGTTATTAACAATCGCCTCGCCCATTCTGCTCAAAAGTTGATCAGATTTGTTAAGGTCTATGATATGTCCTAGCTTGAAGTAGCCATCAATAATCCATCATTTTCCTTCTTTGATTGTTACCAGTGGAGACGTATACTCGTACAATTGGATACAATGGACGGTATTAATGAAAAGTAGTCTATTTAGATATAGATAGGATGATAATTTTTAAATATATTCATAGATTTATTAAGTATAGATACATAGTATGTTAAAGAGTAATTTATAGTATTTAAATTATACAGTATAGTGATGTATTTGTGGAAGCTTGTAAAATGAAATTTAAGTATCATTTTTAATACACAATAAATTTTTTTTATTCTAATTAATTCATTTAAATAAGTATAGGTAATAAATCTTGTTTCACTTAAATGTAGTTTTACTTGAAAAGCTTGCACATTATCAATGAAGTTTTTGTGCGTTTTAAATAATTTTTTTATTAATGATTATACATAACATGTATTACATTATATGTCAAGGCTTTTATATGTATTATCTTAAGGATTTGGGTTTGTATGTTATAAATTTTGTATTAAACATAATATCCAAAGGACTTTAACATTTCTGCCTTGAAATTGTATATATTATAAGGATTTCCTTATAATTGTGTGCATATATAAATTTATTATTTTTTGTGTGCAAAAAGTTGGTATTTTATATTTTGTGCTTATATGTATATTGTGTGCCTAAATTTTAGTATTTTTATTTGTGCATTTAAACAGTTATACTTTTAGGATTCTTTGTGCGTTACAATATAAGTATCATTTGTATTTTGTGCGTATATGTATTTTTATCTGTGCATTTAAACAGTTATACATTCTTTTAATTTTTGCGTTTTACAAGATAAGTATCATCTAAGGTATTTTTAATAGTAAACTAATAATTTTAGTGTAAAGATAAGATATAGAAATTAATATGAAAAATGTTCCATTAACTTTAATAATAAGAATAAGAAGTAATTTTAAAAGAAATTTCAAGTGTGGTTAGTAGGTAAGATATTTTATTTTACAATGGTTAGGTAAGGTGCATTCCTTTTTTTTTTTTTGTATAATTATGTATCTAGTGTGCAAATATTCTGTGCTTTAGTGCTATAAGAGGATTGGGTTACATATTTTTTATATATATGTCTCTTGTGTACTTTTCTCCCACCGGAAGTGAAACTGTAACCTTGTTATTTTTCACGAGCATTTCCTTTCAGAAGAGTGGTTTGTTTTTTCCCTTAATACCCTTATTGGCCGTGAAAATAATATCGCCTCTCTTGTACTTTTTTGGACTTGTTCTTTTAATGTTTCGGTATCTATTTCTTTCTTTTTGTTTACGCTCAATTTCACCCTTAAGTTCCCTATTAACAATGTTTCGAAAGTTCATCAAGCCTTGATAATTTATACTTTGAGTAGTATCGAAAAATATGTCATTCGGTTTTCTTTTGAGAACCGAGCGTATCGAGTTATTGTATCTATCGACTGCAATGCTTATTAATTCTTTAACTCGACGATGTTTGTATTCTGACTTTAGGCATCGATAGATCTCTAATATTGTTGAGAGGAATCTCTCAACCTGGCCGTTTACCTCAGATCTATGCACTGAAGTATGGTACACTTTGATATTTAACATTCTTATGAAATTCAAAATTATCGGGCTTGAAAAACTTCGCTCATTGTCCATTACCAGGATTTTTGGAACAGTAAAATAATGTAAGATTTTAATAATTTTGTCCCATAAATGCATTGCTGACCTGTTCTTTATATGTAACAATTTCCAAACTTAGAAAATTTGTCGATAGAACTTATAATATTTTCGTTTTGGACTTCTATTATGTCCAAATGAAGTATCTCGCAAGGATATGAAGGATTAGAAGTGGATTGGAACTCTGGATTAATGGGATGCCGGTCATATTTATTTGAATGGCAAATCTCGCAGCCTTTAGTGTATTTACTCACCAGGCTGTTTATGCGTGGGAAATAATACTTCTCTAACAATTGTTCTTTGTTTTCACGAGGGTCACAATTCTTTGTTTCACTCGTATATTGTAATTTGTAAAATTCTCTAGATATACTTCCTGGAGTAACTGGATAGAGGTTTCGGGTATTTTAATTCCGTTTAGGACGTTTGGCCGAAGCCTAGACTTAAGAATGGTTACCAGATTTGATTTTGTTGGGTTTTCCAATGTAACGTAATGCCGAGAAAACCCAGGGTGTGGTTGATCAAATATTTCAAAACCTTTCCCTATCTTGATAATGATCTGATTCTTAATCACATTGATCGGGACCTCAACATGTGGTATGAGATCAGAACTATGTGCTGTCCCACTTGAAGAATTTCCCTCGCTAGCCGCTACAGTAGATTTCTCAGAGTCATCCTCTCGACCTTCGCTTGCGGAATCTGTTTTTTCTGAGCTTGACAAATGGTTAACCTAAGTTGTGAGCCTTGATAGAGCATCCGCCACCGCATTGCACTTCCCAGGTTTATAGATCAGCTCTGTATTGTAGTCTTCAATATGCGCTTTCCACCGTTTCAACTTTGTGTTGTAGTTTCGGTTACCTAAGGAAAATGTTAGGGGTTGATGAGCAGTATAGATCTTGATTTTTTTCGCTCCGTTTAAAAAAGAGCGAAGGTTGTCTAAGGCCCACACAATTGCCAGCATTTCCTTTTCATTCGTAGCGTATCCTTCTTCCTACTTACTAAGGGATTTGGAAATATACACTATGGGACAATCTTTTCCCCATTCTCCCTGCGATATGACCGCTCCAATCGCAAAATTGGAGGCATCCATCGTAAGATTGAACGGTTTTTCAAAATCGGGAAATGCCAGAACTTCTGATGAAACGAGTAAGGTCTTAAGGTCGTTAAACGCGTGCAGCGCCTCATCATCAAGCTCGACTAGTACTCGTTTGGACTGATTAGCTTTTACTTGAGCATACTCACCCCTGGTTAAATTTGTCAAAGGTTTAGCTATTTTCGCGTAATCTCTTATGAACTTACGATAGTATGAGGTAAGTTCTAGGAAGCTTTTCAAATCCTTAAGAGTTTGCGGAGGAGAAATTTCCTGGATAGCTGCGACCTTTTTTGGGTCAGCCGAACGCCCTCACTAGAAATAAGATAACCTAGAAGTTCAACTTCAGTTCTCATGTTGTCATAAAATATGTTTTATCCAGGTTAACCTTAAGATAAACTTCACGAAGTCTGGAAAAAACAATGTCTATATTCCGAAGGTGGCTCTCTGCGTCATTACCGAAAACAATAATGTCGTCAATGTATACGTAGCAGATTTTTCCTATATATTCCTTAAGGACATCGTCGATCATCCTCTGGAATATAGCCGGAGCGTTCTTCAGACCGAATGGCAGTCTAAGACACTCGTCCATTCATAGACGAGAATGCCGTCTTCGGTATGTCAGATGCCTTCATAGGGATCTGGTGAAAGCCGGAGGTCAGATCTAGGATCGTGAAGAATTTCGCATTACCCAGGCTGGCAAGAATGCTGTTGCTGTCTGGTATTGGGTATGAATCCGAAACTGTCACAGAGTTAAGGCGTTTGAAATCAATTACCATCCTATATTGCTTCTCCCCAGAAGGTTTTGGCTTGGGACAACCTAAATGGGAGAATTATAAGAACTCTTCGACGGACGAATAATGCCTTCAGCAAGTAATTCATTTATTGCCTTTTCCACCACTTGTCTCATACAATCGGGGTAAGGATAACTTTTGGTATAAATATGCTCATTTGTCGTCGTCCGGATTTCTGCCTCAACTGGCGTTTGGATCGTTTCGCTTGCGCTTATTGACCCAAAGACTGATTGGTTTTTCTTAATTATAGTGTTCAGAGCTATCCGAATATCTTCGGATAGATCTTCGTTAAGTAAAGGGTTTATCTGAACTGATATTTTATTCTTTAATGGGATCCTGATGTCAGGAGATATGTGTAAAATATTAGCTTTACGATCGATGACGGCCTCTAGTTGTTTTAGGGTATCATCCCCGACGATGCCGTCAAACGATGTTAGGCCTGGAAGGACGTAAAATGTAAGAAGTGAGTTGTTGCCAATTTTTTTTTAAAAAGTCCGGGTTATTTTGTTTGTGACCTGTATGCCACCGGCCGCAGAGTGTACTTTAAACGGTTTAGCCAGAGGGGTTGCACCGCACCCTATATGCAGACTGATAAAGTTCTTGTTTGCCCCTGCGTCAATCAAAAACTTTAATTTTGCCCCTTCCCGCGTCACATATTCTATATATGGTACGCTGGAAGGGCATCCGTCATAAAATTTACGGTGTCGTATTCATCCTCGTTTACTGCTTCTATCTGTTCGACCGGTAAATATTCGGTGTACAACAACTCTGTGTTGTACAGTCTTTGTTGTTTCTTGAACCGTTTGGATCGGTAGCTATCTGATTTGGCTCCTCTTTTGAAGGGATTAGGACCACTCGGGCCATTCCTGGGATGATTCATGTTATCGGCCTGTCGGGTTCGCACCGATCCAAGCTCCATTTTTTCATGTCGATTTGGTGCAGTAGGCCTCGGAGAAGGGCCGTTTGTTCAATTGTGCGTATAATGTGGATGTTGGTGGAACCTTTTGGGAGGAAGGCTTTGTCTCATATCCTGATGTTTGAAGAATTGGTTGCCATTATAGTATTCGACACATTGGGAATGTGGATGCTATGGCTCCGGTAATTGAGATTTTGAATTTCTAGGCAAGCAGAATATGCCTCTGGAAGAGTCCGAGGTTTGTGGACGACGAGCATTCGTGAAATGTCGCCATTCAGTCCCCTAACGAAAACATCCAGAGCCCGATTTCTGTATGTTTCGACCAAAGCCGTGACGGTTTCCTGACTATAGGTCTCGGTTTTTATCTTAATAATCATCAACGAAAGTTGATGATTAACGGACGCATAGAACTCGTCTAACTTCGAGTTCCTTTGCGTAAGCTGGTTAAGTTGATGTTCCAGAGTACGCATGTCCCTCTTATTTGCGTAATGCAGAGAGAGACATTCTTTAATTGCTGCCCAATCATTGTCAAAAATGTTGTATGATATTAGTGCAGCATCGGCACTACCCCTGACCTTTTAGCGAATATGTTGCAAAATCGCCCTGTAAATGGGTTTTGTTTTGACTATATCATAGTCTTTCAGGATTCCCTCGACAATGTGTATCCAAGATACATATTGTGTCGGGTTTCCATCGAATACCCTAAGCTCCTTTACACAGTCAGGCAACCTACTAATTTCACTGAGTTCAATCTCAGTTGTTGGGCAGCGCAGCTCGGCTGCAGGAACTGTTGCAGTCGACTGCGGCGAAGTCCCAGCTTCAATATTCTGAAGGCGCGCTTCCAGCGCCTTCATCTGAAGCAATATATAAGTAATTGCCCCATTAAGCTCAGATACAGCACTGGCAGTCTTATCCATAATGGCACGAGATTATTTTTCAAAATTTATAATAAAAATAAAAAAATTGGGTTTCAAAGAAAGAAATAGATCATACATTTAAATGTATACAGATGTATTTTTTACTGCACGAAGCGTTATAATTTTATTATTTATTAAATAAATTTGAGCAAAATTTTATCTATTCAAACAAGAGGACGTTATGTGATACTTATCTAGTTCTTCAGCTTCCGCTCAGATGGGATTTTCCTTTGACACAATTTAATCCACGCATAATTTTTTAGGTAACACAATTTTAATTTCGCACAATTTGTAAATTAAATATTTCACAAACAATATATAATTTTCTTTTTTATATATACATATTTTCTCTTTTCACACAATTTCTGAGCTTTGAGCAATATAATTTTTTATTAAACTCAGTTATAATTCAAATGATTCGCACAAAATTTTTATTTTTTGCACACGATTTCTGCTGTATAATAATTTACACAATCAATATTTATTCTTCTTTTTTATATATATACATATATATATATACTCTTTTCACACAATTTCTGAGCTTTGAGGAATATAATTTTTTATTATACTCAATTATAACTCAAATGATTCGCACACAATTTTTCGTTTTTTTTTGTTTAATGTCACTCACAGGGTAGCGTAACCGCACTATATTTAGAATTATTCAATTGGGTTATTATTCTCTGAAAGAAATAAGAAAACCACCCGTGCGTATTTATTTCTCGGGAGCAGGATGCATGGGAGGCGTCGTGTTAGTCCTGTTTAGCTGCAAGCAGCCTACTAATGACATGATCACCATCACCGTCGTATCCTTTAGCCTATTCAGGACATCTGCATGTTCTTATGTAAATGCAGAAGGTTTTGCGTTCAGGGTACCAAAATAGTGTACTGTGTTCTCATGTGAACAGCGACGTGCACTCCATAGAGCGTATTGGTCCTAGCGCAGGTCCTTAGGCAAAAAGGACACAGTCTTTACATCCTGTCCCTGCTCGGGCCCAGTTAACAATATCCTACGCGCGGATATTAAAAAAAACACGAACGCCGACCCGCGAGGGCCGGCCCAACGGTTCGACTTACTTTATCTTACATACAGATTTAGATTTAGGTAATTAGTAATAAATGGAAATGAGGAAAAACACGTCTCGATCACTAGGAGGTCCAATACGAACTGACTAACGGAATCCAAGTTTCTGTTAGACACACCTTTGTCCCACGGTGCAGGTATGGTTATTGGTCCCACGGTGTAAACCGCTGACTAGTCAAATATACCAATTCGAGTTCATATAACGGCGACGAATTCTGATAGTAATGCACCGGGACTGTGGGAACAGGTTCAGTCATGAATATGCTGACTCAGCGAATCCGATGTGATTCGCTGTCTTATTACCGGTTCAATGCCCGGGTGCATTGTGATAACTTTATTATTATTATTATTATTATTATTATTATTATTATTATTATTATTATTATTATTTATTGTTATTATTATTATTATTATTATTAATATTATTATTATTATTACTATTATTATTATTATTATTATTATAATTATTATTATTATTATTATTATTATTGTTATTAAGCAAAGACGCAGTGAAGTATCTGGAAGTGACTATTAACACAAAACTCACTTTCTGGCACCAGATCAAAAATGCGGCGGAACGAGCGGCGAAAGTAACCACTTCACTGAGCAGACTGATGGCAAACGTTGGTGGGCCTACGGCCAGTAAGCGAAGACTCCAGATGTCGACCACGCACGCCATTCTCATCTACGGATGCGAGATCTGGACAGACGCACTTCGGCAGGAGAAGTATCGAAAGCAGATGGCAGCAGTACAGAGAAGCGGAGCTCTACGCTTTGCAAGCTCATACAGAACTGTGTCGGAACCAGCCATCCTTGTCATCGCAGGAGTGACACCCATCGATCTCCTGGCGGCACAAAGGAAGTACGTGCACGACAAAAAAGCGGAACTCGGCGTCAAATCGGCAACCGAACAGGCAAAGGAGCGCACGAAAGTGATGTAGCAAGAGCGCTGGAACTCGGAAACGAGAGGACGCCGGACAGCGAGGCTGACCAGGGAAGTGAGCAAATGGAAAGACCGGAAACACGGTGAGGTTCACTTCTTGTAAGTGGAACATTTTTCGATGTTCCCTCAGCTGATGCCATCGTTGGTCTCATTGGCCCTAGGACACCTTTCGATGCCCCGGTGCTTAAACTCCTCCTCCTTTGTTCGTTTTCCCAACCAACAAAGTTTTCCACTTCACGGTTGTAAAAAAAAGCTTGCAAAGTTCTGATACCCGTCTGGGAATCGAACTGGCGACCCTCGGATTCTCGGTCGGCCACTCTACCACTGTGCTACTGCAATACTTGGGAAATGTTGATTTAATGTTACACTTAAACTCACACACAAAATTTAATTTTGAAAAAACTGGGAAGCCGAAAACGTGTTAACACCTCCACAATACGAGATCGACTGATCGGTAAAAGGTATTATCTCTGAAATGGTCACGTCTTCGTGGTAAGACTTCTGCATCGAGACACTCATCATCTTGTTTCTTCCTCTTGATTTATCTTTTTTGATCGCTTCTGTAGTCTTCTAAGCATTTTTGTTTAGATTCGCGTTTGTTTTCTACGAAAGTGAAGAGTGACTCGTAGAGTCTAGAAACCTGTTGCAAAATTTTGGAAACTGTGTTAAATGTCCCGTCGCTTCATTTATTACGAAAGCCTTTTGTTGAGCATAGCTTGAAGAGCAGCTAACATCTGATTCCAATCTTTATTAAGGCTTTGTACAGGCATCGTCCCTCGTTGACTATAGCTTATTTGAAAGATTTTTTACAGTAACAGAATATGGTTAGTCAAGAAGGATTGCAATATTTTTGCACATTCCGTTAATGATGTGAAAAAAACATATATATTTTGCAGAAACCAACCAAATTCAACGAGTGTGCAGGGCAAGGTACGTATGTACGTTGCATACACAAAATGATGTGACTTTGAAAATAATAATAATAAACTTATGTAAGTTAAGTAGGTAAATATAGTAATATATCTATATCAATTAGCCTTTTATGAAATTGAAATTTATTGAAATATTTAATTGAGTTTAATAAATTCAATTTACTTACCTGCGTACAGCAGTGGCAAAATATTAAATATGATAATAAGTGGCAAAATAGCGCGCGTAAGTCTCTTGAAATCTGGAAAAATGTTTCCATTTAATATTGGAGTAATCTTATTATTTTTAACTTTAGATGCTGTTGGTGTAGTGTTATAAAATATTGATTTAATAGTTGGTGTGTCTGTATTTACGAAATTATCATTTGTATTGTTGTTTTCGGTTGGGGACCATTCTCTGTTGTAACATTTGATGCAGTTGAAGTTGTAAGTTTCTGACGTTCGTTGTTTTCGATGATGTTTCTGTTGTAGCTGTACTTTTTCTGGTGGCAATTTTTGTTCCTTCTTGTAGCCAAAATATTGTTTGGAAATTAATGGTCGTAATGTTGGTGTTTTTGTTGACTGCAAATATACAGACGGTGACAAAACCCTAGGGGAGGGAAAGATTGATGAATGTAACCGTCTATCATCAGTATCACTCCAAACGTTTGTCTCTTCGTTTTTCGGCAATGCTGCATTGTTTTGGAAACATTGCTCAAAACAACCTGGTGATTTTGATTTTTGGCTGGGACTTATCTTAAATTTGCACAGCAGGTAGGACCGACCACTAAAATTTTGAATATCTTTCATAAAAATATCAATTCGGTGTTGAAGGTAACATGTTTTGTCCAGATTTGATGTAACGGTGTTACTAAAGACATTGGCTTGGCAGCATGGAACATAGTTGTCCAGTTTAATACCAGAGGCATTTGTTGTCTTAGTTGGAAAACCGTGTTTATTTTTCTCTCCTGGTTCCGCCGTATTAATAAAGTTGACAAAACATGCCACTTTTTCGCAATTTCTTTTTAAAGTAATAAGTAAGGCAGATGGCCAATGCACATACACTTTAGCCCTTGAAGTATTTTTCTCAGATTTCATATAAAAAACTATATCATTAACCTCAAATGGGTTATAAGACTCGTTTTCAACGACTTTATTTGTTTTACTACTGCCCAAGTATTTTTTGGACTGCAAACACCTTCCTTTTTTTGTAACTTTGGCCACAGTAGAGCTCTGAACCCATTTCGGAGAGAAAAATATTTGATTATAATGCTGATTATGCTCACGTACGATAGCACTTCGATAGGCGACAAGCAAAATTTCACAATGACCAAACGAATCGATAGTATCGGCGACAAGTTTGATTTCGCCCCTCATATATGGCAATACTTGTTCATGGTATCGCTGCCAAGAGTCTTGTTTGTTGTCTTTTTTGAATTTAAATATGGCTCTGTTGTTTGAAGTAATTTTGTTATAGTTATCCAGTAACTGGAAGCAGAAGACAATGTCAGATAGATTTGAAAATGTGCATTTATTTTGTTGGGACGTTATAAATTGGTCGCCAGGAGTGAAAATCGACTTTTGTTCAATCTTAAGCAGTTTGATAGGTTGGTGATGAAAACATTTCGAATGAGTTTCTCGTTGAATTTTGTTGTCCATTGTATAATAGAATTGAAGTGCTGCAGCCATATTGTGCCCTAGGAAAAAATGAATGATCAACATTTACTAATGAGACAAGACAGCGTTAACTTTTAAAAGATATACTTTTTTATAAGATAAGTATATTTTAATAGGTATCAACAAGATTTTAATTAAATTTTAAACCATTTACAAAAAAGAGGGGAAAAGGGAAGGTATTAAATTTTAAAGCATTTACAAAAATAGGGAAAAAGGAAGGAAAAGTTATGGATATCTGAGTACCCATGTATTTTAAAAGAAAGTGACTAGAGACAGTGTGTCGGGGTTCTTCGGCTTAGAGTGTGGAACGACGACAATGTTACTGTGTGCCGGTATAACATAAGCTGAGATTTATTTGTAAGATGGTCCTTTGGCAAACAACTACTAAATGACTACTGTCGAAAAAGAAGTCAGTAAAACAGGATGGCGCGGCTGGCTCTCGAACTTAATAGTTGTTGAAAACGCACTATTTCTCAGCCTATTAGTACAGTTAAGAAACGATTTAGGGCTTAAAATTTGCATAAAACTATTGACGTTATACAAAAGATATCATTTTTGTAAGATATCTAGCAGGCTTGAGAGCATAATTAAATATGTTGGTCAAATTCGACAAAAAAGTGTAAGACAAAAGATCTTTAAAAGGATTAAGTCATTAATCTAATTCAACAAACATGTGTAACAAAATAGAAAAATATCCAATAACTTTCTTATAAGAATAAGAAAATTTATAAAATTGGTTTCAAGTAAATCGGTTGAATACTTTCTGAGATTAGAACGGACAAACTAAATATTTGTTTCGTCTTTATATATATGTAACTAGCTCTACCTGCGCGCGTTGTTACGCCGCCAACTAAAATAAATTTGAAAAAAAAAAACAGTCAGAATAATTTCAACGAACTTTTGCTCGTAGCAACTACAGTGAATTGATAGCAACAATCTTTCGCTCGTGGCAATCGGATTAATTTCATTTGTTTTTCTGTAAGTACTTTTTTTTGGATTGAGTCAGTTGATATATTTTTAGACTCAATTTACACTCGATGTGTACTGGGTGCAGAAGAAACATAGCCATTTAGGCCTATTCAGCGAGATCTTTTATTCTGTTATTCTGCTATTCTGTTATGAATTTCCGTACAAAAGTTTGAGCTGTCACAAAATCTTTTATGAATAATAATTTTGGTATTCGGCATGCCAAAACTGTTATGAAATCTGTTAATTATCTGTTATGGACTGTCAAAAATTCGAACTCAGAAGAAAATCTTTTACGATTCGCATTTTTGGTATTCAGCATGTCACAATCTGTTATGGAATCTTTTATGAATCATAAAAGAATAAAAGACACATTTTTGTTACTTTTATCATAAAAGATTTCAAATATATGAAGTAAAAACTTTAATTTCGTTAATCAATTGTTCTTAAAAGGACAGATATAAAAATATGTTATTAAAATATATAATAACAAACACAAATATGAAAGTAATTTCAAACTATTTATTTCAATACACGAAAGCATAGAACACATTTTGATGGATGAAACGTAGAAGAAAATGTCGCTTATCTTGCCGCAGTTCGTTTTTATACAACTTTTTATATTTGATATATTAAATTAAAGAACTGTTATTGACAAATTATAAAGATTGATTATTATTTTTCTACGCGACACAAAACACGATAATTCGACAGGTTAATTTTATATTACCATTCGTCAGTGCCGACTGCCGAGAGTTTTTATTTACCTACTACAGCTGATAATTTGATAGCAGATTTTAGGTCTGTTTGTATAAATGTTTCTTTTTCGAAGTTATATAACAGACTTTTATAAAAGATCGAACTCCTGAATACCAATTATAAAATATCTTTTATGGTGAATATCTGTTATGCATCATAACAGAAAATTCATAGCAGAATAACAGATGTGGCAGAATAGGCCTAATTGTCTGTTCAATGTGAGCCGGACATGAATTTCACAATTTGAATGATAGTGCCGCCATCTGTGGAAAATTGGTCGTACCAACTCAGAAACCTTCTTTGGCTCATGCACAACAACTTTGCTAAATATCATCACATGATCAAAGGCATATTTAACGATTCTATAAAGGACATACAGACAAACATTCATTTTTTATATTAATGGATATGTTTTTTGGATACACGTCAAATAAATAAATACATTTTTAGTTAGGTACAGTTATTTATAAAATAAAATCATTGTATCTTGGAACTTTTGCCATAACGTCCTCATAGTCAACCTGAATATCCCCCATATATGTTCAGCAACAACTAACCGTTTAGTCGCTCCTCTCCTGTTTTGCCACTCAGATAGGTTCCTAATCGGCGCAAGCTGAAAGAGATCGCTCGCTTGACGCCACAGATACCGAAAGTAAACTGTTGTATAAAAGATAATAAGATATACAATAAGATAATAAAATACCTCAGCAGACCTTTTTATTTCTACTTCTACAAGTTTGCCACATTTTTCGGGAAATATATTTTGAATTTTGGAAAACATTTCACGACGGGGTCAAGAAATCTATTTTTTAATTGCATGAATAAATGGTCCAAGAAAGGAACATATATGTAGATAGACCGACGAAAATATTCTCCAGGATCACCTTCGTAATTGCCTAGGTTCCTCTGGCGACTCTTATTAAATGTAAATACAATACAAATAGGGAAGTGAATTTTTGTCTATTTCAGTCGCAGGCTATTGTTATTTCTGACCCCACACTAATATTCCCATTGTCATACTAAATTTACTTACCCTAAGAGTAGTAGTTAAGGGTGGGTGGAAGTCAATAAAAAGTTGGCTATTGGATAATGGACATATTTTGTAAACGTAAAATATGCGGATTGTATTTTTACTCCCGATATACTACAGTAAGCCAACTTTTTCATGTGGAAAAAAATTGAACTCGAGATTTTAATCAAACTTAACATTACGATGATAGATAACAACAAAAAAGTGGGTCCTGCAATTCCGCCTGTCTGTAGAATGAGCATATACCTATACCTACAGTATACCAATACCTCTTGAAATATCCGCCTAGGCGGATATGTATAATTTGATATACAAGGGAAATACCGTTGTATATACATTTCTATACTACTATAATGAAGAGGAACGCCCGGGGAGACGCCTAGGCGGATTTTACAAGAATGACTATCTCGGACACATTTGCAGACTGTGCAGGCTGGGGAAGAGTGATAATGTGAAAGATTGAGGAATATAAATAAGTATTGAGTGAGAAGAATGCTTGAAGTTAAGGCAACATAAAACAACATATACTTTTAGCATTTTTCTTTCTTCATATTTACTTAAAATCGAAGAAACTACCTATGAAGTAGTTAGTTGTAATTTGTATTTGTATTTATTTCTGAACCCGTTTTGGTTTCGGTATTGCATTTATGTTTGCCATTGTTTTTTGTTAAAAAAATATTTTCAATGCCTTCAATTTTCAATTTTTGTTTGAAATAAATTTTGCCGTTCAATGATGAGTGTAGTATGTAATTAGTTCATTTTGTGATAGTTTTGTTTGGGCATTGTAAGTAGAGGTATATTGTACCTAGGTGCCTACCGTCGCGTCGGTTCGTTTTATGTAAAAAAAAAATAATTTTGATTTTGAATCTGATTTCCAATTAATTTTGACGTGTTCGGTATGTACCTGTGTGATGAAGTATTGTGCATGGTATTGTATTAATTTATAAATTTAATTAATACAAATAAATTAGAAATTTAAAAAGAAAGGTGTATGGATGTATTTAAAATGTAGCCTGGTGTATTTAAAATCGGCTGTTTTTTTATTATACATACATATACCCTTATGAAATTCATCTGTACTTATACCTATTTAGAACTTTTTTAGGTATCATAAAATTATTTTTTTACAAATTCTCATAGCTACTAAATAAAATACATACAATTGGAAAAAAACATTTAACATATAAGACATACACACATTTACATTACATTTATCCGTAAAACACATACATTTTAAACAATGAAACAAATAATCATTCAGAGATTATTACCTGAATCCTTTAAAAACATATAGTGTAATATTACGTGTTTTGTGTGCCTAGTGTTAGCTTAAATAAAATGCACGACTGGATCGTACGAACTTGCTCTTGTAATTAACAACTTTAGTGTACCTAACTACTGACGCTGTTAGTAGGTATAGGTTGTTTAGTTATCCTTTGTAGGATTAACCCTGATTGTTAATATAATATATTGTGGAATACATATTATTCAAGGAATTGTTACACAAGTACCTACCTACAAATGTATATTTAAAGGGATTTAAATTATGAAAATTAGGAGGGTATTATATATAGAGAACCTGGGTATGTAGATCTGTACATACAAATGTATAAATGAAAGTGAATGCCGTATAGGTGGGTAAAAATCGTTTTTTAAGCTTATAAAAACTGCCAACACCATTAATGAGTTTCTCGAAAAAAACCAAGAAAACCGTTAGATGCAACCGATCAATGAAAATTTTATAAAAAGTATCTCGAAAATTGTAGGACGGATTTTGATTAAATCCGATTTTTTATTTTTAGTTTTTTGAAAACAAATGTTTTTTGAAATTTTTGTATGCAGTTTTTAGAATTTATTAATATACACTTGACCATAAAATTTAAAATTATTTTTTTTTGATTAGTTTTAAAAATATTGATTTTTCAATATAAACAATTCAAAATGAATTATAATTATAAAAAAAAAGTCATTTAAAATTTTAATATGCAGAATTAGTTGGGCTACCTAGGTCTTCTCGAATATAAAATTTGACAGCAATCCAATTTACAGTTACCGAGAAAGCCAAAAGTTTAAAAAACCGTTATATGAAAAGTACCGTTAATAGACTTTTCCCGTAAACTTGGTTCATATCAAATGATAGCTATTACCAACAAAAAAATTTCATCGAATCGTTGGAGCCGTTTTCGAAGAAAATGAGATTTTCCTTCAAGGTCATATGGCAGGTACCGTTATATTTAGGCCTAAAAGTAAATTACCAATTTTCTGAGGAATGCCAAGATAATAACACATACGAAATTTGAAGGTATTCGCTTACACCGTTTTGGCTGCAGCTCATTATACATACAGACTGACAGACAGACATTTTTTGTCGATCACTTTTTTAGGATCGTAATGTCATGTTTGATAGTTAGAACTTTTTTTACGAATGCATAACTTGCCTTATATTTAGTACCTATAATCACAAGTAAAAAATGGTACATACCTACCTAGTTATTGTATTTTACATGACAACTATTTCTAAGCTAAGATTAAGTTCACAAGAAATACACTTAGTGCACCTACATATGCACCTATATACGAGTAGGTAGTTCACACAAAAATATTAAACTATTGCCAAGTGTGTAAATTTATAGTGTGAAAAGTGTTCAAACAAATATGATTTTGCAAGAAAAAATCTTTGAGAACAACTTGTAGTCGGCCGTCGCCGGGCCACGCAGTATAGATTTTTGAAGTTCATCTTCAACTTGCTAGGTTCATACCGAACAAAAAAGAGGTTATTTTTTCATGTGTCCTTGAACTTGAACTAAAGACAATTAGGGTTGTTTTGAAGTTTATGCGAATATGGATACATACAAGACAATATTATTAGGGGTATTCACGATCTGGTGTAACAAGTCTAGAAAAATTGTAAATTTTATTTTTTTACAACAGACTGTGAACACACCTTTTCTAATCTGTAGCAACACTGAAGCAAATGTCAAAATCTGTTTCACATTTGTTCTGAAGAGGGCTTAGTTTGTGTTAAAAAAAAAAACTTACACTCTTGTATTTTGCTGTTACAATAGGGTTCGGGTATTGTAAAAGCCTAAGCCTTTGACATTCAGTATATTTTGTTGTTGTAGTCCAAAAAATGCTACACTTTTACACTTTTACAATGATACAAGATTAGTTACACCAGATCGTGAATACCCCTATTGTGTTGTGTATTAAGAAAATGTATATTGCTTCCATAGTATGTAGGTATAAAGACAATGAAATTGTTTTAAAGTACCTTGGCGTAGGCACATATTTTTTCGATTAAAAAACTAATGCTTAAATTAGGTAATCCTTTTCAATATTAAGTTGACATTCGGACAGCAAAACAAGTACATTTAAGTAAAATTGTAAGATCTCAAAGTCACAATAATAATGGAATATACTCGTATGAATAGCTACATATATGAATATAAGTATGTATGATAAATAATACCTTCAAAAAATGTTATTATAATCTTCAAAGCATAAACATGGACTTACAAAACCATGGTATAAGAGTTAGACCATGAACTAAAATTTCCAATTAATAAAAAATCGAACAAAATCTTCTGCAATAAGTCTCAACTCTACCTCTTTTTATTATATGTCCCTGTAAATTTTGTTCTTAAATGTCAATTCTTAGTCCATCGATGGTCTAGCGAAGGACTAAGTTGGTAAGCCTCAAATACCAGGAATTGTGTTTTATTAATAGTATTTCGCACTTAGTCCACGGTATGAGCCATAAGCTCTCCCTAGTCAATGTTTATTAATTTGGGTGAAAATGTTTATATTACAATTAAATACTAGGTATTTACATACATATATACCTACTTATTCAACAATTGAATGTATTTAGATTTACATTTTATCCATGATATGGCCTACGTAGGTATGTAAGTTATATTATAATTATTTATTTTATTATACACTTATCTATTTTAATTTAAAAAAAAAAAAAACAAAAATAAAATTATTTTATTATTTGGAATATGCCTACTGGGAAAATCTAAAAAAAACGCATCTAGTGTTCTACCTCAATGGGTGATGTGGAAAGGATCACAGACAATTAAAAAACCCATTTCAACACATTGCACCTTTTTTCTAATTTAATTATATAATATCAAAGCATTTCTTTGTAATATAATGCAAACATTTAATAGCAAACTTTGTCTTTTTCCAGCAGGACAATTCTTTCATGTGTACCATGCAAGAAGGCTTATTTTGTAGGTATCTATCTAACCAATAAAGGGCTACATTTTTATTTAGAATATAATTTTATGTACCGGCAGTTTCCATCCCAAAAATACGACAACAGAAATTAACACATCGTAAACCGCCAACAACCATGCCACTTCCCAAAAAACTGTTAAAAATCGATAAAACTTAAGTGTTAAAAAAGAGTGCATTAAATTAGACAAAAACAAATAAACATAAACAATATATCCTACGTAACAGCCTGTCAAGTTTTATTAGATTTAGGCGAGATGTGAGATGCTTAGATATTGTGTGTGGCAAGGAGATTCAAATTAAAAGCAAATTTTATAGCATCGAATATGGGCTCAATGATTTCGTATATCTAATATAATAGATAGCAATTAAAAAAGAATTTAAAATTGCATAGTAAAATAGATATTTTAAATGAATTGCGTTTCCATAACTGGGTTAATGCATTTTATCAAAATAAAATAAAAATACCAGCTATTTTTTTTAAATAAATAGGTAGGTGCATATTTAAAAAAAAATTGACAAAATTAAAATAAATAATGAACTCACCAGAAATGAACTGTCAACTTTTTAATGAATTATTATATTTGTTGGTAGAACTTGTTCAATATTACGTTTTATTTTTTTTTATATTTTTATTTTTTTTTTTTTTGTAGGTATTTACATAAACATTTCAGCATTCACAATAAATTTTTCTTGGCTAATTAAAAATTAATGTAAACCACACAGAACCTATGTAATTTTAAATTCTATAGGTATTGATTTTTAAAAATAACAAATTAGGTATAAATAAAAATATGCGATCTTAACAAATCAAAGAAGATGCGTTTTATAATATTTCTATCTTGTATTAGTATAAATCCATTAAACGATCGTGCGATCTGTTCGAATAAGTCAACATGCCGTGCTAGACTAAGATTAAACTTCGTACCGTTTCAGCTTTTTAATAAATAAACCGCTGAGTTTATATTTTATTTTTTTTTTATTTTGTTTTTGATCTCCCCTAAAAGAAGATACAAATACAATACAATCCGTGACGTGACTCTGTTCTGCTGTCTGCTTATAGGTTTGTTGGTGGGTGGCGGCGACGCGCGTTGCGGTGGGTGCAAATTTAGTTCCACATTTCAGTTTTAACTCAAATCTCAAATATAAGTCACTCAATTTGTGCGTACGTGAAAAAAGTAGGGGATAAATGCATGTGTAGTAAGCTCAAAGAGTAACATAACAAGAGGGCCAGAAAATACAGTTTTAGCAGTTGATTACTGATCGACGTTACCGAAGTGGCACGATCGTGCACTTTTGGTATAAATATCTTTTGGCACTTTTTAATTTTAATGGCACTGTGGCACTCAAACGCTTCAAATGGCACTCTAGGAATCGACGAGCAATTTTTTTCAAATATATCCAACTTCATGATCAGATCAGATAGTACATCAGCTGAAAAGGCTGTTTCTCGCTTAAATAACATTAAAACCCATAAAAAAGTCGACTTTCTTATACAAGAAATAAAATCACTTTTGTCGTTTAATGAAATATAAAAGCTGAAACTTGCCAGCACTTCATGTCACCTAAAGACTTATATTGTTAATTGATGCTTTTATTTATTTTTAAGTTTCGTTTAATGAATTTTATTTATTTCATCTATTAGTTTATTAATTATTAATTTTGTGTTTATTTATTCTTATTATTTCTTAAGTTTTGAGGTACAATAAATAAAATTAAAAAATACATATGATACCTTAGGAATTTTTTACTTGGCATAAAATGGCACTTTCTGTTGTCAGTATTGGCACTTACAATTTTGTTTGTCCGGCAACGCTGTTTGTGATTAGACAAACCATTTAAGTATTGCCATTTCTAATATCCAACAAAACCAAAAATTCTGTTAAATACTGTAGTTCAAAATTTTGGTTACACGGAACTCTGTTGGTATTTTAAATTCCATATGAAAAAATTCTGTATTACAAAAATCTTTTTGATCAGATAATGAAAAAAAATATATTTTTAAAAAACACAGAATTAACATATATCATACCTTCATATGTGCATAAATATTTGCAGGCTGCACTATTAGTTTTCTGATAACCGTCACCACCTACCCTATCACCCGTTTTCGTTTCGAAGTTGACTCTTGGGACACCCTGTATACCTTGACATTTAAGAACAAAATTTACGGGGACATAGAATTAAAAGAGGTAGAGTTGATACTTATTGCAGATGATTTTGTTCGATTTTTTATTAATAGGAAATTTTAGTCCATGGTCTAACTCTTATACCATGGTTTTGTAAGTCCATGGACTAAAGGTGGACTAACCGTTTTTTGAAGGTATTATTTATCATACATACTTATATTCATATATGTACCTATTCATATATTCCATTATTATTGTGCCTTTGAGATCTTACAATTTTACTTAAATGCACTTGTTTTGCTGTTGGAACGTCAACTTAACATTCAAAAGGATTACCTAATTTAAGCATCAGTTTTTTAATTGAAAAAAAAAACTGCCTAGGCCAAGGTATCTTCAAACAATTTCATTGGCTTTATACCTACCTACTATGGAAGCAATATACATTTTCTTAATACACAACACAATAATATTGTCTTATATGTATCCATATTCGCATAAACTTCAAAACAATCCTAATCATCTTCAGTTCAAGTTCAACGACACACGAAAAAATAACCTCTTTTTTGTTCGGTATGAACCTAGCAAGTTGAAGATGAACTTCAAAAGTCTACGCTGCGTAAAATGAATGGTAGCATTCGCCCGAATCATGAACCTGGAGAACAGAGCTCTGCTTCATTACACCTGGCTGCGGAACGATATAACCGAATGGCGATCTGAGAACCTTGGTTGTACCGGGTTTAATGTCCCCTGTTAATTTCGAAGAATGAGCTCCAGCTCATCTTCGATACATTAAAGATAAAGAAGTCAGCTGGAGTCGATGGTATATCCAACGTTGTACTACGACATTTGCCTCAAGAAGCAGTTGACATTTATACCACACTGTTTAACAACGCACTGCATAATGCATATTATACAGTGCGGTGGAAGACAGCGGTGGTGCATCCTCTCCCTAAAAAGGGAAGGGACAACTCCAATCCGGCGAATCTCAGGTCGATAAGTCTTCTTCCGACTATCAGCAAGGTATTTGAAAAGATTATTAATAGGGCTCTGTTCAAGTGGGCGGAGGACAACAATTTCATACCGGATAATCAGTTCGGTTTTAGGGCGGGCCATGACACAATTCATGCCGCGTCTGAGCTGGTTTCTGATATCCAATGGAACAAAACTAAAGAGCAGAGTACGGGTGCCTGTGTGGTTGATTTGGAGAAAGCCTTCGACACCGTATGGTTAGAAGGTCTCTATCTAAAGCTAACCAGACTAGGTATAAGTAAACCTCTATTGTATATGTTTTATGACATGCTAAACGGTAGAAAGTTTGTTGTCAAGTGTGCCAATGTAACTTCTACCGCATTTTTTAATATTAATAACGGTCTTCAGGAGGGAGCGGTTAACTCGCCGATTTTATTCAGCATTTACACCAGCGATCTAATAGGTAGTATAACTCAGGTAATTGCGTATACCGACGATCGAATTGCCTACGGAACAGCTAATACAGTTGAGGTCATCAAAAATCTTTTGCAGAGTGACTTCGACAAGATTCAGCGATATTGTGCTGACTGGAAGTTGAAAATCAACTTCCAGAAAGGACTGCGTTGTCTAGCGCCTCAAGGGATACGAGAAATAACTGGCGAAAGCTGGTAATCGTAGGGCCAAATGGACATCAACTGGCGAGTAAAAGTGTAGTAAAGTACCTTGGCATCTGGTTGGATCAGTACCTGTATTTCGTCACACAGATAGGTGCTGCTATGGCCAGGGCTAGGGAGCCTTTGCCCTGACTAAACGACTGTTTTATAGTAGCCGTCCTGACAGCAGGGTAAAGGTGATTTGCTACATCAGGCCGATGATTGCTTGTGGATACCCGGTGTGGTTCAACGTTGCCCCATCTCAATTGGAAATAATCGAGTGTTTGAGAGGCAATGTCTTAGACGTTGGAGGACTGTGTCCGATCGGGACCGAAGGAATAGGGCGAAACAAGAGAACCAGTTTTGGTGGCTCTCTGAACAGCGGTTTAATATCTGAAGTCGAATAAGATGATATGTCTTGGCCGACTTACATAGATTTAAGGAAATTAGGTATACGGAACAGTCGGGGTGGCACTAAAAAAAAACTAAAAATATGTATGTATGCGGAGGCATATGTGCATGTTGCTGCGTGCTGTATATGTATGTGCGTACGTATATGTATGTACGTATGTACATGTATGTGTGCGTTGCATGCAGCTATGTGCCTGCATGCGTATACAAAACAAACACAAACTAAAGTTTAAAAACGAAAAATGCTGCTGTGGCTGTTCTAGGTTTTAAGTAGTTTTAATTGGTTTTGGGTATATTTAGGTATCTTAAGTAGTTTAAGTTATTTTTAGTTGGTATAATATAGTTTTAATTATTTTAAATCTATCCTTACGTAGTTTATAAGAAAAAATTAGAAATATGTATGATGCCGAGTTTTTTTAAACTATGTTTTCTTGGTAAAATAAAAATAAAAATAAAAATAAAAATAAAAATAAAAATAAAAATTAAAATAAAATAATTAGAATTAATTACAATAGTTTTTAGGTCGAAAGACATTCGAATTAAGAGATGTGGTTTAGTTCAGAGCGCCCGTAAAGGGCCAGTAAATTAGTTGTAAATTATTTTTAATTAGGCTAGTTTTAAACATTTTTTTCTAGCTTTAAGATAGTTATAAGTTAGAAATAAATAAAAATGAATTTACAAAAAAAAGAAAAGTCTACGATGCGTTGCCCGGCGACGGCCGACGACAAGTTGTTGTCAAAGAGTTTTTCCTGCATAATCAAATTTTTTTGAACACTTTTAACACTATAAGTTTACACACTTGGCACAAATTTAATTTTTTTGTGTGAACTACCTACTCGTATATAGGTGCATATGTAGGTACACTAAGTGTATTTCTTGTGAACTTAATCTTAGCTTAGAAATAGTTGTCATGCAAAATACAATAACTAGGTAGGTATGTTCCATTTTACTTGCGATTATATGTACTATTAGGCAAGTTATGCATTCGTAAAAAAAAATTCTAACAATCAAACATGACATTACGATCATAGAAAAGCCTAAACAAGTGATCGCCAAAAAAAGTCAGTCTTTCAGTCTGTCAGTATGTCAGTCTGTCAGTCTGTCAGTCTGTCAGTCTGTCAGTCTGTCAGTCTGTCAGTCTGTCAGTCTGTCAGTCTGTCAGTCTGTCAGTCTGTCAGTCTGTCAGTCTGTCGGTCTGTCAGTCTGTCAGTCTGTCAGTCTGTCAGTCTGTCAGTCTGTCAGTCTGTCAGTCTGTCAGTCTGTCAGTCTGTCAGTCTGTCAGTCTGTCAGTCTGTCAGTCTGTCAGTCTGTCAGTCTGTCAGTCTGTCAGTCTGTCAGTCTGTCAGTCTGTCAGTCTGTCAGTCTGTCAGTCTGTCAGTCTGTCAGTCTGTCAGTCTGTCAGTCTGTCAGTCTGTCAGTCTGTCAGTCTGTCAGTCTGTCAGTCTGTCAGTCTGTCAGTCTGTCAGTCTGTCAGTCTGTCAGTCTGTCAGTCTGTCAGTCTGTCAGTCTGTCAGTCTGTCAGTCTGTCAGTCTGTCAGTCTGTCAGTCTGTCAGTCTGTCAGTCTGTCAGTCTGTCAGTCTGTCAGTCTGTCAGTCTGTCAGTCTGTCAGTCTGTCAGTCTGTCAGTCTGTCAGTCTGTCAGTCTGTCAGTCTGTCAGTCTGTCAGTCTGTCAGTCTGTCAGTCTGTCAGTCTGTCAGTCTGTCAGTGTGTCAGTCTGTCAGTCTGTCAGTCTGTCAGTCTGTCAGTCTGTCAGTCTTTCAGTCTGTCAGTATGTCAGTCTGTCAGTCTGTCAGTCTGTCAGTCTGTCAGTCTGTCAGTCTGTCAGTCTGTCGGTCTGTCAGTCTGTCAGTCTGTCAGTCTGTCAGTCTGTCAGTCTGTCAGTCTGTCAGTCTGTCAGTCTGTCAGTCTGTCAGTCTGTCAGTCTGTCAGTCTCTCAGTCTGTCAGTCTGTCAGTCTGTCAGTCTGTCAGTCTGTCAGTCTGTCAGTCTGTCAGTCTGTCAGTCTGTCAGTCTGTCAGTCTGTCAGTCTGTCAGTCTGTCAGTCTGTCAGTCTGTCAGTCTGTCAGTCTGTCAGTCTGTCAGTCTGTCAGTCTGTCAGTCTGTCAGTCTGTCAGTCTGTCAGTCTGTCAGTCTGTCAGTCTGTCAGTCTGTCAGTCTGTCAGTCTGTCAGTCTGTCAGTCTGTCAGTCTGTCAGTCTGTCAGTCTGTCAGTCTGTCAGTCTGTCAGTCTGTCAGTCTGTCAGTCTGTCAGTCTGTCAGTCTGTCAGTCTGTCAGTCTGTCAGTCTGTCAGTCTGTCAGTCTGTCAGTCTGTCAGTCTGTCAGTGTGTCAGTCTGTCAGTCTGTCAGTCTGTCAGTCTGTCAGTCTGTCAGTCTGTCAGTCTGTCAGTCTGTCAGTCTGTCAGTCTGTCAGTCTGTCAGTCTGTCAGTCTGTCAGTCTGTCAGTCTGTCACTCTGTCAGTCTGTCAGTCTGTCAGTCTGTCAGTCTGTCAGTCTGTCAGTCTGTCAGTCTGTCAGTCTGTCAGTCTGTCAGTCTGTCAGTCTGTCAGTCTGTCAGTCTGTCAGTCTGTCAGTCTGTCAGTCTGTCAGTCTGTCAGTCTGTCAGTCTGTCAGTCTCTCAGTCTCTCAGTCTGACAGATTTGAATGAATTTAGTAGATCTTAGGATATGTTTGGAGAGTGCATATAAGAAATCTGATTGCTGTCCGATGTCTGGAGTTCTGACCAAAAATAAAAAATAACGATACAAAATCACTTTAGAATAATTAAATTTTTTTTCGTCCATGAAATGAGTTTTCTTTCCCGAAAAATTAATTTCAAGTGCCTATTTTTTATATTATTAGTGTTTGACATTGTGTTTGATTTTGAATGCTGATCTTTAAGACAGATTTCATTGGTGCTTTCTGTTTGGCATACAACAAACACGGTAAGATTTCTTTGTTGTTTTGTGTACAAAACCACGTGATTTGGATGTAATATAAAGGTGATATTATATATAAGAATACATTTATTTACTGTATAAAGATTACCGATATGAGAATGAGCAAAAGGCTTTATATGTATGTACATATGTATATCTGTTAAGTAATAAAAATATTTTTATTTATTTCGTCCAATTACTGTATCACATTTTTTGAAAAAAAAAACAACCAAGTTAATAAAAACAATATCAAATTTTAAGTTTCCCGCGTTGTTACCCCAATGTTTTTGTGTATTTCTTAAAAAAAAGTTAAAACATGCTGTTCTTAATATCTGACCACCCACCACACTCACTATAATTAATTCTTGCTATCTCTCGGAAACGGCTTTTTAACTATTTGGAGGAAAATTTCAGCTTGTTTTCATATAAGCAAATAAAAAACTTCAAATGGTATTTACAATCAGAGCTGCCACGCCTTGCAATAATTAATCAGAATGTCCGTGATAATCAAACTTAAGACGTACGTGCAGAAGAAATAAATGGAGACGTGCCCATATTACAGAGCTTCAAACTGCACCATCACCACCACAAATTCGACGAAACGTTATTAAGAGAAGAAAAGTGATAAATGTAGACGTCAATCGCGCTGCTTTATTGAAATACGATTCCGGAATCGCATTTACTTACTCGATGCTCCGGGTGGGACATGCAAGACATTCGTCATTTAGTTAATTCTAGCAACATGGCATCTATTGCATTGCTGCCTCACTTTTTGAACGCGGTCGAACTGCAAAGTGCACATTCCGTTTTGAAGCTGACGATGAATTTTCTCACCGTTGACAAGCCAATAATGTGAACAATGATGGCCAAGAATTCGGCGGCAGTGCAATTGATGAAATTAATAATTTGGGATGGCGATGGCGCATAAACGAGCTTTGGAGGTAGTTGACCTAACAATGAAGGATTTACAATGTGATTGGAAATGATTTGGTGGGTATATGATATTGACCAGCGGAGATTTTCGTCAAAAGCTTCCCGTCCTCCCGAAATCTCCTTCTGCCGATGAATTTAATGCATGCTTGAAATCATCGTCTTTGCGCCGGCATGTCATGAAGTTGAAATTGACCACAAATATGAGAGTGGCATTGCAGACCGACGCATCGGCTGCTGAATTATCAAGATAACTGGCAATGGCCAAATTTCTGTAGAGGTCTCGACCGGATTGATATCCTTCCCGATAAAGGTTTGCGAGTTAACATCGCCGAAGGAGAAACTCATCACCAAAGTAAAGTGTCCCCCGGCATTGCAAACAAATTTTAAAATCTCTATTGGATTTGTGAACGGGCTATACTAGAAGCGAAGGAAAAGGATGTCGTCGTCGATAGCTTGAATTTCATTATTCAAAGTCGCTGGAGAACTGCATTTAAACAAATCAGTTGACAGCGTGACCCACGAGGATGAAGTCTCCAACTATCCGACGAAATTTTTGAGCTCGCTTAATGTGCCAGGAACTCCGACGCATTTTTTGTTGTTTGGTTTTCCGCCGGAAAGCAAGTCGAAAAACATTGTTTATTAAATGACCCTCCACTAATTTTTATTCCATTCAAATAAATCACATTGAAATTTGAACTATTTGTGTTTTATTATAGCACTGCAGTTCATTTGATGGCGTTAAATTGGAGCGAGTAGAATTTCGCCTGGTCCGCTAGTATATATATATATATATATATGTGTGTGAGTTAATTACTTATACGACTATGTATTTGTTTTCTTAAAATAAAAAAAATGGATTACATTCCATGCAATATAAATTAAGTTAAATCGCGCGCCCGACTTCATCGCATGAATTACTACTTGAACATATTTTTTGGGGGGATATTGGCATGTGGATTTTTACACTGGCGATTCTTTCTTTGAGGATTTTGATGCTGGGGATTTTAATTTGGGGATTTTGGATTTGGGAATTTTACTTTGAGGATTATGCCTTGGGGAAAATTTCACAAGCCCGTAAAAAATACAAATTGCACAAAACTTTAAAATAAACACCTTTCAAAAAACTGTTCAGGTGATTCTTAGAAAACTACTCGCCTTAAAACCATTTGCGCAACAATTTGGAAAAATACAAAATGCAAATAAATACCTTACTTCAGATTAATTAACCACGCGCTACGAAAATCTGCGCAAATAATGTTTTTCTTCAAAGAAAACAACTTAAAATTTTGTAACCGCATTTTCACGTTCACGTTTTCAGACAAAGAAATGCAAAAAATGAAAACAAAACGATAACACTCATCATTAAAGACTCTTTACTTGCGATTATAGGTACTCTAAGGCAAGTTATGCATTCGTCGAGCAAAAAAGATTTGAGATAACAATCAAACATGACATTACGATGATAGCGAAGACGAAAAAAGATTGTCTAAGAATTTTGTCCGTCTGTAGGTCTGTCTGTCTGTCTATATGTATGTATAGACACCTGCAGCCAAAACGGGTAGGCCGAATTGCTTCAAACTTGGTATATATAGTTTTTAGGTATTGTACAGAGCGGAAATGTTTAACCCAAAAAATAACGGTACCTGCCATATAAACGTTACGTTAAAGGCTATTTTTCTCGAAAACGGCTCTAACGATTTTGATTAAAAAGAACCAGTGCAGCTTTTTAGGTTCGGCCGATCAAATGGTTGAAAACAAAATTTTCAAAAAAATGTCTAAAAACGGAACTTTTAATAGGAGTTATGTATATGTATTTACTGAATAGCTATGAATTGGCGTTTTCGAATTTTTTTTTGAATAATGTTTTCCAAAAGTTTAAAAAAAAACTTTTTTCTGAAAAACCGCTCCACCGGTTTTTTAAAGTTTTTTTCTCATAAATTCAAATTTATCCAAGAAATCAAATGGCGTACTTATTTTTGAGCTCAAATTAGTTTAAGTATTTATTTCAGAATTTCGAAATATTGTTTATTTAATTCAGCCGATTTAATCTTTTATTTTTAAATGTACTAGCTGACCCGGCGAACTCTGTTTCACCTTAGATTCAATAAATAAGCAGATTCTAGATTTTATTAAGTTCAACTTTTTATTAGGAAATACAAATATAAAAATAGGTATTTTAATGTTTCTTTATTGTTCATGTATTCTGCTGCATAGGTTGCACTCTTCAGTTAAGTTTACCTTCTGATACACGACATTAGTTGTTTTATTATCAGGCGCTAGAACAAATAACGCAAATGGTCTTCCGACCTGTGAACATGCCACATATAATTGACCAAAATTACAGGTACTCGATCATTACAGATATTTAGCAATTGCTCAAAGAAATCTTTAGTAGATGTATCATTAAGCAATGCAACTCTCATGTTGTCAATTGAAGTTTCTTCACATAGCGCCATAGATTCGATGATTTAAGATAAGCGCTTATTTCGATGGCAGCCGTTGGTCTTGGAATTACTGGCAGTATTTGGCGGAAATTGCCTAACAGTAAAACATTGCTCCTTCAAAATATCTCAAAATATCTCCTGTCATTGGGTAGATCTTTCAATGTTCGGTTAAGTGCTACTAATGCACTTTTAGGCGCTATTGTGCATTCGACCCAGATGATGATTTTCGATGCTGATAAAACTTTGGCCATTGCTGAGTTTTTTGCAATATATCAGGTTGGTTCTTCAATAGTTTGAATTTGTAACGGCAATTTTAATGCTCAATGTACGGCATCCTTCTAACAATGTGGCTGCTATTCCAGAAGAATCAACTGCAATCCCAATGTTCGATCTCGCACGAACAGTGGCTAAAACTATTGACATAAGTAATGTCTCACCAGTTCCACCAGGGGCATCCAGGAAATATAAACCAACATTTCCATCATCAATAGCTTTCATTAATATATCACAAACTTGCTTTTGATGGGGCCAAAAGGGGTACATTCGTTTGGACTACTAAATATTATTCCAGGTGATCATATTCACGTTCCCGTTCCAATTCTCGATTAAATGCTTCATTCATTTCACGATTTGGCGCTGGCATTCCTAGCCTGACTAATAACCTACCGCACGTGAGAGAACACATGTCTTCGATCAAGATTAAAGCCCGATTATGTACCTGCTCATTCTCAAGATCTTGATTTCTGGAACTGACACGAATTTCATGCAAATGATCTTCTGACATTTTATCCTTGTATTTGTGCCACACGTTATATATTGATAGCATGTCTAAATGATGATAGCAAATAATGGGCGTATCTGACTTGAAGATGCAGAGAAAATGGTCTTAGCGATTGTCGTATCCCAATGGATATCGTTTTCTAGTAAATTAAGTAATTCACATGCAGTACGATATATATAGTCTGTAGTGTCTCAAATGACGTTGGCCCACGCACATTTACCAAAAGCATTCATTGATTATTACTGTTTATTGATTTCTGAACAATATTTACAATTATAAAAATTTCAACCATACGTAACCATAGACAAAATTAAGTTTAGCTGTCATTTCCGTTTTGCAATTCCTTGTCAGATGCGTTTTGTTATAATACGTTTTATAGTGACTTGTATTCTTTTTGACGTTTTATGTCACATCATATGAGAACGCGGTCGAACGGGATAAAAAGTATCCTATGTCCATTTTATTTTATTTTTAAAGCTCTCATAATCAAAAGGACCTCAACAGAAACCCAAACAAAAAAAAACTGACCGAGTTACCAAATGGACACGGGTAACTGTGAAGTCAAATCAATAATGGGGGTTGAACAACAGCAGCAGCCATATATACCTCTATTCGTGCCGAGGGTAAGCAATTTGAGTATTTGCTTTAATTTTGTGAATAAAATAAATGTATTAAAATATTTTCTTTTGTTTCATTATGATTAAAGTTTTTTACTATACATCAATAGTGTAAATTTTCAATTTTTACTTGCGATTATCTATTATATATAAATATAAATCTCGTGTCACGTTGATGTGTTCGATGAACTCCGAAACCATCATACCGATTTCCATGTTTTTTTTTTTTTGAAATGTTTATTTTGCCGGTGGGGCAGCCGGCCGGCCGCCTAAGATAGGAGAGTTTGTAATACTTAATACTTAAAAACTTGATTATTTCGAAAACGGCTCTAACGATTTTGATACAAAAAAGTACGTGCACTATTTTACGTAGGTATAGTCTATATTTTGGTGAAACATTTTTATACATATTTTGTTATTAACGGTACCTCCCATACAACATTTATTTGATTTTCGGCTTTATCATAAAGGGCTAGACGGATCTCAATCAAAATTTTTATATTTCAACACCAATTCGAATTATAAATAATGCTGCATACCAACATTTTCAAAAAATATCTCACAGGTGGAGATTAAACTTAAGATCAACTGAACCTTAAACTGAGTTTAAATTATTGGTTTAATTCGTCCGGTTTCACACTGAAATCTGATCTTCAGATCAGTTGAACTTCGTTTAACTATATTTTATGAAAAATAGATGGCAGCATTTTTCTTGCCTCGTCCTCCCTTTCTCTCTCTGGCACTAAAAAACACGCGAAACAACCAGAATAATAAATAAAATAATATTCAAAATCACTATAACATCTCGATAACATTTGAATACACAATTTTGTTTTGTTCATAATATTTTCTGAAAAAAAATGAAGAGAAACGCTGAACTGAAGTTTAAACGGCAGGATAATCTTGGTTAACTTAAACTACAAATTGAACTCAGTTCAAAGTTTAAACGACACTGTGAAACCGAATAAATTGTTGATCTGAAGTTTATAATACGAATTGAAAGTCTTGTTTCAAAAATTAAAAAAAAAAAAACAAATAAAAGAAACTGACGTAGATATTAACAGTGTAGTGTGAAGTTTTTATTAAAAGTAAAGCTAACGTGGATATGCCCTTAAACGAACATTAAAAACATCGCTTGAAGATAAATTTAAATTAATAAGAGAGGTGGAGAGTGGGTCAAGAAAGAAGGATGTGGCTATTAAATATAGCATTCCGTCAAATCCATTCGTCGGCCAAGTATAACAAAATATTTAAATAAATATTACGCAATTTATATTAATTTTCTGTTTTACTTGATAACTCGAAGTCTTGATAGCTCGAATTATTTTTTTGGCAACTGATGGTTCGAGTTATCGAAGTTCGATTGTATTTAGATTTCTAATAGAAATATTTTGCTTTTTGCATACGATGTGATCGAACATAAGAGCAAGTGCATGCGATCCATTTGTGCATTTTATTTTATATTCCATTTACAAAACAATGGAAACATGAAAACAAAATATATGTACGACTGTCTGCTTCGTTGTTGTGTGTCAATCACACTTCATTAGTATTATTTAGTATATAGTTTATAAAATAGAATGCAACAAAATTGTTTAGTATTGGCTATTGGTCTCAGAATGAGAACAACCAGAAATGTATTTTTAGAAGGAAAATCCCAGTTTTCACAGAATCACTCAATTATTGGTACATTTATGGGAAATTCGTGTACATATTTCGTATCGTATAATTCACAGAAAAAAATTTGATGATTGGCAACACTGATCAGCAGCTAGGTTGATTATGTTATTTCCAGTAAAGCCAAGATGACTCCGCCAATGAAATAACCACTCAAACTTGAATGTGTTGTGTACGTAGTCATATTTGCTACAAAATAGTCATAGGTGATTAGGGACCAAATTTCATGAAACATATTTTACTCAGAAGGTGTCTGAAAAAATGACACATACACACTTTAGCGCAACATTTTAAACATTTAGAACCTACTCTAAATAAGTTGTCTAAAATGGGAGTCGACTCTTAAAATGAGTTTTAAAATGAGAGTCGACTTTTTGATAATTTTAAACAACAAAAACTATACTTTAACGTTGAAAAGGTCGTCTAATTTTAAACAAGCAAAACTTTCTTAATCTATAGTTTTTCCTTTTAAAATTTGATATTTCATAACAAAAAATGAAAGAAAAATGTTTTTTTGAAGAAGAGTATACTATTTTTGAAGATTTTGAGCTTTTTAGCAAGCCAAACATTAATTAAACTCGAGCAAATCCGTTCAAAGAACTTTGAGAACCTTGAATTTTATTCAAGATACCGATTTGAAGAAACAACTTTAAATTAATTAGAATAAAAAACAAACGAATTACATACATACATAAATTTATTTGTATTTGAGTAATACAAAATTCTCAACTTATTATGTTTTTTTTTTTTCTTGAACAGAGTGAAATCTATTTACACGTTGAAAAAATACAGAATGTACTAATAATTGAACAAAACATGAATACTTTGTTATTTCTAATTCTAGTATTCGCTTAAATCAACCCGTTCGGTGCTTATTGCTTGCAGTCGGTTTGGTAGGTCGCGTGGGCTCTCGTGGGGGTATATGCTCGCCGACCATTAATAGCATTACTAAGCGATGATATTTAATTATTTAACATTAATGTTGAACGATATCAAGGATCGGCATCGTCATCACTGATATCCCCTCTGCGATGGTCGGGCCTACTAATAGCATGACGATCAGTTGTCGCTTCTTGTTCGTTCTCGTATTGGAGAATCTCTGCAGCGCAAATTCAATTCAATTCAATTCATTATTTATATCGGTGTACAAATAAGACATAGTCTTTTATAGCACCTAAGTTAATAATATAATTTAAATAAAACTAAAGTAAATTATTTAATTGTACAAATGGTCGTATGAAGTACATATAAAAATTAAGATAAACTATTTCGATAATTACATAAAGTATTTATTTACAAGGGATCTATTTGATCTATTTTATGATTAAGAATTTTAATTTAATTTAATTTATTTTTCAAATTGCTGCTTATACTTAGAATTTTAATTAAAAGTACTAAAAATTGCTGTTTTAAATTGAGAAATCTCTCTGCATACACAAAGAATAGTCTTGACGAGTTCAAATAAACAAAGGAAGGAGTTAAGAGATTCCTTGTTCTAGTAAACTGCGCGAAGTTTAGTTTATCAAACAGGTATGATGGAGTTTTTCTTACAATAATTTTGTGCAAGAAAACATAACATCTTGCAATAAGGAACTGTTCAAATGTTCATCCCAGGATACGTTGATGGTATTGAGAAACATGGTCAAACCTCCTCAAATTAAATACGTACCTAACCAGGTCATTAAAAGCAACACGCAATTTGTGATAAAAAAAGAGTCTAATTTATAGTAAACTACTGCAGCATAATCAATTTTAGGCAAAAACAATGATTTAACGATTCGAAGTTTAGTGTCAACAGGTGTTAAGTAGGAAAAATATTCAATTTCCGGATGCCACCATAAATACTACCAATAGAAAGGTTGATATAATCATTTGCAGAAAGAAATCGATTTATTTTAAAGCCAAGACTTGTAACAGTATTACTAAATTGGAGTTGAAAACCTGATACATAAATAGGTGATAGGTTATTGGTATCAAATTTTTTCTTCGATATTGCAATCGTTTGCGACTAAGCGGGATTTAGGGTTAAGCCATTGCTCGACGTCCATTTATAGATCTCATGAAGATCTTCATTTATCCTGCAGACTAAGTCCTCCAACAAGTTAAATGAACGGAAGAGATATACCTGTACAACGTCTGCATAAAGATGCAACATGACATTGTTACACACTTTAGGTAAACCGTTGATAAACAAGCAAAATAAAAGAGGACCCAAAATTGAACCTTGTGACACGCCGGCAATTAAATTGATTGGGTCTGAGAAAGAATTGTCTACCTTAACTCTCTGGCTTCGGTGTCCTAGGTAGTCTTTAATAAGATGAACCGATATTCTACTGAAGCCAAAGTAAATATTAAGCTTCTTACAAAGGATATCATGATTTACTCTGTCAAAAGCTTCTTTAAAATCCAGCAAACAAAGTATTGTTAATTTATCTTGATCATACTGTACTCTTATATCATCAAGGACTTTTACCATTGCAAATGTGCGATTCCCTGATTAGTAATACAGCCAATTCCCCTGGTTGAACAATTTGTTTCTTTATCTGAAATGAATTATATTTGAAAATCTTTTTTTGAAATTTGAAAAATCTTACATGAGCTTCTATAAATTTATAAATATATTTTATGTGTGCTTATGTTTAATTTTCGTTCTGTTTGATTACTCTTTCTGGAAAAATAAGGTGTGCTTAATATAATCTTGATTAACATAGCCCAAAAGATCTACTTTAATTAGAAGAGTTGTTTAGTGTGTTTAAAATTAAGGCAAAGTTAGACAAGGGGTGGCAAATAAATGACTGCTTTAACTAGAGTTGGGTTTATTCTCTTAGTGAACACTATCAAACATAACATTACGATCATAGAGAACACCAAAAAAAAGGAAAAGCGCCTGTAATTCCGTCTTACTGTCTGTCTGTAGAACGTTCTACAGCCTAAACGGATCAACCGATTTTTTTTCCAAACTTGGCACTTGTCTAAAATAGATTTTTGAATCGTTGTTTTAGCACCAAAAATAACGGTACTTGCCATACAAATTTTTCTACCATCTTAATTATCTCGAAAACAGCTCTAGGGATTTTGATTAAAATTGGTGTGTGCAATCCTTTTAGTAGAATCTACATTGTGCGCAACAAAATTTTGTACATATTTTGATGCCATACATTTTTGAAGTGAAACTTCTTTACCGGGGGTAAAAATTTTCCATGCAACGGCGCAATGGCAACGGCAAACGTCATTATATTTTAAAACACAGAAAAAAACACACAAACAATCTACTTCTTTATAATTTTTTGTAATAAAACAACAAACACTTTTCCAAATATCACTTGAAACTTTCTAAATTATACTTTTTCATTATTAACTAATATTAAATTGAAAAAACAAATTAAATCTACCAAAAATACAAAACAAAAAAAAACAAATAAATTAAACTGTCATGTTGACAACCGTAGACCAGTAATACAAAGAATCCGCAGTCAAATCCGAATCATGCATTTTTAAGAATTGTTTATTTTTTAAACAACACGAATTTGATACGAAAACGATACGTGGGGTATCGTTTTCGTATGACATTAAGGAGATCTTATTTAGATTAGTGTCAAACTACGAGGAGGATGCACAATTCATGACGGCACGTTATGTTTAATTAATAGATAAAGTAATTGAAAATCAGTTAGCATCAATATTATTTTCTTAAGTCTCGTCGTGAAAAGGTTCATCCCATTGAATTGTGAAATAGTTACAGTGAATCTTGTCTTATTTTCTTGAGCATTGTGAATCATTTCTTTTGCCAAATCTCCGATAAAATTTTCAGTTCATTGTCACTTCTTGTGTAACAATAATATAACTACTAAATTTTTGTGGCAGGCCCACTTACAAACGTGGTTCAAATTTTAGATATAAATTGCTTAACCATTTAAAGTGATGTTTGACAGTTTGATAAATAAATAAATAAATGAATAGACCTGAAAACCCTGCAGTCATTCGGATTTGCCTACACAAGTAACTGTTCCTTTCATCTTCCAATATACACATTGATAAAAACGCACACAAGAATCTTTTCTGTTCATCTTCCTATAGGCACATAGGTAACACAGCCTTAGTAATTTGTTTTTGTTTTGTTATGGATTTCACATCTATTTATGGATAGAGTACCAAATGAACAAATACAACAATGTAAAAAATGGGTTTTGGGAGGTGAAACGTAAACAAGTTTCCAATTTTGGCATGACTTATTTGTGTTTGACAGTATGTTTGACGAATGTGAACCAATGTAGACATACAGAGTGTGTTTCTTTATTTATTCCGAATATGGAATAGAATGGATGGAAAAGACGAAATGTTTGTACAGAATATCTAGAATGGAATGAATAAAGAAACAAAAATACTACCGGAATAGAAAATATGGCATCAGCCGTTTGAAAGTGTTGTGATGATAAAAAAAACAGGTATCTCTATGAGAAATAGTAAAAATAAAATATTATTGATATATTAATTGATGAAAACTTGCATTTAATTAGTATTTATATATTTATTTTAAAAATAAAAATATGAGAAATATTTGCTCATAGTATGAATTTTTATTTGACAACGTCGCTTGGGTTGATGGATTAAATAAAAAAAAAGGTTTTTGCTTGTGCTTTTAACCTATTTGAAATCTTGAAAGTTTACTACGTACGTTGCGGAAAAACAATTTCTATGGACCGCCATCTGACGTAAAATTACGACACTTCTTTTTTTGTCTTATTTTATTGACGTCACCAGAGATTAAAAATCTGGAAATTGTTGTTGTTTTTCCAAAGTGGATTAATGGAAGATAAAATGAAAGATGGCTGTCAAATAAACGCGCAGTACTGAAAATGAGAAAAAGTCTTCGTGTAATGACACGCGCGTTACCGAATAGAAGTTCAAAAGAAAATAATCAAGGCTTGCACGTTTTAGTCAAGGGCTGTATAATACCTGACTATATACATATCATGAATCAATGAAAACATATTTACGATACTTCTTTTTTGTCTTATTTTATTGATGTCGCCAGCGATCAAAATTCGGAAATTCTTGTTGTTTGTCCGATTTGAATTAATGGATTTTAATCTCTGGTGACGTCAATAAAATCTGAGGACCCTCTCAACCAAAATAAAGCGCAAGGAGAAAATTTATGCTACTCAATCTGCTAAAATACTATAATAATTAATAAGGCGAATTTTCATATCTTTTCTCTCAAAAACTTCAAAACATTTAATATTTCAAACTCTGGATAATTCGTAATATTGACGAAGTCGCTCGAGTTTCGAATTAACGAGAGTAGACTGTATATCATTTCTGTTGTCAAACTCCTTTTTGCTGATTTATAAAATAGTCAAATCCACTAAATTAGGTATCATTGGATAGTAATTTAAACATAGCGAATATTACCCAAAAACTTTATGTTATACCACCTTATTTTCTGTAAATTTCAGCAATTTCAAATACAGTAAAACCTGTCAAATTGGACCACTGTTGGGACCGATGAAAAGTGGTCCAATTAGGAGGTGGCCCGATTGTAGAGGTTTTTTTATCAGACCGGTCCACTTAAAAAGGTTTTTCCCTCATGCATACATGTCTGATAAGAGTACGAGTATGTACACCTACGTTTATGGAAATGAAAATACGACTGCCAGTGCATACACAACTATAAATTTCCAGAAAATATACCATCAATTAGATTTGTTGTTAAAGCTAGTGCTTTTGATTGGAGAATTGTACCAGAAATTGGCACATTCTTTTCTCTAGCTAAGCAAAACCATTTGAATGTCAAGGCATCAATTTTGGCAAAAGATACAAATGATTTCATACGTTTTGTTTTGAAGCTCACGAATTTTTTAAATAACAGTTTGATTCCCTTCTTTGCGCTCAAAATTCTTTGGACTTGAGATTTGCTGCAATCAAATTTTTTTGAAAGATCTGTGAGTCAAACAAGAAATATGTGTCTTCGAAACACTAAATACCTTCAACCTCACGTTCCAGATCAAGCTCACCGCAATTGTACTTTTACTTTATTTAAAATATAGTAGTCTTATTGAAAACCAAAAACAAACCCCTTTAACAAATCAATTACACTGGCTGACCTGAAACATTTGCCTTTAAGCATCATTCAAAATTCAAATTGTTGCATATGCCAACTAACAAAAGCTAAAATCTCCAAATAAAGCAAAAGTAACCAGCCAGCGGCGGCGGCCGGCGGTACCATTAATACAAAAAATGCGATGCATACATTTCCTACACTTGGACCAATTAGACAGGTGAATACATTAAGCAACGCATGTTATTGTGGTCCATGGTTCGATTAGCAGGTGCCCCGATTTTAAGGGGAAATTTGTATGAAAAATAGCAGGAAGTGCATAAGGTGCTGTCCGAATATGAGGTGGTCCGATTGTCCCAAAATTAAAATTTAAAATTACAATTAACATAAACTATTTGTAACTTTTAATATAATTGTTGGCTTTGTAGCCCTTTATAAAAGATTCTTAAAAACAAATAAATGAATTGAAATGATTAGGTTTTACTGTAATTCAATAATGAATAATTTGATATAAAGAATGCCTTACTTTTAACCCATTGAATGAGTGAAAGAGGGGAATATGTATTACTTCTGTAATTTAAAGACATCTTTTTTTCGCTTGCACATTGAGTAGAGGAGAAACAATTTTTGGTGCAAAAAAACAGTTGATTTCATCATGTTTGCAATTAGAGACTTTGGAAAAATAATCTCTTCATATCAATCTTATTGAATGTGCGAAATTTTCGCACTGGTTTTCTGGTCTCCATTTAATAGTCTAATTCTCAATGCACTTGAAGTCGATGCATTTTGGTGTAAGTACTTTAAAACGTAGATACAATGGGAAAAAATTTAATGACTTAACCGTGCTTACGTAACAAATATCTGAGTGTACAAACATTCACATTTATAATATTATTGGAATGTACACCAAAAAGCGGGTCCCGCAATTCCATTTGTATGCCCGCCTGTCTGTACAACGGGATACAGCCTAAGCGGCTTAAGCGTTTAAGGTTATATCTCAAGGTTATAATATCAAACATTTTTTTAATCGTTTTTGCAACCCCAAAACTAACGGTATCTGCCATACAATTTTGTATACCATCTTAATTATCTCGAAAACGGCTCTAACGTTTTGGTAAAAAAAATCTCTATTCTACATTTAGTCCAAACAAATTTTTTACATATTTTTTTATTAACGGTATATGGATCTGCCAAACAACCATTTTTTGATTTTGGACTTTCTCATAAGCGACTCCAAGGATTTCGATTAAAATGTTCATTCTAAATAATATTGCGTACCAAAATTTTGGATTTTTGAAAAAAATATATGCCTACTTTTTTTTCAAAATTCAATATTTCGAAAACTGGCAAATTGTTTTTTAATTCTGCTTTTAAATTTATGTTATTAAATACTTAAAAAACTCATACCTACAAACATTTTTTTAGAATCAAATTTCAGAAAAGTTCGTTTATAAATCTAAGTACCTTAAATGTATATTTTGCCGTTTCTACTTAGGATCTTGTGCTCGAATATAAGAGCAAGTACGTGGAATCAAGTCGTGCATTTTATTTTGGAGGGAAAGGAAGCCTGCCAGCAAAAATTTTAATTTAATTATTACAAACATATTTTCTATGAGAAGAAAGAAGTGGGTAAGTGTGATAACAAATTAAAATGTTATTTATACTTTGATAGCACTATTCTTGTTCAAATTCTTTTTTTACACAACCAAAAATAATTTGTTATTCGAACAAATTAACAGATAAACATACAAAATAAATAATAACAAATAAATACATAAACAAATAAATATATAAGTAAATAAATATACCATTATAATTCTTCTTTTTTTTTTGTTGAAATGATGTCTTACATTACATGTTACATATTGTCTTTAAATGTAATTATAATATTCTCATAGTTGTTTAACAGTCTCTATCATCTGGAATAAGTAAAAAGGGCGACACTGCCTGCCGTATTTTTATTTTTAAAAGCCCGTTAAACAACCCAATCATCTGATTGACTCATTAAACACAATCATTAAAAAAAACTTAATAATATTGATTGAGACTGTAAATCTTTCGCTTACTGCGATATTGACTCTGTTTTTACACGATAACCATACTCATTAACTACGAACTGAATTCTGAATTTGTTTGGATTATAATATTATACGAAGAGAAATACCAATAAAATCAGTTAATCAACAACAATCTGTTCTTATAAGGTGGACAGAAAAAATCTAAGATATCAAACTAAACTGCTTCGTTCGGCATTTAAAAGCAGGGCGTAATAATTCTTATAGTTTCAACAAAAGTTAAAAGGTATAGTAAGTATGAATATTTATAAAATAAAATGTACGACTGGATCATACGAACTTGCTCTTGTAGCTAACAACTTGAAGTTAATCATTGACGCTGTTTAATAGGTAAGTAGTCTAGTATATACTCTGTCCCAGAAAAAATGGCAGTACAGGCAAGATAGGACGTTTGCTTCTAATTCTTGGCACAATGAATTGCATAAATCTGTCACCCAAGAAAGTTCTCACAGGGTTTTCGTAGTGTGCATTTTAAATGGACTCAGATATGAATAGTATGTAGGGTTACCGCCCTTTTTTTAGATAGGAATTTTTATTTAATTGTTTTGCTTATAAAAAATGTATCTTTTTCCACACCACCATGAGGTAAGATAAGAGGTGCCAGTAGGCCGAATCCCTTTTAAATAAAAAACAAGTACAAATAAAACATGTATTCATTAGGATTAATTATAAATTAAAAAAGAAAAATAAATATAAATTCATCTTTTAAATAACTATATTGACAAAATATTTTATTCAGAAAAGAAGTTGGTGCTGCTGCTGCTCTGCTGCTATGCTGCTATCTTTACCTAGGTTAATAACAAGATTTTCTACAGAGCGTTCCAAAAAACGGTACATTTGCCACATTTTCGGCTCAACCACCGCCGTGTCGGACACACCGATGCTATTTTTAAATCACTTAACATTAATTAACCGCGCACTACGAAAATCTACGCAAATAATGTTCTTCTTCAAAGAAAACAGTTTCAAATTTTGTAACTGCATTTTAACGTATTTTCCAGACATTAAAAGAAGTGCAAGCAATGAAAATACTCCACGATAACAATCATCATTCAAAACTTTTTTTAAAGCTCTCAAATCAAAAGCACCTCAACAGAAACCTAAGTAAAAAAAACCGAACGAGTTAACAAATCGACAGCGGTAACTCTGAAAGTATATCAAATCAATATTTAATGGGAGTTGAATAGCAGCAGCAGCCACAGGCCAAGACAAACGCAATTCAGTCCACCACACTCAGATGTGCACTGAGTAGGACGTTGGGTCTGCGTCAGATGCAATGCAATTTTTTTATTCTTTTATATATTTACGGACGGGCAAACACTTTTTATGGAGATGTTCTTTCAATTTAGTATGGTCCAAAAATATGACACCCTAATGATTTCGAAAAAGCATTCCCATATGACGTGTACTGCCTATTTTTCTGGGACAGAGTATAGATAAGATTCATAAAATTTTTAAAGATGCATGTATATATAAATGTAAACAAAAATTCGTAAAAAGGAAATACCTATAATACGGTAGAAATAAATTGATAATACACAATTACATATTTTCATATTGCTTAGTGTTTATAGTTTGAGGGAAAACAAAGATGCCATTGGAATTCCTGGATAAATACGAATAATAATATCAAAAAATTTAAAGATCGTTGGAGCAGTTTTTAAAAAAATTAATTTTGTATGTTTAAAATTTTTAATTTTATTAAGTTTTTAATAAACAAAATTTTGAAACGCCGTTTTGAAGATATTAATAATATAAATATGAAATTCAGATGTCATAAAAATTCAGTGACTGGTTCTTGTAAAATCTATTTTTTATTTATTTATTTATTTATTTCGTGATTGCTTAGTAACCGTAAGATACAATATCTTATAATCTGGTTATAAGCTAATTTTACTAATGGAGCCAGCAATATATGTACATATATGATATAAAATAATTAAAAATAGAAAAATCAAATTATACACTTTAAAAACAGTTAAAAGTTAATTTTCAAATTTTCTAAATAATTATTTCTTAAAACTTTTCGTATTCTTGTTGTGTTTATTATTTCTTTAATACGTTGAGGTAAGGAGTTCCATAGACGTACCGAGGTTACGAAAAATTTGCGCTCAGATGTTAAGAATGAACATCGAGGTTGAATTAATTGATGAGATCGAACTGAGGTCGCAATTCTTAATTTGTCAAAACAGTATTATGGTTGGTGTGTTAACAATATATTGGAGAGCAAGATCAAAGAGCGAAACCTTAAGTAGTTTTCAAAAGATATATCCAACAGCCCTAAGTCGAGACCAGCTAATCTGTCATACTTACGTAGGCCATACACATAACGTACTGCACTATTAAACGCGACTTTCAGTTTACGTTTACTAACATAGTTGCAATTAAAGTATATTTCGCATCCATAGATCAAAATTGGTATTATCAAAGCCTACACAAGAAATAAACGTATTTTAACGGTTGTAAACGACTGAGTTACCCATAATGTACGTAGTGCTCCATACACCTTTCCAACAAGTGAATTTATATGGTTATCCCAAGTTAGGTAGCGATTAAAAGTAACCCCCAGATTTTTTGCAGTTTCCACATAAACAATACGAGTATTGCCCAAAACAATTGGAGGAAAATACTTAAGATCAATATTTTTCCTTGATATTACCAGACACTTAGATTTGTTTGGGTTTAAAATGAGACCATTCAACTTGGACCAATTTAAAATATTCCCTATGTCTTCACTAACGCAAGCAGCTACATGCTCAATTAGCCCAAGAGGGCAGCTTATGTACATTTGGACGTCATCCGCGTACAAGTGGATGGAGCAGTTTTCAATAATTGATGGAAGTTCATTGACATACATAGAAAATAGTAGAGGACCAAGTATCGAACCCTGAGGAACACCGGAACCATTAGGCGAAAAATCGGATAAAATATCACCCATTAAAACCGCTTGTTTTCTGTTACTTAGATAGGAATAGATTAATCTAGGAGCACCTGGTGAAAAATTAAATTAAAATTTTGCAAAAGCTTTCTACACAAGTTAACATGATTGACTGTGTCAAAAGCCTTAGAGAAATCAAGCAGTACTAAAAATGTAACCTCGTCTTTATCCAACTTTTGCCTAATATCTTCTGTGACACTTAACAGTGCCGTAATACAACTGTGCTTTTCACGAAAACCAGATTGTTTTCGTGTGAGCAACCATTTTCCAGTAAGATAAAAACTTATTTGTTTTTGCAGAATCCTTTCAAAGACTTTTGACAAGAAGGGTAAAACTGCAATAGGCCTAAATTCATCGCCTTTGACATTTTTGGGAATAGGGATAATTTTATCTAGCTTCCAAAAGTGCGGATATGCACCAGACATAAGAATATTATTAAAAATGAAGGTAAGGAAGGGCAATACTATTGGCAGTATCATTTTCAAAAATTGAGGGTGAATTTCGTCCAACCCAACTGTATTCGACCTTATAGAAAGTACACATTCAACAACATCAACGTCATCTACCGACCGAAAACCAAAACCAGATACGTCTGATTGATCCATAAAAACAAAAGAATCCATGTTCACAGAAGGAAGATGTTGCGATGGTACTGTACGATGTTTTGTTGAGGGCATTTACATCCACGTCACCAACTGCACAGCTTATTGACTTTCCAATGCCAGTTTTTCTTAGATTAGTCCACAATTAACGTCCGTTCAGAGAAGTACATAGCTTGACAGAGTACATTTGGTATTTGACTATTCGTATTTCTTGTGTGACTTTATTGCGAAGTATACAATATATCTGCCTTAACTCATATAACCTGTATCGTTTCCAATTTTTGTAAGCATCGTCCCGTTTCTGCATTTAAATACGTATATTATTGGTGAACAATGGTTTTTCACTAGGCTTAAAGATCTTAGTTATTAAAGGTACGTGAATATCAAATAGTGTTTTAATATTGTCAGTTAAGAATGGTAACTGCTCATTTGAGGATGACATATAAAAAATACGAACCCAATTTTTGAATCTAGTATCCCCTTCTAAGCGCTGAATATTTATGTTATGAAAATCCCGATATATAACTTTATAATACGAGTAATCAAAATTGAACTTAAAAGTTAAAAAAAAATAAAGTCATGCTGAGAAAAAACAGGTGCAGAAAGCTGATCGTACAAGGCTACGTCGCTAATATTTCAAACAAAAAACAAGTTTAACGTATATTGCTACACCTCCCCCGACACGGCCCTTTCTATTTAATCGAAAAATTTCATAACCCTTTAAACTACAAACCTCATCATTAAGTTCGTCTCTTAACCAAGTTTCCGTAACGCAAATTACATCAACATCCGATTCAATAAAAAGATCCCGAAGATCGTCAATTTTCGGCAATAAACTTTGCGCATTTATGTGACAAATACGGATACCACATTTCTGATTACTCAGAACTCTAACCATAGAGTGCAATGTACTGTGAATAGCTACAAACAAGAATACAAAAGTTTAGAAATAAATATAGTAAAATAGGGAAAAAAATCTAGAAAAAGGAAAGAATTATCAAAAAAAAAAGAAAATAATATTTTAAATTAACTATATTCAAAATTAGATAGAAAAAAAAAGAAAATTTAATATACAATTTTTTTTTTGTTTAAGAAAACAAAAATTAATTTAAAATAAAAATTATAAATAATAATATTAATATTCATTCAGATCTTCTAAACTGGCAATGTCTTCGAGTCCCTCGATGCATTCAACTCACACGGCTGTGTCCACATTATGACGTTGGACATACACAATTCCTCGAGTGGTGAACACGGAAGAAAGTTGTTTACTTTATTTCAATTCAAGTGCGCACTTTAATATTGTTCTGTTTAATTGCGATAAGCTATCCCGAATAATGATAGAAGATGAAGATGAGGTGAATATCACTAAGTCAAAGTTGTTTATTGTTTTTTTTTTCGATAATTTTTTTTGTCATGTCATAATTTTGTTTGACATAGTTTTTGTCGTACGGTGAATTTAATTTGATCATTATCCTGGGATTGCTAGCTAGTGTTAAGTTTAGGACGAGTGCGGTAAATATTAGTTATAGTTGGTGGTTTAATATTAATAGTGTTGCATATTAAGTTGAAGATCGATTTTAGATTTTCGTTAGGCAAGCACGGAATACCGAAAATAAAAGCATCTTTCGCGACTAAACGATTTTCATATCTGTCAATTGATTGTTTTTCTTTCTTTAATTCATCGGTTGTGTGATTTAATTGTGTATTTATGCTAGTAAGTTCAATGGTTTTATCAGCAAGAAATGTTTTGGTTTTTTTACACTCAGAAGTTACGTCAGTTAATGACAATTTAAGATTGTTTACTTCTGTGGAAAGTGAAACAATTTCCGTTTGCATATGAATTTGTGATGATTCTAATTGAACCACTCTTTTGTTCATGTCACTGATACTATTTTGTAGGTCTTTAATTTCGCGCCCTAGTTCGTCTGTGATTTTTTTTTCAGACTCATCCATTTTTGTAGTTAACAGTGAAACAATAAACTTACTTTGTTGTTTAGGCTTTTCATCCATCCAGATTTTATCTTTATTATGCATGACTTTTTTTGACGATTGTTGTAAAGGGGATAAAGAGCTTCGTTAAATTAGATGACATTTGTGTGTTTAATAATATCAACTATTGTTAACAGTGAGATATAGTGGTAGTTAAAGAAAAGTTGTGTGGGTGAAAATTCAAACTTAAGAGAACTCAATGAATGTACATAAAGTATATAGATGTGCAAATAATAAGAAGAAAAAAAATGGGTAAGGAAAACTAAATCACTTTTATTCTTGGTCTTAAAAGCAAAATCTTGGTCACTTTCATAAACAAACTATAAAAAATTATAAGTGTATGTCAACAAGAGATCTTAAACTGTTTTTAACTAAATTTTGAAAGCGTTTTCGGTAAAAAAAAAATGTAACAGTATCACCAGATCAGAAACACGTCAACTCAGAAGCTTTTCATTATACAAAATGTATTTGTTTTTTAAAAACCGAAAAAACTTTGTTTTTGAAAACTTGAGTATGCAGTTTTATTACCACTTTTAGAGAGCATTTGCATAAACAAGTAATTTTAATCGATCCGTCCAATAGTGAGAAAGTCGAAAATATCTAAAGAGGTTCTATGGGAAGTACCGTTAACAAGTAAGCAAAATAAAATATATTTATACTTAAAAATGGACATTACTAATGTAAGAATACGCAAATTTTTTTTTTTTATTCTATAGGCCATTTTTGAGAAATAAATTTCCTTCTTAACGGTTTTTTATCATGAGTACCTCCCGTACTTGTTTTTTTTTTTATTTTAGGAAAATAGTTTTCTTGACTATTCATGATAATGTCAAAAACCTACCAAATATAAAGTTTCGAAAAAATATATTGAGCCGTTTTCGAAATTTTGGGTTTTCAAAAATAGAATTTTTTTTTATTTAATTTACAAAAATATTTTTTTTTTTTTGAAAAATGTCGGTATGCAATAGTGTTTAGACTTTCTAGGATCTTCTGGGTAAAAAACTTCAAAAAAATCAAATTATCCGTTTCTCAGAAAATCGAAAACCAAAAAATATGATTCCACTAGAGGTACAAAAAATTACTATTTTTTCCGAGAAAAAAAATTACCAAAATGTACCCTTTCCTTTTGTTAATGAACTGATTTTTTTTTAAATCGATGGAGCGGTTTTTATAAAATATCAGATTTTTATTTTTGGTCAAAAATCAAAGCAAATCTATCCAACCGTTTAGGCTGTAGACTCGAGGACAGACTGACAGACAGACGGAATTGCGGGACACACTTTTTGGTGTTCTGTATGATCGTAATGTCATTTTTTTAATAATGTCATTGTTAGAATTTTTTTTACGAATGCATAACTTGCCTTATAGTACCTAATCGCAAGTAAAATTAGATAATTCCAGATAATAGGTACGTTATAATACCGCAAGTATAATTAATTTTAATTCTTTAAATTTGAACGCTTTATCTTAATATATTATAAGAATGTTAATTTGAGATAGATTATAATGATGAGATGCAACTAACCATTATATTTATTTTAATTTTTATTATCTTAGTTTATCTTATCTTAACAGGATGGATACAAACAAAATAATCCTACCTTACGGTGCTTTAGGACGTCAATTACGATAGTTTAACAGCAGATCACCAGCTTATTCTGTACATACAATTATTTTATAGATAGTGTAAGATTGCTCTCGTTCTTCAGTAATATTTCTTTTATTATGTTCACATATCTGCGCTTAAATATTTTTTAATATCATAGGTACTATGTAAGTATATTTTTATTTTCTGCACACAACATATCCATACATATAAGAATTATCAAAGAACGTTTTAAGTTTCCAATTTCATAGTATTTATTATGAAAACACTATTTTGATTTTTTTTACGTTTTTCTAAACCGCTCGAAACCAAATATTATTAAATTTATTACACACCTACAATATCCCGATCCGAGAATATAGATTCTTTTCTCACGATGATGATGATGCCTGAACAGTATAACGTCCCTTGTCGTGTACCATTTCAGTTTTGGGAGCGGCCCCTTATTTTCAGTTTCCAATTTTTCCTTATGGGCTTTTCCAAGGTTTTCCTATTCGTTTTATTTTGTCGTTTTTTTTAACATTTTATAAATTTTAGATGCACATTTATTAGATTTATAATAATAACATAACGTAGTTTTTGATATTAAAAATTTAATAGATTTTTCATTTAACTTTTATACAAAAATTATAGAACCAAGCAAAGATGATGAAAAATAAAGGATGATTTTTGTTTTTTAAAATATACAAAAAAATACAAAAATGTATTTGCACAAAGATATAAAGGAAAAATAATTTAAAACCTTCATCTGTGCTCTCAATTTCATACTGGACACATTTTTGTAAGGACTTTAGGAAGCTTTTTATAAGTTCCAATGTAAAGCGCTTGAATTTGAGTACCAAGAGCATAATGAATATAAAAAAGAGTGTATTATGAACAACAGCTACAGGCATTTATGTATGTGTGGTGTAGAATAAAAGGTGGGATTTTGCTATTATTGTAAGAGATAGCCTTTTTCTCTTAAGGTACGGTGTAACAATAGATTAATGAATAGTTTACTCAGGGTTGGCCGAACTGTCACTTTTTTGTATAAACTACATTAACTACGTGTGCTACGTAGTCAGTGTAGTTAAATGTAGTGAATGTAGTAAATGAAACAAATTGTAGCAGACGAAGTTTCAAATGTCAAATCGTCTGAAATGTCATTTCATTTTGAAGTTTGAACTCATATTCATTTATCATTTTTTTTGTATTTGGCGACTATTGAAGGAGTTAAAGTTTTTGTCAGAATAAAAATACGAGATTGTCACAGTTTTTTGGACGCTTTCAAGTTTTTCTCGCACTGGTTTTTTGTCATAAGAAACCGACTTGGGCCAGGAAAATCCAAAAAACTTGTTCACATTCACTATACGTTGAAAATTAATGATAATAAATGAGATGATTATTGAATGTATTTTTGAGTTAATTTTTTTTTACTTTTTTGTGCTTTAGGCACGATTTAGAAAAAAAGGCCAATTAAAGCAAATTATATATGGCACAAGAAAAAAATTTGTGATACCCCTATTTCTCTACCTATGCCTATACATTTTATTGACCGGAATCCGGTTTCATTGAACTTGGGTCCTTCGGTGAGATATTTTTTTATTCAAAATTTTGGAATTTGTTCATATCCGGTTTAAATTCTTTTGATTTTATTAATTTACTACGTGAATGTGGCAGACGTAGAAAATTGTAGTAAATAAGACACGTCCTTTATTCCATTTACTACATTTAGTTTTTGACGTAGAAAATAGAATATAGTTAATTCGGCCAACTTTCTTACTGACACTAATAAAATAAGAAGCAAGAAAAGCTTTTTAATTAGGCAGGTAATATTGTGCGCAACATTAAAAACTGTGAGATTTTAATAAAAGTACGGCCCGGCTTTTTAAAATCGATCACATTATATGCAAAATATTTATTCTTAATGGAAATTTCTACATATATTTTTAAAGTCATTTTTCACTTAATTTTTGTATATACAAAATTTCTTACATTTTTTCTAAACAAAAATTGGGATGACAATTTTAAGTATTTAATAATATAAACCGAAAAACAAACTTTCAGTTAAAAACGTCAACCAGTTTTCGAAAGATTGAATTTTCAAAAAAAAAAATATTTTTTTTTTTTTAAATCCAAAAGCTCCTGTATAAAAATGTTGATCGAAATCCGTTGAGCCGCTTATGAGAAAGTCGAAAATTAAAAAAATGTTTGTATGGCAGGTACAAAATATGTCAAAAATTACGGACAGACTGACGGAATTGCGGAACCCACTTTTTTGTTGTTCTCCATCATTGTAATGTCAAGATTGATTAAAATCCCGAGTTCGATTTTTTTGTTCAAATGCAAAACGTGCCCTACAGTACATATATCGCAAGTAAAGAGAAAGCACAATGAAGTAATAAGGACAGATAGAGAGAACTAATAAAACATTTCGGAAAATTTAAAATAGAAGCAGTTTTTTGGAAATACCTATTGAAAAGTGATTTTTTTGCTGAAAATCCAAAAAAATTATTTCTCGAAAATTTTAGGTATACATTATTATTTAGAATTATACCGTACACATTTTTTTATCGAAATCTGTCAAGCCGTTAAAGAGAAAGTCGAAAATCAACACGATTCTATGTCAGGTCAGGTTAATATGGTTGTATGTAATTTTTTTTAGACCAACATCTAGACTTTGCGTACAAAAACAATAGTGCAAAGATTTTTGCTTATTAAATTCGAAAGAGTCGTTTGCGAGACAATTAAGATTTATCGTTTAGGCTTATGCTACAAGAAATTATATGGCAGGTTTGTTATTTTTGAGAGTTTTAATTTAAAAATTGAGTAATATGGTAATTAAAGAAAACGTGCCAATTAAACCAAAACAATTAAATTCAGTAGTCATTAAATAATAGCTTTCTCTTCCATATTACTATACTTAAAATATTTGATATTGAACACTTATAAATTTAGAACTTGGGGTACTTTTAGATCTATACTTTTCACGGCTGACTTATTACGCAAAGGGTTTTGTATATAGAAGAATTGGACTACTTCCTAACCGTGTGGTTTTGGTGTGATTATTATAACTTGAAAGCACGCGATACATCAACTCATTAAAATTTGAATATTTCACTCGTATATCATTAAGTGGCGTAGTGGAAAAGTGCTCGGACAGTTGATCAGAACGACCTGAGTTTCGAATTAAGGAAAATGATGTAAGTAAATTGAATTTTTTTTAAATTACATTAAATTATATACATTTCAGATAAGCCAAAAAGCAGTTCCCTAAGTCTTAAATGTTGAAAAATATGGAGATATCAGGGGCGAACGCAGGCGGGTTGAAACCCTCATCAAAAATTCACTTCCCTATTTGCAAATACATTTAGTAAAAGCCAGTCGCCAGAGGAACCTAGATAATTTAATTACGAAGGTGATCTTGAAGAATTTTTTCGTCGGTCTATCTAAGTTCTTCTCTTGGACAATTTATTCATGCAATTAAAAAATAGATTTCTCGACCATCGTGAATTGCTTTCCAAATTCAAAATATTTTGGCGAAAAATGTGCAAAACTTGAAGAAGTAGAAATAAAAAGGTCTGCTGAGGTGTTTGCCCAAGAATTGCCACATGATGTAAACTTATGCTTAAATGATTTTCTAGTCAAATTGAAAATGTGGAGCAGCTTAAACGTATTTCTTTAATTTTCTTGATATATTGTCACTATTAAATTAACTAGTTGCAGGCATTGCTTGCGTATGCCAATTGAAAAATGGCCCAAAAACTGTATAGACCTGTTAAATGTTTGCGAATCGTCCTTATATTAAACAGTTCACTGCTTTATGTAGATCGGTGCGATATTTTCATATTATTTGAGTAATGATGTCCGTGCAGGCGCGTGGTGGCGTTTTAGGGGCGTTTTTTTTTCAGGATAAAGTTGAAAGAAGCACTGCCTTTCCGAATGCAGTAGGCTTTTACAGTAATATAATATGGATTCCTATTAAGATGAATTATGAAACTATATTTTTTAATAAAATTAGTTTTTGAATTATATTTGGTATAATTGCTTTTAAAATGGATTTTAAGAAACAATGAATGAAAAAAGGAGAAGGGACTTTTTTTATTTTAAATCCCGGTAGCAAATTTTCTCCCACCACGAACGTGTGTCCGTGAATGGAATGGAATCTTTTAACAAGGGAAATGCACTTTAAAAACTCTTCAAAATGCTCATCTAATATATCTTGACGATGAGTTTTTAAAAACTCACAAATGGTTTTCAGTATTAATTCTGATTCCATTTTTTGGTTTTTTACTATAGATGTTGCTTCTTATAGTATTGGATGCTTACCAACAATTTTATATATATATTTTTTTTAAATGAAGAATAAACATCTTAAAGGTAGAAACATAGTCATTTTTAAGACCCCTACTCCTTTAATCTCGATCTATAGATACTAAAGGTACTTTAGGAAATAAACTCTTCATGACCATATTAACTTTTCTTTCAATTTTTTCATCAATATCAATTATATCCTTTGGTTTTCTGGATAGTGTTAATATGTTCATGTTTTCCCTCTTTAATTTTTTAAAGTTTCTTTTAAGGAAGAGTCGATGTTGTTTCTTAATATGATGCTTTCCTTATTCATAGTTGAAATTATAACCTTTAAAGTAGAGTCTATATGATTTCTTTTACTATTTTCCTTAAGATTTAACTGCTCAACAAAATAATCTTTAGTGACTGCTTGATGTGTTTCCTCAGGTCTGTCAACATTGTTTAACTGTTTATTATCTATATCAAAGTCGCCACTCGGCAAGAGTTTAAATCCTGTTCCTGGAGATCCTATAGGACCTTTGTTTTTTGGAACAGTGTTGAAGTTCCTACCGAACTTGTCAACATTCATTGCTTATATGTAAAGAATATTGTTTTGTATAATACTAATATATAATATTTGATTCCTTAAGTTCTTCAATTATTGAACTTATTTCATTCTGGTGGTTATCGTTACGAGCATTTTTAGATGCAACAAGATCCTTTATTATTTGGTTATATTTTACACCTCTGTTACTCTTGATTCGAGAAGAATTGTCATGATTTATTCTATATGCATCAGTTTTTTGTAGTCTGTTTTGATAATTTGCGTGTTTGGATCAAAATATGGACCATACGTTGTATCACGATTAAAATCTCATAAAAGTTTTTGTTTATTGACAGAAGATGATTTATTGGAGAAGTAGTAACAAAGTTTGTTGGGGTACTGAATAAAAAAGTATTATCTGGACTATCCAAATCTAGTGATGGTGATCCCGCGGTTCATTATCTTCTTCCTCATCCTTATTATTAAAATATTTGAAATGTAATGTAATGTGAATGGCAATGGCGCAGTGCTTCATTGCTAACTAGGACGTGTGGGTTCGATCCCCACGCTAGGCACATTCTTTTCTATACCTCCAATTTTAATTTGATGCCGCCTATGGGCTAAAATGAAACAGTCAATACCTGGTTCTCAAATCCACTGTGCCAAACTAGTGCCGTGCAATTCAGGTTGCATTTAAAAGACCTTAGGTCTTTCAGGCATATAGTTAAATTTAAAAACAAATGTAACTTGCGGTGTTTTAATGTCATCGTCCTGTTTAGTTTCTTCTTTTTTTAAATTTCCCACCAATTTTTTCAGCGGTTGAACAATAGGCTTGAAAGTATTTTCCAAATCAGATTATCTCATCATTTTACCAGTTGAAAATATTTATTTTTTAGCACAGCTTTTGTTTTTATCAGATATATTAACACGTTCTCCTCCATTTCAGAAGTGTTAAAATATTAGGTATTATTAAAAGGTAGGTATTTATTTTTCTTGATTTCAAGACTAGTTTCCCCAAACTGTGTTGAATTTGTAATATGTTGCTTTTAAATGATAAATGAATATTTATAGTATTGCAAATTTGTGAAAACTATTTTTGGATCGGCCTTTTTCAATACTACTTTCTTTATCTATAACCAGAAATCCGAAATTATCAGACCAGCAATGAGAGCACAATTCTTTAAATTGATTGAATGTCATATCGTAGTTTATATGATCTTTGTAATCATGTTTCAAATTTAACCCGTCTTGTTTGAAAAGAATAATAAAATTAGCATTGTCTCTAATCAAACGTTTTGGTATATGGGTATAGGACTGGCATAAATAAAAACTGTCAACCCCATTATGACGACCCATACAAAAATAATCTCTTATGTTATTTTGTTTCTGACATGCGACATCATCGAATACAAATATTGAATTATTTTTGGCTTCTGATCGGGGCATTATCTCGGAATTATTTGAGAATTCATTGTATTCCATACCTTTCACAAATGTAACCAATATTTTAAGATACTTGTATTTTTGTTCATGTAAGGACTATTTTCAAACTTTGATCCGTTGGTATCAAGAAGAATGCTTAGCATCACAACACGGTTTTCGCGAAATTATCGGTTTTGGCTGAAAACCTAAAGCGAAAACACAGTATTCCCATACATTTTTCATAAACCACTCGTTTTGATAAACTACAAGTTTTAAATAAAACCTGTCGAAAACATGTTGGATTTGCAAGATGAACTAAACAAACACACCTTATGAAACATTCAGTGCTCAATTAATCTTTACATAAATGGCTGACTGGTTGCTGCCAGGAAAAACGAAAAAAAAAACAGCTGTCTCGGGTAATTCCAATTTCAATTCAAAACGTATTTGTTGTTGTCTGTGGTGCCAAAATAATTGAAATGTCAAACGAAAACTTGTAAATGCTCAGTGTGAACGGTTTTCGAGTTTTCGCAAACTTTTAGCTGAAAACCAGGTTTTCGGTTTGGTGTGAAAAGCCTATTAATAACTTCTGACTGCTTTTCGAAGCGCATAATGCTGACTAACAGCTTTTGGTGTGTAAATCATAATATGATTGAGCATAATAATCGAACTCAGTATCATAGTAAAAGAAAATCAATCAAAGGTGAAGGGTTTTTGAATAAAGTTATAGATAACTTACCAATTGAACCACAGCTTCCTTTTTATAATTATTGTGGTCCTGGGGAAAAATTGGAAGAACGCTTACGCAGAGGAGATAAAGGAATTAATCCCCGGAATGAAGCGTGTCGCTTACATGATATTGCATATTTGAAGAGTAGCTTAGTCTCATATCGACACGTTGGTGATAAGATTCTTACTAACCAAGCGCGGAGAAGATTTAAAGCAAACGAGTCTTCAACGTCTGAGAAGGTAAGCGGACTTTTAGTCACCAACATGATGAAAGCAAGGACAAAATTTGGTATGGGTAATAACGATACTAACAAAAGTAAAAAAAGAGCTAGTAAACCAAAAAAAAGCCTTGTAAAACAAACATTTTTAAATAGGCAATAACCTAGGCAAGAAATGCAATAAAAAATAATGTTAGTTGGTGTGGCACAACATCTATGGCTAATATAGCTGTAAAAGCTGCAAGAAATGTTCCTAAAAATAAGACAAATTAGCATATTAAAACGCCAAGAATAATTCCACTTCCAAAGAGTGGTGGTTTTCTTCAATTTTTAGCTCCTGTTCTAGCTGGTTTATTAGCTATTGGATCTTTAAGCGGTGGAGGAGTTGCTGTTGCAAGAGCTTTGAATGATGCGCGGAATGTTAAAAGAGCTTTTGAAGAAAACAAATGACATAATCAGGCTATGGAGGCAGTTGTTATTAAAGGAAAGGGGTTATACTTAAAACCATATAAAAATGGTCTTGGTTTATTTTTAAGCACTCCTAATACAAAAAACTGATGGATTTGCTATCTAACAGACCCTTAAATAATCACGATATTCTGAGGTTTGGAAGGAAATATTTCAAACATTTTATAAGAGCTTTTATGCGAGACTCGTTACCGAAAACATCTATAAATAAAGAATGCGGTGTTATAAATTTGGATAATGAAATTGGTAATATCACTCATTGGGAAGCATATAATAAATTAAAAAAATAATACTATAAAGTATTTTGATAGTTTTGGAAATTTCAGACCTCCAGCCGAAGTAATAAACTGTCTGGGTAATCAGATAAATTATATTGAAGAGCAAGATTTTGATACCTTTATATGCGGCCATTTATGTTTAAAGTTTTTATTAAAGCAATGTTATAATATTTTCAAAAACTAAAATAATAATTCAATAAAATGATATGAACAATTCAAAATTGTGTCATTTGTCTTTTAATCAGGATGTCGTTAACATTGACATTAAGTGGGAATAAAACCACTCTCAATGCTTAGTATTTTTTAAAATCTGCATAATTATGTTTGTGGACTTATAGATTTCCAAACATATAACTCTATACCAAATGTAGATGAGTTTAATAACTTGCTGCATGAAGAAGATAATATTGTATCGTTTCCTATTGGTTCATATGAGATAGAAGATATACATAAATAATTTAATACAAAAGAAAAACAAATGAACAAAAAAAAAAGTTTAAGAAAAAGTGAAATTAAATTCAAGGCTAACAATAATACTTTGAAATATGAAATTTTCAGCTCAGAAAATATCGACTTCTCTAAACCGCATTCTATTGGAACTCTTTTAGGATTTAGTAACAAACTGCTGGAGGTAAATGTTGTACATGAGTCTGATCTTTAAGTGTACATAAGCAGATTTAATGTCATACCCATTGAATGCAATATCATAGATGGGACATACATTAATAATTAATCGGCACACATTTTACATGAATTTGCTGTTAAAGCAAGTCCAGGCTATAAAATCATAGAAGTTCCCAGGAATATTATTTATTTGCCTGTGAACGTCAAACGAATAACATCCCTGTGGAGAGAAAATAACGGTTCGATTACATTTACAGCCACAACCATGATTGTATATGAAAGTTTAATCAACACAAATCCTTATAAGAACACTGAAGAAAACCATTTATTACTCAATCAAAGTTATAACCTTACAAAACATAATCAGTCTTTTTTATTATCATTAATGTTGAATATTTTCCAAGAACCTGAGATCAGTGAAAGTATTTCTAAATATGAATATCATACTTATTCACCATATCAAAACATGACATCATTCAGATTTGTATACAACATCAAAATCTTAATGTTCTTCCTTCAGAAAGTTTTTTATACGTTGAAGGATCACCATGGAAGACAGATGGAAAAGAAATAACTAGCACAAAACTTGTAAACAATGCAATGGCTTTTCTTTTTGATGAAATACGATATGAACTAAATGGAAAGGAAATTGACTACAATCGAAATGTTGGGATTACAACAACAATCAAAAACTATTTATCTCTGACTAAAAATGAGAGTGATATGCTTTTAAATGCGTCTTGGTCTCCTCACTCAGATATTGAATTGAAACCATTTCATTTTAATTACTGTATTCCATTGAATAGACTTTTGGGTTTCGCCGAAGATTATAGAAAAATTATCCTCAATGCTTGCCATGATCTGATTCTTACTCGTGCTAGGATGGATAAAAACATGCTCATCTCACCAACTGATTAAAATGTTCAAGTAAAACTTCATAAGGTGCAGTGGAGAATACCGCACGTGACTTTATCTGATTCGATGAAATTAAATCTATATAAATCTATAAATACAAATAGTTTTATGAATATTGCTTTCCGAAACTGGGATCTCTATAAATATCCCATGTTAACAAGATCTGATCATTACATCTTCAACGTCAAGACAAGAGCACAAATAGAAAAACCTAGATACATTATTGTTGCACTACAAACTGAAAAAATAAAAAAAATAACTGCTGATCCTACAACATTTGATCATTGTGATCTAACAGACTTAAAAATATATCTTAACTCCGATGTATATCCGCATGAAGACCTCAATATTTCTTTCGAAAAAAAAAACAGATATAGCTTATTTTACAAAATGTATACGGACTTTAAAAAAACTTACCACAATAAATCCAGCACTGAACCTCTACTTTCTTGGGATGTATTTAAATCACGTGATCCCATTTTCGTAATAGACTGCAGACGTCAAAATGAAACATTGACGACAGGACCTATCGATATACGCTTGGAAAAGAGAACATCCAAAAATATTCATTACTGCAAATACTTCAGCTTACTGCCTTATGCGTCATGATACAATTATTATTATTATCAAGTAGTAACAAGAATTGTTTGAAAATTAAATTAAATTAAATTAAATTGATTAAATTTTATTAAATTTTTGCTTAAGCACTCTTTCTTTCCATTTAATTACGACGATATACTCTACATTCAAACCTAACGTCTAAACCTCATAATCGCGTTCATAACATTGTTTGGGTTTTTTACATCGTCGTTGGGTTCTTAACATCATGTTTTTGGGTTATAAACTTCGTTGTTTTTGGTTTCTTACTCAAGCAAGTGATACGGTGCGGTGCAGGACAAAAAAAAATTTTAAAAAGTGCAGGACAAAAAAAAATAAAAAAAAGATAAGAATTGCCGCATATTTTCTATCTCACTTCTGACGGATGCATGCATGCATCCAACTTAATTAATCATCTCATTACATCCCAATAAAAATAACAATTATTTCCACCTAAAAAAAAAACCGACAAGAATTTGTCGTAAAAAATCTATGTCACTTCTGACTCAATGAGAATTTGTCGTAAATAATCTATGTTACTTCTCGCTCAATGAGAATTTAACGCAAAAAATCTATGTTACTTCTGGCTCAAAAATGCATGCTCTTATTGAAAATACGAAACCACGCCCAAAAAACAGAAAATCCAATGAGAATTAGAAATTGCAAACAGAAAGAGTACAGTAGTATGGATAGGTAACTTCTGGCTCTACTCCATTATTTCTAACCAAAAAACAGAAATCCCAACTAGAACAACAAATATCAATTACAATTTATCATTATTTCCAACCAAACAACAAATAAAAAACCAATAAGAATGGCATGCATGCACGTGCCGTGCCGTGCCGAGTTGAGCCAGAAGTTACCTATCCATACTACTCCCACGCTTTCGTTGGTTGGCTATTTGTTTTAAAAGTTTTGAACGTTAAGTCGATTTCTTGAAAAAAACAAACAGTAGTATTGATACTGCCAAAAAAATATTTTAATTCCGTAAAATGAAACGTAAGCATAGCTAGAATAAAGTTAGCCATTGGACAATCATCAAGTACTTTATTTTTAACACCACCCACTTCCCCAGACATAACTGCGGCACCATCGTAAGATTGAGCAATTAGTTTGTCCTTGAAGGAGAATACGAGTATATCAAGTATATTAAAAAATATGCTTTGTCAGCTCATCTGCGTTGTGAGACCCACTAACGTCAAAAAAAACCAAGAAACTTTTCTTCAACCTCCGAAAGGTACCGTAGAACGGCACTCCAAACACTTCGAGAGTTGGAAAAAAGAAGGCAAGGAAAACAAACCATTTTATTTAATTTACAACTCCCTGTCAATCAAGTATACTTTTGTTACAATGTTATACTTTACGTTAAAATGGGAAGCGATAAACAATCTAATCTTTTGGGTTTTAATCTATTTTCATGGAAGGGGTAAGCGTCCTAACTCTTCAACTTTTTTGCTGAATAAAATTATTTGACTCCTCTAAGAGTCATATTCAATAAAACTTACTACTCAAAAACTCTTCACTTTTTTAGCACTTTTAATTTGAATGTTTCAAATCTAAATGTTCAATATTTTCAAAATTCACAAAAAACACACAATCAATTAAGGTATATTGCACTGTGTTCTCCTTGTCAACTTAATTTTTTAAATAAGTTTAAACATCATTGGGATTCATTGGGGCCAGTTGTGCAATACTATTGAAATTGCAGTTATTTTCTGCACTTTCAGCCAAAAATAAATTGAATCTAATATCAATGTTAGTGGATAGTGGAGTGGCAACCTTAAACTTTAAGATACAGGATTCAGTCAAGGGCGAGTTACACATAAATTCATAAAATAAGTCAAAATGAAGCGGTGTGTTTGTTTGTTTGTGCTATACCGATTTTTTTTCTTTGAATGAACTATTTTTTTTAACAAGCAGAATGCAGAAACCTACCTCAACCATTGTATATAAAATATATTCTATATACAATGCCTCAACGTCAACCATTTGTTATTTTTCTTTGTTTTTTATTTTGTATAGCTCACTAGAATCGCCCTTCATATTTCAAATATGGATTCCTTAAGCTGTCTAATCTGTAAAAAATCTTCTAGCGCTCTAACAGTTTTTTGTGCCATATGCTTGCAACAAGTTCATGTTGAATGCATAGGTATAAAAGGTAAAGATGGATAAATTCATCTCTATAGCTGGCTTACGTTATTATTGAACTAAGCATGAGAAAATCTCGTTGGATAAATTACATTGGAAAGTCCTTAAACTCCACAATTTTTTCGGGCATTCAAAATATATTCGATTTTGATGTTTTATCATCAAAAATAATTAATGCAGGTTTTAGGGCCATTGAATGTCCGCAAACAAACTCCGAAATGCAAGTACCATTGATTTTGCTGACGCCTTCACAACTTGCAAACGAAAGTCGACCAGATCGATGTAAGAACCCGACGGAAAAAACTTTTCAGCAACAAAATGAACATCTGGAACCTGAAGTATTAGAGCAATCTTCGTCATCTTTACTGCAGCCCAGACTTCTTCGTCAGAATATTGGTCGGAAACCCGAGAAGGCTATATTGGTAACCGTAGCAATGAAACCTCTGAAGCAACCAAAAATTCAATCCAACGATGAGTCTACTGGCGGTCCATCGGTTTCCTCAATAGCTTCCATTGCGGATGAGAGGATTTCTGACCCGGCAGGATTCTTATCTGATAGTATTGGACTGTTGCCCTCAGCTTCCGCAGAAAAACTCACCAAATTTAAGCTGAATGCAGATCGGAGCTACTCTTCCTTCATAATTGATGTAAAGCGTAATAATGATATTTTAAAAATATTAAATGATGAGAAATTCTGACCGGTTACCTCTATTGTTCACCCTTTTCGGAAACGACCTACTGTAGCCAAAGAGAGATTAAATTTACGAAATACTCAATGAGTTTTTTCTCAACGTTCTACCAAAATATTGTTGGATTGAAGACAAAACTAAAATCCATTTTTGCTTCAAGTCTTGGGCTTAACTATGATGCAATACTTTTTACTGAAACATGGTTAGATAAATCTATTCTGGACAAGGAAATACTATGTAGTTCATACCAAATCTTTCGGTCGGATTGCTCTTCTTTAACTAGCAGTAAAACGTCTGGTGGTGGAGTATTAATTGCCATTAGAAATTGCTACAACTCTAAAATTATCCCTGTAACCTCTGTAAGCGTAGAAATGATATGTTTTCCTGATGAATCCCAACGACTGGTTACAACTTGTTGGTAATTTTATAATATCTGACATCGAATGGGTAGTTTTTCAAGAAGATGACAAATTTTTGTCTGCTACATCGTTGGCCTCAGAAATGAGTATTTATTTTCTACACTCAATGTGCTCTTTAGCCTTAAACCTAGTTAATCCGTTTCAAAATGAAAATGGTAATTTTCTCGACCTCGTATTTACGGATGATGTAAATGGCTTCAAGGTGCAAAGATCGTGCCCTTTATTCGATAATGTCAGATTTCACCCCTGTTTTGAAATTTTATTGGAAATGCCGACCTCTGTATGTGCAAATCAATACGATCATGGTTATGAATTTGACTTTAAAAAAACTGATTTTGAAAAACTCAATATTGATTTTCTCAATTTCACTGGGATAGAGTCTTTCGTAATATGCATGCTAGTAAAGCAACTGATACTTTTTATGACATATTATATAACAGCTTTTTGAAAACAATACATGTTCGTCGCATCAAAATTGTTGATAGTTGTGTTCCTTGGCTCACACCCTTCCTAAAAAGACTTAAAAACAAAAAAACAAAACTCCACAACAACTTAAATTCAAGTTTACAGTTTCCATTGCTCAAGAGTTCAGCAGATTAAGAAGAGAGTTCCAAGCAAATCAAGGGCAGCATACAGTAACTACATCAGATCTATGAAAGATAATTTTATCTTGAATCCATCATCTTTTTGGAAATTAGTTAAAAATAAGAGAAAAGTGGCTGAGTTTCCATCTTACATAAATTTGGGTCAAAGATCTTCAAATTATAGCGTAGAGGTCTGTGATATGTTTGCAGAAATGTTTAAATGCATCTACAAATGTAATAATGGGTTGTCTGGGCAGCATCGAATTACTTCTAATATGAGCATTATAAATGACTTTCCATTTATTCAAGAAAACGATGTGACAAGTGCAATAAAGAAGCTTAATTACTCACTTTCTACTGGACCTGATAATGTCCTGTCCTGTACATTAATAAACTGCCGTCATTCCTTGGCCAGTGCTTTATGTTATTTGTTTAACCTGTCTTTGACATCTTCTCTTTTCCCGCAAGCGTGGAAGTCTTCATTTATAATTCCACTATTTAAATCAGGAAGCCGATGCAATATGCTTGACTATAGAGTTATTTCAAAAATCATCGTTATTCCTAAGGTAATGGAATCCATAATAGTCGCTGAGTTGATTCATGGAGTAAAATCACATCTATCGACGGCAACATGGATTCGTTAAGAGCAAATTTACCGTTACAAATCTTTTAGAAATTACGTCCTCTATAACAAAGGGATTCATGAATGGGCATCAAATGGATCACTGATTTCTCCAAAGCTTTCGACTAACTTAATTACCAGCTGCTTATAAGAAAACTTTCACTTTTCGGTTGGTCCCCAAAACTTGTTCAATGGATTGTAAGTTATTTATCATCTCGCACTCAATATGTTAAATTTAGGTCTCATTTATCCAACGCAATATATCTCAAGTCTGGGGTGCCTCAAGGTTGCCACATAGGGTCACTGTTATTCGTGATTTTTGTAAATGGTTTACCCTCTGTGAGAAAATACTGTGATATACATATCTATGCTGACGATGCGAAAATTTAATTTTCTTATAAAGCTAATGCTGATTACATTCTACTGCAATCTGATATTAATCATTTGAAAGAATGGTGAAATAACAATGATCTCACGCTGAACTCTAAGAAACGCAAAGTAGTGATCTTTGCTAGAGTTATAAATGTTTTTATAAATGAATACTTTATAAATAACGCAAAACTTGAAAGAGTTAATTTTTTTGTGTATTTGGGAGTAATATTTGATTCGAAATTAGACTTTAGAATGCACATCGATTCTATTACTAATAAAGTTTCTGTTCGTCTAGGAATGATTAAATGATGGTCAAAACAATTCAACGACCCATATGTGACTAAAAGCCTATTTGTTGGACTAGTTCGTTCGATCTTGGAATATAGTTGCCAAGTTTGGTGCCCGTATTACTCCTGTCACATTGCCCGCATTGAATCCATTCGAAAACAATTTCTATTATTCGCTCTTCGTCATCGCAACTGGGATAATCATCTCCATCTTCCACCATATCGTTCGCGGCTTTTGCTTGTTGGTCTAAATATGCTCGAGCACAGGAGATCATCACTTAATGCTACATTCATATTTAAACTTTTGAACGGAGATATAAATTCTCCTTATTTGATTTCCTTAAAAATTAAATGTGCCATTTCGCCCAGGTCGAAACTATAAAATTTTTCGAACAAATGAAACAACTTTAAACTACTTAAATAAATAACCTTTCTCTCTCTTATGTAAACAATTAAATAATAATAATTCTTTCGTAGATTTTAATCTTACTTCCTTGAAATTTAAAAAAAATTCCACATACACAATTTAATTCGTCACTAGTTAAAATCTGTAATATTATTTTTATATATCCAAATAACTGTGATCATAAATGTCTTTATAGTTAAAAACCTGTTCCATACATGTTGGTTCATCAGCGCAGGGATTGAGAGTTACACACAAATTCTCAAAAAAGTCGAGGGAAATCGAGTTATTATTCTTTCTATGAAACCTACATCAAGCAACATTGACATGCGCAGAGCACTACGCAACACATATGATTCATCAGCTCAGATTCATTTTCAGAATGAATAGCGTGAGGGATACATACAAGTTCACAAAAAAAGTTGATGAACAACGGGGTTATTTTCTTCCATAAGAAACCGTGTATTGAACAGAGAAGTATCAAGCGCAGTGTACAGTATATGAAAGGAGAGGAAAAAACAAATTTGTTCTTTTAACCGAGAAACTTTATAACCCGAGACATTGCGTGTTATTTTGTTGCTGCTTTAGTTTTATGCTTGCTTAGGAGTGAGTTGAAAAGCAAACATTTGTATAGAGAAGCACTGAAAAAAAAATTGTTATAGTAATGTTGACAGAGTGTGCAGGTGTAGGGTTAAACTAGGTTCTTGTTGCCAGAAGCGTAGAATTTTCAGCGATGCATACATACAGGTATACAAAGCCATATAAAAATCTGCGCGCGTAAGGGGGCATGGTGCCCCCCTGCAACCCCCCTGATTGGCACAATTATAAGATTTGGGGTGGGGTCCAGTTTCGGTGTATGCAAACTTTTGTTGGATTTAAATAGAATTTGTTTTAAATCGAAAAAAAAAAATTAAATCCAACAAAATTTTGCATACACCCAAACTGGACCCCACTCCATATCTCATAACTGGGTCAAGCATGGGGGTTGCAGGGGGCACCATGGCCCCCCTTATGCGCGCAGCTTTTTATACGCCGTGATCTTTTTTACCTGTATGTATGCAACGCTGAACAAACTTACACAAAAATAAAATTGGTAATAATGTAGAATTGTCTTTTTTCAAATGGAAATACCATCGAATGAAATGGAAATAACATCGAAAATTTCTTGTCCACTCACTGGAAATAAGGCCGAAATGCTGATCGACATGAGTAGTTAGAATATCGGACTTGAGGAATAATTGAGTGCTCCCTAGTGTAAAATGTTTGCTCCTTCCACCGAAATTGCTCCTCGAGGAGGAGTCTAGGGAGCCTGCTCTAGAATGCGTTTAGTGTAAAATTGGGTGCTCGTAGTAACAAAATTGCTCCTGATGGAAAAGGGTCAGTGTTGGTGTAGGATCTTGATTAGAATGCATTGCGGTCTGTCCATGGCAAAGAAAAAATGTGAATGAAATGTAAAGGATCTTGTGGCTAGAAATTTGTACCTGATAAATCGATGGAAAATGTAAGAAGAATGTGTTGTGAGAAAAAATTGTTTTCGCGACTGTAAGAATACACCTTTTGGGCGAAGAAATAGAGATGGGAAAATTGTATGCTTTATATTTACAACAACTATACAGAGAGTATTTCTCTATTTATTATCCTACTTGAGCAATAGAGCAATTTTTGAATAATTTTGGTGGTTAAAAATTATAATATTCGGGGTGAATCTAGTTTTTGTGACTGTTTTTATGTCTAGTGATGTACAGAAATATTTATGTTATTAGGATTGAGGGTTGACGTGGTGGATGTGTACGTAGTAGGTATATGCTAGAAAAAACCAAATCTTGGATGGTTTGGTAGGTAGGCTTAAAGTGGGTATTTTGATATGGTTTTTGAATGGTATAGTGCAGTATATAGGTTCATTGACTTTAAGATGCATTTGCAGGCTGTCGGGCGAAAATGTAGACGAACCAATTTATGAATAGAAAGGAAAACGAATATTGTATGTGTGTTTTATAATAATTGAGATTTATTAATCCATGAATTGTTAGCCGGTGGAAAGCCAGGCCATTTAACATATACATTGTCTCCCTTACTTTTAAGTACTTTTTCAACAAGATAAATATTAGGGTATTTAGTTTTTGTAACTCTTTTTCATAAAAACAGCCGCTGATAGGTTGACCTTTAAAATCTTCAAGGAGATATGTTGCTGGATTTGTTAGGTTTACTTTTCTTATCTTAAAAATGTGTAGCCTTTCTCGAAAACGTGTTTGAACTTGCTTATTCTAACATTGTCGTCAACTTGAAATTTACTACATGGAGCGATTTTAATTTATTATACGCTATAGATAAGATTTTTTTAGAGTTTTCCTGATTCACATCGATTGGGCACATTTTTATAGTTCTATGCATAGAATGATTGTATTCATCCACCAAATCATCAAGAATGGATATACATTTGTAATTACCATTAAGACTGAATTCCTTCCACATTTTCTCTTTAAGTGTGCGATTAAAACGTTCAACAATTGATGCCTTGAGTGAGCTGAATGTAGAGTAATGATTTATATTGTATAATTTCATTAAATCATGAAACATTTTATTAAAAAATTCTTTTCCATTATCTGCATGTAGGTTTTTAGGATGTCGCGATGATTTGAAGAAAATCAGTTTCATTGCTCCTGCAATAGATGAAGCAGTATAATATTTTAAAAAATTGCCCATGCATATTTCGAGAATGATGTGTCAATGACCGTCATTAAGTATTTGTAGCCAATATTTTCTCTGAGGTAGGGTATCATTTCAACCAAATCAGCTTGCCACAGGTCATCAATCCCTTTGATAACAACCCTACGCCGATTGAACTTCTTTCTTGCTGATGTGTGAAGCTCTTCCACAACTTGTCGTTTACTCATTTTTTTATTGAATGAAAGAAAAAATATTTTTGTATGGTTTTATAATATAATTACATTTATTTTAATCTACTATAAAATAGCATTATTTTTTTTTTATATTATCAAACGCAGTTCAATCAAACAGCATCCACAAGCATCTGGTCCCACTTTACGTGTATTTGAAGACCATGAACAGTTTGTGAAATGACATCCATACTGAGATTCAACTTGATCAACATTTTTATAATTACTAAAAAACTTTATATTTCTTAAAAATTCTTCATGATGTTCTTCAAGCATATTATCTTTATGAATCCTTACAAAAGTCAAAAAATCATTGCAAATTAATTTTATGTTGATATTGGACATGGTTGTGATATCGTGCCTGACTTACAAATATTAACTGAATTTAAGATTGTCCTGTTAGGTTTTCTTATATGAAAAATATTTTAGTTCCCGCTCTTGATTCTCTAAATTTTTTCTATTTCAAGAAGAAAATATTTTCGAAGATCATCCAGCAAGCGGATTGTCACCATTCGCAGTTTGCTTAAATCCATCACCAGGAGGTCCTTGAAGACCAACGATTGTTCTTTGAAATTAGCTGGAGCTTCTTCCGAACTTGTCAACATTCATTTTGCTAATAAATTAAATTTTGTTCACGCAACTCTTCCACAATCGAATTTATCTCATTTTTATGGTTGTTATGTCCTGATGTTTCAGATGCAATTAAAAGTCTCAACCTATTAACTAGCTCATTTGGATTGTCCCAAATCATTGCAGGTGAATTACTTCTGTATGCATTTCCAACTTTCTTTTCTTTACCTTGTGACATATCCTGAATTAAAGGTTTAATGATTTTCTTGTACTTTTGTCCTCTATTAACCTGTGAATTTATATCATGATTTCTCAAGTGAGCGCATGTTTTTTTGTTATATTCTCTGATACTGTCTTAAATCTTCAGTATTATAACGGGTGAGTTTTTTGCTACTTGGTTTTTGACGTTTATATTTTTGACAGATCACACATGACAAATTCCACGAACATTTGACATTTCGATTCAATATTATTTGCCATTTCATCATGAATAGACTTACGCCTGAACAACGTTTGCAAATTATTGAAATTTATTATCAAAATTCGTGCTCTGTGAAAAATGTGTTTGCCACACTGCACGCGAAACCATGCATCAATTGAGAGTCGAATTTGGTGAGCAGTTGATCTCACGTTTTGGCGCAGTCAATTGGCCACCAAGATCATGTGATTTGACCCCGTTAGACTATTTTTTGTGGGGCTATGTTAAGTCTATTGTCTATGGGGACAAGCCAAACACGATTGCTGCCTTGGAAGCCAACGCGTCATTGGTGAGATTCCGGCCGAAATGTGTGAAAAAGTTTGCCAAAAGTGGACCTTCAGAATGGACCACCTGAAGCGTAGCCGCGGGCAACATTTAAGTGAAATTATTTTTAAAAAGTAAATGGCAGAAATTGATTTATCGATCCAAATAAAAATTTCATTCACTTTTTACAAGTTTCTGTGTTTTTTTGAATTTTCAAAAACCAAGCTCTTAAAAAATCACCGTTTAGATACTCTTTCGAGCATTTTTATGCAGAAAAAGTTGAAGCAGGCCTTCTGTTCCATGAAAAATTTCATCATCAATTATAATATTATTCTCATCGCCAATTTTTAAATTCGATCTCCCTAACTTATTTGTATTCAATTTAGCGTCAAAGTATGGGTCATAGATCTTATCGTGATCTGAATTTGAAATTTATGCTCCGTTGATCGGAGTTCTCTCATTTAAACTATTTGTAGGTGTTTTAAATGAAGAGTCTTCTTCAACCGACTCTGAATTCAACAATGATAAATTTAAATCTATCTCTGGAGAAATATTTTCATATTCATCTTCTTCTGCTTTTTTTCTATGACCTTTAAATTGAAGACGACGTTTTACAATGGGTGATTTCATTTTCTTTAACTCATCATTCATGGTCTCATTATTTTCCACATTTTTCACGATTTTCCGTAAGGGTTCAACAATTGGCCTGAATGTGTTTTCAATTTCAGTATCATTAATGAGTTTTCCTGTCTTTAGGAGCATATACTTTTTCTTCAAAGCTTTTTTTGTATTTATTAGACTTTTAAGTGCATTTATATTAGTATCCATGTCTGTTGTAGGTATAGGTAGATGCAGAGGAGATAACCAGATTGGTTCAATACAGGGTTGTACATTATAGGGCTGTTCAATACAGGGCAGTTCTATACAGGGCTGTTTAATACAGGGCAGTTCTATACAGTGCAGCTCAATACAGGGCTGTTCAATACAGGGCGGTTTTGATATAGGTCTATTAATACGCGTAGCAGTTAACCGACTGTGACACTTTATAAAACAACAGTTTTTTTAAATAATTTTTTAAAGCGACCATTTTTAACACAACTATCAGAGGAGATAACCAGATCGGTTCAATACAGGGTTGTACAATATAGGGCTGTTCAATACAGGGCAGTTCTGTACAGGGCTGTTTAATACAGGGCAGTTCTATACAGTGCAGCTCAATACAGGGCTGTCCAATCCAGGGCGGTTTTGATATAGGTCTATTAATACGCGTAGCAGTTTAACGGCTGTGACACTTTATAAAACAACAGTTTCTTTAAATAATTTTTTAAAGCGACCATTTTTAACACAACTATCTTTATCAATAACTAAAAACCCATACACTTCTTTCCAGCATTCGGAACAGAGCCCTTTAAATTCTTTAAATGACATATCTGAATTTATATGATCATTATAAATATGTTTCAAATTAAGATCATCTTGCTTAAAGAGAATTATATAGTTAACGTTATCTTGAATCAAATGTTTTGGAATGTGTGTATATGATTGACATAAGTAAAAGCTATCTACATCATTCTGACGACCCATACAGAAATAGTCTCTTATGGTATTTTGCTTTTCACAAGCTACATCATCAAATAAAAAAACTGAATTTGGTTTAGCCTTAGAAGGCAGCATAAATTCGCAATTATTCAAAATTTCATAATACTGCATTCCCTTTATTGATTTTATGAGTTTTTTTAGGTAGGCATATTTGGGTTGATGTAGTGATTTCGAATATATGTAAATGTTTTCAAACTTCAGTCCATTCTCATCTAAAAGAATGCTTAACATAACATTAGTTTTTCCACAATTAGATGGACCTACAATTATCCCGCGAATACTATTAGGAAATAATTGTCCATGCTTCTTTTTTTGTTTTACATTTGCATCAAAATTTGGGATAAAAATAGATTCTTGCTGTCTTACAAACTTCATTTTCTTGAATGAATCATTTTCATATAAATCACCATGTTTTATAAACATTATTTCATAATCGTCCCTTACTTACCTCTAATGCAACAGTTATATAATGATCGATTTTAGAAGATCATCAGTTAGTTCCAATAATTCAGCGAGAGGAAACGGATTAATTAATTCTTTAATAAACAAGCTTCCATTTGAGTTACACCTCCCATCTTATAACTTTTGCGGCCCCGGTACTAAACTTAAGGAGCGTCTTGCTAGAGGAGATCGGGGAATGAATCAACTAGATGAAGCTTGCCGTGAACACGATATAGCTTACAATAAAAGTAATAATACCTATAAATTACAGACATACAGCCGATAAAATTTTAGCTCGAAAATCCTGGCAGAGGTTCAAAGCTAAGGATTCAACTTTATCAGAAAAACTAAATAGTCTTTTAGTTACTAACATGATGAATGCTAAATCTACTCTTGGAATGGGTATATCATCAAAAACAAAGAAGAAGAAGAAAAGCCGTCAGTGCCATAGAATTTAGAAAACTAATTTATTTAAAAATGCAGTAAAAGAAGCAAAAGCGGCTATCAAAAATTTTGAATTAAAGGGTCTCTATCTAAGACCATATAAAAGTGGTTTAGGATTATTTTTAAGTTCAAAAGAATCAAAAAACTAATAAAAATGCTACCCAATGGTCCTCTCACAAATATAGATATATTTAATTTTGGTAAAAAGTATATTAAAAATTTGTGTTTTTTTTAAGGATACTTGCCCAAGAAATCCTTTAAAATTGAATGTGGGCTCGTAAATTTAGATAATAATAGCGGGGTCGGTACACATTGGGTAGCTTATAACAAAAATAAAAATAATGTTAAATATTTTGATAGTTTTGGAAATTTAAGACCTCCACAAGAAATAAAAAGATACTTACATGCAAATAATATCTATTACAATCACAATTGTTTACAACGTTTTAATACCTTTAATTGTGGTCACTTATGTTTGGAGTTTCTTCTAAATCAAAATAAATAAGATATACACTATAACATTTGTTTCATTTCTTTCACACCGATAATGTCGATAACACTTACGCTGAGCGGAAACAAGTCTACTCTCACCACAGAGTACTTCCCACCAATAGTATTAGACTCATATTATGTGTGTGGATTAGTGGATTTTCAAACCTACAACTCTATACCTAACGTAAATGTAATGAATAACCTATTTCATTTAGGTAATGATGTAATAGTTCTTCCAGTTGTAATTATATTCAAGGACTTAAAGAGAAAAATAATACAGCTAGTGTAAAAATCAGAGCAAATAACAACACTTTGAAATGTGAAATATATTGCACTCAAGATATAGATTTTCCACACCCTTATTCCATTGGCTCACTGTTAGGGTTCAGCAAGAGAAAACTGATTGCAAAACAAATGCATGAATCAGACCTTTATGTTGATATAAATCGGGTAAATGCAGTGAGAGTCGAGTGTAACTTAATCAATGGAACTTGGAAGTAGTCAACCTGCGCATATACTTCATCAATTTTCAATCAAAGTCAGCCCCGGATATAAAATAATCGAGGTTTCTAAAAATGTTATTTATTTACCAGTGAACGTGAAGAAGATAAGTTCAATAACTTTATTAGATCAAGACGGAAATCTTATTAATTTTCGAGGTGAATTAATTACTATTCGTTTACACCTTAATTATTAAAAATTATAATTTATAATGCTATTACTGACTCTACTAATTTCTATAAAAGACATGGTTTACCGAGCTCTACAATCAATACTTCATTAACTCGTAAAGAGAAAGTACAATCGTTATCAAAAGAAAGCCAATCGTTTTTACTATCATCAGGATTCACATTGAAGTAAAGAAAATAATAATTTCAACTTAACAAAGTAAGATATACTGAATATTTTTCAAGAACAAACATTTGATGATAGTATTTCAAAATACGAATATCATTCCTATTCGCCGTATTTAAATAACTTTGCTAAAAATGACATCACCCACATCTGCGTGCAACATCGAAATCTCAATATATTACCTTCGGAAAGTTACATTTATGTTGAGGGGACTGTATCGAAAAACGATGGATCGGAAGTTAAAAACACAAACCTTGGAAACAATTGTATAGCATTTTTATTTGATGAAACCAAATTTCATGAACTGAATGGTATTGAAATAGATAGCAATCGTAATGTTGGGATCACAACTTCTATTAAAAATTATGTTTCTTTGAGTCAAAATGAAAGCGTAATGCTGTATAATGGAGGATGGTGTCCAATTTCTTCAGTAAATTTAGATGGATTACATTTTCATTTTTGCTAACCTCTTAATAAGCTTTTGGGTTTTGCAGATTATTTCAAAAAAATAATTCCTAACGCTCGAAATGACTTAATATTAACGCGTTCTCGTACTGATGAAAATTCACTTATTGGTGATGCAGATGAGCAAGCGAAGATAAAATTACTCAAAGTTGTGATGTGCTTTTTGTTTTCTCAGCCGAGGTTTTGCTCGTCGGATAGCCAGGGTCGTAAATGAAGAAAACACGAAACTTCAAATGAAAGGTCTTAAAACCTTAATATCAAAATCTTTATTAAAAACAACTCATTAATTCACAACTTACAATATTTGGTTTGGATAAATTCTGGTTATGCGGATATTCTGGTTTAAAGTGGCAGTATTGATACTCCTTCAAATAAAGTGTATTTAAGTCCTGGTTAAGGAGTCCTTGGGGGTTGTTTCTGGATCTGGTGCTATCTCTGGGTATTCTGGTTTTCTGGTTAGTTCTTGGTCAATTGCTTCTGGTATCGGCATGGGCTCCTAGCCCCCTGGTGACGGATCGGCAGGTACAATGCCCCTGGCGGCGATCAGCAGGTATAATGCCCCTGGTGGCGATCAGCAGGTATAATGCCCCTGGTGGCGGATCAGCAGGTATAACGCCCCTGGTGGCAATCAGCAGGTATAAAGCCCCTGGTGGCGGATCAGCAGGTATTAATGCCCCTGGTGGCGATCAGCAGGTATAATGCCCCTGGTGGCGGATCAGCAGGTATAAGGCCCCTGGTGGCGATCAGCAGGTATAATGCCCCTGGTGGCGGATCAGCAGGTATTAATGCCCCTGGTGGCGATCAGCAGGTATAAATGCCCCTGGTGGCAGATCAGCAGGTATAATGCCCCTGGTGGCGATCAGCAGGTATAATGCCCCTGGTGGCGGATCAGCAGGTATAAGGCCCCTGGTGGCGATCAGCAGGTATAATGCCCCTGGTGGCGGATCAGCAGGTATAATGCCCCTGGTGGCGGATCAGCAGGTATAATGCCCCTGGTGGCGATCAGCAGGTATAATGCCCCTGGTGGCGGATCAGCAGGTATAATGCCCCTGGTGGCGATCAGCAGGTATAATGCCCCTGGTGGCGGATCAGCAGGTATAAGGCCCCTGGTGGCGATCAGCAGGTATAATGCCCCTGGTGGCGGATCAGCAGGTATAATGCCCCTGGTGGCGGATCAGCAGGTATAATGCCCCTGGTGGCGCACAGCAGGCAAAAGCTCTGGTAGATCAGCAGGTACCGAAGCCCCTGGTGGCAATTACCTAACTTGCAACGAAACCCCTTACCACTGGTGGGGGGAAGTTCCGAGCAACAAAGCTACAATTGACCTAATCGACCTACCTCGTCGGTGGTCAAAGCTAAACTGACTGAAGGAATCAAATTTATCAATAACGCACGACTTCAAGTGTGGTCGAAGGGGTGCCTTTCGTCTTTCATAAAAGGTCCTCATGTAATGTTTTCAGTCAACACTGAATGTGAACTGTGAGGGTGACGAATGAAAATAACAATTGATTGTTTTTTTCTGCTGACGTCACATGCTCTACCGAGTGCGAATTGTATTGTTACTAAAGGCAATTTATGCTGAACATATCTTAGTGGGTGTCGGCCGAGAGGAATTAATTATTGAACCGAGGAAAAGTAGGTAGCATGTAACACTACGTTACATACCATCCCCCCTTTGGAGACGAGAACCTTCTCGTCTTTAAAAAGGTAAGAAACGAAAGTACTGCGACAAGTTTCCGGCCATGATTCAAAAAGGTAAAACAACAACGAGTTATATATATACTACTGTGTAAAACCCACAACTAATTATTAAAGTGAAATGTACCGTTCATAACGAAAGAGAAAAAGAAAGGAAAAAAAATTAAGTCATCAAATTAAAAGTAACCTATATGACTTCTAGCGAAAACAGCTTCCTGTTTAAAAAAAAAGGTAACTTAAACTTACTTACTAGTGCACTATAGGGCTTTTAAAGCAAACAGCCTCTTGCTGGAAAAAAAAAATTAAAAAAAAGGACTGTAAATCATTACTTTTAGGAAAAAAAAACAAAAACAAGGAACTTAAACTAGTCATAATTCGTCAAAAAAAAACAAAATCTCTTTCAAAAAAAAAAACAAAATTAAATACACTTTTTCACAAAACTGACTGAATTGGTAACTGTAATTCAGGGCGTAAACACTATCCTCTTCTTCATTCCACTTCTCGGATGTTCAAGAATGGCCACTCCGGCCTTTATAATACGCACATTGACCTTTCCATGCCGTAACTGTAGCGAGAACCTCTGCCGTCTATATTTGGTGTTATACTCCGCATGGCGTGTTATCTTTACCCCCAGGAAAGGGTCGTATAGTCTGGTGTTCGGTGGCTGGTTGCACACTGTTTTCCTAGTCTGAGGTCTGCTGGTTTGTATCATCACCGGGAAATTTAATTCCATGGTCACCGGCGGATTATCCATTGTTTGATTCGTTGGCATTGATCTAGTTGGCACGGCGGCGGCAGGGACTTCGTGATCTTTATTGAAGTTACCTTGTAGTGGATTAACCGGGGCCTGTTTGTCCTTAGGTAGTCTCCTATTGCTACTGGCGCTGGGCGTATTGCTATTGAATAGTGGCTTATTTGATGCTAGCGAGGCGAGTGCGGCTGCCGAGGTGGACGGCGTGTTGTGGACTTCCTTAGAAATTGGTGGCGCCTGGGAGATAGCGCTCGGCATGGGGCTCTGAGTTGTTCCTCGTCTCCGCTTTTGATCGACTTTTCTGGCGGTTGACTTGTCTCCTTCGCTTCCAGCTTCATGCATCTTCTTGTGTGGTTGGGCGATGGTGGTGTCTTCTAGGTTAGGTTCTTTCTTAAAACCGACCTTTCGGGTTTCCTGTACTCCAGCGTGAGGTGTGGCCGGCAACGTGTCGAGGTACACCACAGACTTCACCTGGGGCTTCATCTTAGCAGGAAGTGATGCTTGTCTTTCCCACGGCTGGCTAATTGGTTTCGTCTTCTTGGTTGGCTCCATTTTATCATCCCGGAGTAAGTCGTTGATCTCATCGTCAATAATTATTTGCATCGCTGGGTTCCTGGGGTAATACCTTTGTTTAAAAGATTGGTCGGGTTTCGATTTTATATGATGTACGGCCGCGTTAGTGGTGCTGGGTAAATGTTCGAATTTTGGGCGTTCCGTGTCGAGTAACAACGATTTTCCTCCCAGTGCGCAAACGCGATTGCGGTCTGGGCTAGGCACACCTTTAACCATTGGTATTTCTTTGCCTAGTAAAGTCATTTTGAAGTCAGCGTTCAACAGCACGTCGACACCTAACACCATATCTTCGGTAAGCTGGTCCATATATGTCACTTCCCCATGAACTAATTGTCCACCGATGTACATGCTTAGGAAATAATGCTCTCGACTCTCGACAGGGTTTCCGTTGGCCAAGTGTGTCAAATGTTTCCGGTACCGCATTGGTAATTTATTCCTTTGCAGAACTCGGCGGGTTTTAGCGTTTATAAATGATTTAGTGGCCCCGGTATCTAGCAAGGCTTTTATTGTGTGGCCGCAAATCCTGACAGGGATGAAACACCTTGGGTCTTGCCAAGCTTCTCGTGGCGAATGCTGCCCTAAAATTTGTACTTCACCCACATGCTCCGGGCCGGGCGCTTGTACCCCTGCGACTTGGTCATCGCATGGCCTGGTTGAAACCGCTGCTGGGTCTGGTGAATTGGGTTGTTCCATTCCCTCAGTGTAAGGAACACTTTCGTTGGTCTGCTCTAGGGTCGTCTGGCTCGGCAAATCAGGTCGGGAATCTAATATGGACGCCCTGTGTGGATGACAGTCACAATCATCTGTCCGACGACCATCCTCCCCACAGTAAGAACAAAACAGTCGGAAAGGCCGATGGCAACTACTCTTTGTATGCCCCCGCTGCTTGCAATTCCAGCAGTGAGTTGCTCGGTCGTACTGACCTGTGGTGCGGTTCAAGTTACTTCGGTCAAGGGTTACTCTGGGCGGTGGCGACCAACGGTTGTATGTTGGTCGATTCGATGTCGAGTTTCTGTTTACTCCAACTGGAGGTCGGGATGACAACGAGCGCGAGTTGCGGTCTTCCGCCTGTATGTATTCATATTCCTCGGCTAACTTCATTAACTCGTCCAAGGTCTCGAAGTCTCGTCTCTTAATATATAAGTGATATTCCGGACGGGGGCTATCGTAAATTCGGTCGACACATTCTGAAAGAGTTAAATGTGGGTGCCGATGTATGAGGTACTGCGTGGCCTGAATGAACTCCTTAGCCTTCTCTCTTGGCCCTTGCTTGCGTCGCATAATTTCATCCTCTAACTTATGTAAGAAGCGGGCAGGCAGGAAGTGTCCTAGAAAGGCATCTTGAAACGACCGCCAAGTTCTAAGCTCGGTCTTATTTATCCGGTACCATTCTAAAGCTGTACCTCTGAGAACCTCTGGAAGAGCTTTTAGCATATCTTCAGGCTGGATATCGTAACATTCAATTAATTCCTCCACCCGTTCCATAAATTCCAACGCGTTGCCTTTAGAATCGAATCTCAATCCCCACTTTCGCACGGTGTTCATAACCTCAGCATCATTCCTGATGGGGAACCTGGCCAAGATTCGAGAGTCGGGTTGCGGACGGTCAGCGGCGGCACTGGGATCCTGGCGTGCTTCTGGAGGCCGACCAATACCCCTACTGGTGCTGGCAGTGACTGGACGAGGAGGAACCTGAAAAAATATCTCCGTAAAATTCGGTGACTTCGGAATTTTCTTTTCTTCGGTGCTGGTATTACTGGGTGGGGCCACATCCTCAGGGTATTCTCTCGCATTAGTGAAATTTTGAATTTCCTCGCATAAATTCTGGGTGGATTTCCGCTGCCTTGCTTCCTTAATATAAGAGCTGAAACGGGCTCTTAAAACGGATATAGGACCTTCAGTTTCGATACCTAGCTGGCCCATCCGATCTACCAACTCCTGTTTCCTTAGGAGGTAGATGGCTCCTAAGCTAGCGAAAACGTCGAATCCCTCTTCGGTATCGGACATGGTGAACTCTGATATTCTCCTTTTGTTGTGTGAGTGTTTAAGATTTTGTTTTTACGGGTATGGACCTTATTGTCCCTGCTCGGGCGCCAATTTGTGATGTGCTTTTTGTTTTCTCAGCCGAGGTTTTGCTCGTCGGATAGCCAGGGTCGTAAATGAAGAAAACACGAAACTTCAAATGAAAGGTCTTAAAACCTTAATATCAAAATCTTTATTAAAAACAACTCATTAATTCACAACTTACAATATTTGGTTTGGATAAATTCTGGTTATGCGGATATTCTGGTTTAAAGTGGCAGTATTGATACTCCTTCAAATAAAGTGTATTTAAGTCCTGGTTAAGGAGTCCTTGGGGGTTGTTTCTGGATCTGGTGCTATCTCTGGGTATTCTGGTTTTCTGGTTAGTTCTTGGTCAATTGCTTCTGGTATCGGCATGGGCTCCTAGCCCCCTGGTGACGGATCGGCAGGTACAATGCCCCTGGCGGCGATCAGCAGGTATAATGCCCCTGGTGGCGATCAGCAGGTATAATGCCCCTGGTGGCGGATCAGCAGGTATAACGCCCCTGGTGGCAATCAGCAGGTATAAAGCCCCTGGTGGCGGATCAGCAGGTATTAATGCCCCTGGTGGCGATCAGCAGGTATAATGCCCCTGGTGGCGGATCAGCAGGTATAAGGCCCCTGGTGGCGATCAGCAGGTATAATGCCCCTGGTGGCGGATCAGCAGGTATTAATGCCCCTGGTGGCGATCAGCAGGTATAATGCCCCTGGTGGCAGATCAGCAGGTATAATGCCCCTGGTGGCGATCAGCAGGTATAATGCCCCTGGTGGCGGATCAGCAGGTATAAGGCCCCTGGTGGCGATCAGCAGGTATAATGCCCCTGGTGGCGGATCAGCAGGTATAAGGCCCCTGGTGGCGATCAGCAGGTATAATGCCCCTGGTGGCGGATCAGCAGGTATAATGCCCCTGGTGGCGATCAGCAGGTATAATGCCCCTGGTGGCGGATCAGCAGGTATAATGCCCCTGGTGGCGATCAGCAGGTATAATGCCCCTGGTGGCGGATCAGCAGGTATAAGGCCCCTGGTGGCGATCAGCAGGTATAATGCCCCTGGTGGCGGATCAGCAGGTATAATGCCCCTGGTGGCGCACAGCAGGCAAAAGCTCTGGTAGATCAGCAGGTACCGAAGCCCCTGGTGGCAATTACCTAACTTGCAATGAAACCCCTTACCACTGGTGGGGGGAAGTTCCGAGCAACAAAGCTACAATTGACCTAATCGACCTACCTCGTCGGTGGTCAAAGCTAAACTGACTGAAGGAATCAAATTTATCAATAACGCACGACTTCAAGTGTGGTCGAAGGGGTGCCTTTCGTCTTTCATAAAAGGTCCTCATGTAATGTTTTCAGTCAACACTGAATGTGAACTGTGAGGGTGACGAATGAAAATAACAATTGATTGTTTTTTTCTGCTGACGTCACATGCTCTACCGAGTGCGAATTGTATTGTTACTAAAGGCAATTTATGCTGAACATATCTTAGTGGGTGTCGGCCGAGAGGAATTAATTATTGAACCGAGGAAAAGTAGGTAGCATGTAACACTACGTTACAAAGTTCAATTTAAAGTACCACATGTTCATCTTACTGACTCTTTGAAATTGAAACTCTTCAAATGTACTCGTATAAATGATAATGACACTATGAAAATTGCCTTTCGCAATTGGGATTTATGTGAATATCCAACCTTACCTACTAGCGACCATCATATTTGGAATGTAGAGACAACATCGCAAGTTGAGAAGCCTAGATACATTATTATTGCCCTACAAACCAACAAGGGAAACCAATTTAATGAGAACCCTACTTATTTTGATCACTGTGATGTGCATAGAGAAACTAATATAGAGGCACGACTTCGGGGGTTTATTCTCTTTCACCCTACAAGCTAAATTGAGAGGATTTCCTCCGTTTCGACAAGCATGTGTTAGTTGCCCGTGCATTTTAAATGGAGCAGACACCAACACAGGCTTATCGAAACGGAGGAGTGCGCAATCCCAATTTTGGTAGATATGGTGACCTAATATATTTAAAATGGAAATCCGTTAAATTCAAAAATTGAAAAATGAATTGCTTTTTAGTTAAATTGTATTTTTAAAGGCCTTAATCAAACATAAAACATACTAATAAAAGCTTTTTGTTGATTCTGGCTTACAAATTAAGCAATATTTATTAATTTTATGTTCAAAATGAAGAAAATCCAATCAAAAAGTAGAAGCAAACCATAGCATATTAATGCGAACGTGCCAAAATTCCACCACAAGAAAAGACCAGTTTACTCAATGTGAGGTGAGTATTTTGACAGATGACAAAACAATAAAAAAAAAAGATATTCATTTCAAAACAAATATTGGAAGTGCGCGAGTTTTATTTTATTTATTTTGTATTTTGTCCTGTAAATTAATTTTAAAATATATTGTTTCGTCAGTTGCTACGAAAATATTAACTCAAAAAGAATACTTTCGTAATTTAACTAATTCTTATCTTCCATCATACCAAACCAATCTTAATCTTCCCGAAGTCATTGGTAAAGCTACTTTGAAAACAAATTTCGTTAAGCATCTTGTATTGGCTCACAGTAAAAACAATGTTAAACCAATTGAACGCATGAAGAATGCCTTGTTAACAGCAGAAATCCACCAAGAAATGGAGCACATGCGATTGAATAAAATATATCGCATCCAAGCGTACGCTTGGTCGCATTTAGTTCGTGGCAATTGCTTTTGTGTGATCAACTCGAATAGAACTGGTAAAACCTGGTGTTATTTGCCTCCGGTTTGTAGCATGTTGAGTTTCCGTCTAGAATCGAAAGGCATTCTGCCGACCTATGGTTCAGCTGTTATTATAATCGCACCATCGTCCGTTCAGGTTGAGAGTATTTCTCGTCCTTGTCGACGCATTTTGGCTAGCACAACACCAAAAATTAGTATTGCCCCAGCATATGGACTTCGAAACAACGAAGATGTTAAAATTGAACTGCTTAATGGGTGTGGTGTGCGTAATTACACCACCGTGTGGCAGCGTTTGCTCGAGGCCAACGAGAAGGAAAACTTGCTCAACATACGCCAAGTAAAACTTTAGTTATCGATGGTTTGGAGAGCATAATGAATGAGAATCCCGAGTTTGATGAAACCCTCTTCAAGCTTATCTCTCCAGTTCTTCAAGATGAAAAGATTCCATTTCAACTGGTGGTCACTTCCAAGGCATGGACTCGGCGATTTATTAATTTTGTAAGGATTGCTAATCAGCCTTTGTTGTGCATTGCAGACTATTTAGAAGCTGCAGTCTATGCCAAGGCTAAAGTTTCCATTAAATTGCAAAGTAACTCCGAAAAGATGTCGGTTGTTATGAAATGTTTGGATAAGTGCGCATATCAGTTGGAGCGTTGTGCAGTCTTGTGCAATGCGGCAGATGAAGTACTGGAAGTTGAGAGATGCTTGCGCGAATCCGGATACATGTGTATGGTTTATACGGATCAAATGCCTGCTGATAGTACCGATATGATCAAGGAATGGAAGGAGAAGGTAAGTCTCATAGTATAGTATAGTATAGAATAAAAAAAAAAACTCCTGCTTTTTCTAAGACTGGATAGCACGAACTTGCTGTTGTAGCTAACAACCTTAATGTATCTAGACATTAAAGCTGTTTAGGCCGATGTAGTTAAGATTACTTTAATTCTTAGTATAATGAATTGTCGGATAGATGATTAAAAGAATAGTTACTTAGGTAAATACCAATCTACAAATGTATATTTAAATCTTTGTTATGGATTTGAATTATGTAAGTTAGGATAGTAAAATATACATATATATATATATATTTATGGAAGCTAAGTATGTAAACATGTGCATATAATAATGAAAATGAAGGATGTATGTGGGTAGGTAGCTATATGCATATAACTTTATAATTTAGGTGCAATCTGCATACATAAGATTCATGTGATTCTTAGACACATATTATTTAATATAGAATACTTTCAAAGAAAGCATCAACATTTTTTGCAAAGAAGTTGAATAAAAAAAAATAGCTCCAGGAATACGCATACATCATTCTAAATATGCGTATTTCAAGAGTGATTTTTTGCAATAAGGCTTCTACATAAAAACTTTTGATGCTGATTTTGAGAGTATCAAGAGTAGATTACAAAAAGGTATCAACCAAGTTTTTAGGATAACCCGTTCCAAAGATACACTTCAAAGTATTTTCAGATTATGTATTTCAAGGTGAACAGTGAATAGATTTTCAACTATATCTTTGCAACGGGTTGTCCAATAAAGGTGAGCGATATCTTTTTAGAATCAGCACTCCATACTTTCAAAGAAAGCATCAACATTTTTTGTAAAGAAGTTGTATTAAAAAAAATTGCTCCAGGAATACGCATACATCATTCTAAATATGCGTATTTCAAGAGTAATTTTTTGCAATAAGGCTTCTACATAAAAACTTTTGATGCTGATTTTGAGAGTATCAAGAGTAGATTACAAAAAGGTATCAACCAAGTTTTTAGGATAACCCGTTCCAAAGATACACTTCAAAGTATTTTCAGATTATGTATTTCAAGGTGAACAGTGAATAGATTTTCAACTATATCTTTGCAACGGGTTGTCCAATAAAGGTGAGCGATATCTTTTTAGAATCAGCACTTCATACTTTCAAAGGAAGCATCAACATTTTTTGTAAAGAAGTTGTATTAAAAAAAATTGCTCCAGGAATACGCATACATCATTCTAAATATGCGTATTTCAAGAGTGATTTTTTGCAATAAGGCTTCTACATAAAAACTTTTGATGCTGATTTTGAGAGTATCAAGAGTAGATTACAAAAAGGTATCAACCAAGTTTTTAGGATAACCCGTTCCAAAGATACACTTCAAAGTATTTTCAGATTATGTATTTCAAGGTGAACAGTGAATAGATTTTCAACTATATCTTTGCAACGGGTTGTCCAATAAAGGTGAGCGATATCTTTTTAGAATCAGCACTTCATACTTTCAAAGAAAGCATCAACATTTTTTGTAAAGAAGTTGTATTAAAAAAAATTGCTCCAGGAATACGCATACATCATTCTAAATATGCGTATTTCAAGAGTGATTTTTTGCAATAAGGCTTCTACATAAAAACTTTTGATGCTGATTTTGAGAGTATCAAGAGTAGATTACAAAAAGGTATCAACCAAGTTTTTAGGATAACCCGTTCCAAAGATACACTTCAAAGTATTTTCAGATTATGTATTTCAAGGTGAACAGTGAATAGATTTTCAACTATATCTTTGCAACGGGTTGTCCAATAAAGGTGAGCGATATCTTTTTAGAATCAGCACTTCATACTTTTAAAGAAAGCATCAACATTTTTTGTAAAGAAGTTGTATTAAAAAAAATTGCTCCAGGAATACGCATACATCATTCTAAATATGCGTATTTCAAGAGTGATTTTTTGCAATAAGGCTTCTACATAAAAACTTTTGATGCTGATTTTGAGAGTATCAAGAGTAGATTACAAAAAGGTATCAACCAAGTTTTTAGGATAACCCGTTCCAAAGATACACTTAAAAGTATTTTCAGATTATGTATTTCAAGGTGAACAGTGCTTTTGAGCTATATCTTCGGAACGGGTTGTCTTGATCTTGGAGCTAACAACTTTCATGTAGCTTAACATTGACGCTGTTTAGTATGTAGGTAATCTAGTTATCCTATGCAGGTTTGAAGCCGATGTAAGTATGATTACCTTGATTCATGGTACAATGACTTGTTATATAGTTACACATGTACCTACCTACAAAAGCATATTTAAATTTATAGTATGGATTTTAAATTTGTAATATAGGAGAGTAATATGTATGTAGGTACATACATAGATGGAACCTAGATATGTAAACATATAAATATAATAATGAACACGAAGGATGTAGGTGAGTAGGTAGCTATATGCATATAACTAAAAGAAGTTTTTTTTTAACTATTAAGATAAAGTCAAAAAAATACCAATTACGAAGTTTCGAAAAAATCTATTGATTCGGTTTTGAAATTTTGAGTTTAAAAAAAAAATATATATTTCCAAAATAACTGAACTGAATACTTCATACGATGTACGCCGTCATACATTTATATATACATAATTATGTATCTTTAAAAATCACATGGATCTTATGTACATATGCATATTGCACTTAAATTATAAATAATACAGTGAGGGTTTCCGTTACCTTTTTTTATTCAAAACATTCGCTTCTGTATATATATACATATTTATTTAACTTATGAAACATTAACGACCATACATAATATATATTAAATTATTCTAGTAATCAGTACGTAAATATTTTTTTATAATTCTGTTCTTATTATAATGTCTTACACAATTGGATGAATGTTATCTGTTTTTCTTTTCAAGTTTTAGTTCTTCGTTTCGATTGAAATATGTTCTGGGAATTGTTGTACACATAAAAAAGTTTAATTAAGAAATAATTTCCCATTGATTCAAGTGGACTCAGGAATGCAGAATCTGGCTGCAAGTTTTGTAAATGGCTTCGCCAACGCCGGATTTGTACTGGACAAGCTTTTGAGCGAGAATGGCAACAAATGACTGTACAGCAACAGCTCATTCATTGCTTTCTGATTAAATTGAACAACAATTGCTCCATGCGTTTTGGTACAATTATGTGACTAAGAATTTCTTTACGCTGGATCGAATCGTTCCATCTTCATCGATACTGGGCTTGCTTTACTTGGGAAGACGGAAAGCCCCCGAAGCTGTTATGAACGCTCTGGAAGTTGTGGCTTCACAAGTCTATATGGCCACTGCAATGGAGACATTTGTCCATGCGCTGCAGGAACTGGAAAAACTCCCACTCCACCAAAGCAAAATTTTCCAATGTGCCATGCACACAATAAACAGCCATATAGCTGTAGGTAAGTTAGTTGAAACTTTACACAAAAATAAAATGTTATATTTAACTTCTAACTCCCAACAGTTCCTTCATCTTCATGGCAATCGAATTCTCCAAAGAGAAAGCGTTGCCAGTAAAAGAAATATATGCATGGATTGTCTAGCATTTTCCGTGCTTCAAAGCAACTCCCACCGGATGTAAGAATAGTGTGAGACATAATCTTTTGTTAATACAACATTTCGTATTATTAAACCTTTTCTACTCATTTCATTTTTACGCATAATAATGACTAAATTACATACATACACATGTTTTTGCTATCTACGTCACTGAATACATACCTACTTACAGTATATACTATTTGGGCTCTCATACATTTATATACATATATATCATTAAAAATCAAATGAATATTATGTATATTGCACCTATCATATAAAATTATAAGCATATATCTCTGCCTACTTATCACCAACCTACACTTTCAATGTACATTGTATGTATACACGTTTACATGCCTACATATTCATATCTGTATGAAGTGTAGGTACACAACTGTCATCCTAATTTCCGTAATTAAAATCTATAATCTAGATTTAAATATAAATTTGTAGGTATGTAGGTACCTAAGTAACTATTCCTTGAATCATCCATTCAATCCATTATACTAAAAACTTACCTACATATTTGGACCTACGTACTAATAGCGTCAATGTTTAGCTACATTTAAAAATATTCAAATTTAGTTTAAAACTAATAAATAAAAATGAAAAATAGAAACTTGAAGTTATGAATTTGGAGAGCAAATTAAATTTATAAACTTTAAACTTTAAATTTATAAATTTGACTATTCTTTTAATTTCCACTTCAAAAATAATAAATTACGTACAAAACGCAAATCGATTTAGTAGTTTCTGATATCTAGGTCACTGAATAGGTACCAACCTACATACATTATGTACTAGGTGGACTCTCTGACATTTATATAAATATATATCTTTAAAAATCAAATGAATATTATGTATATTAAAACTATCATATAAAGTTTTATATGCATATAGATACATAACCATCCAACACTTTCATTATACATTATTATGTACCTACATATTTACATACCTAGGGTCCATATACATACATATGTATGTAATGTAGGTACATTTTACCATCCCAATTTACAGAATTAAAATCCATAACATAGATTTAAATATACATTTTTAGGTAGGTACCTAGTAACTATTTCCTGAAACATACAATAATTCTATTCATTATACTAAGAACTTACCTACATCGGCTTTAAACTTACCTAATGATAATTGGACCTACATACAAACACCGTCAAAGTTTAGTTACATTAAAGAAAACTCGAAATTTAAAACTAATAAATCGGCCCTATCACAGAATCCATCGCAATCGCAAATCTACTACGAATCCTGAAAAATCTATCATAGCATCCATTATTATTATTAATCATAAAATCGGATTTCAAATTCTCTAAATATTTACAGATTTTTAAATTTTTATTTTACAGATAGTTTTTGTTGGAAATTTGCTGCGTGTGAATCCAATTGTGCCTTGTGTTTGATTCAGTTCAATGGAGAAATATCTGCTGCAGTCAATGAGACCGATTACGATACACACACCAACACCGACGACAGGCGACAACTGTTGCAGATGATTCTGCCTCACAAACTGCTACATAATCTTCAACAGAAGACACCACATCATCCACATCATCCAATATTGAAATAAAAAAGGATCATAATAATTAACATTCATGTGTTCCTGGCAAAAATGTGATCTTATTCTATTCTGCCTAATGTTCTATATATCTTTGTGAGCAGCAAACTTATTTGTAATGAATAATAATAATAATTTTAATTATTTTGTGTTGTCATTAATACAATATTTATATATATATATACATGTAATGATTCTTTTTTTTTTATTTTCGGGAATGTTTGTTCAACTTCACCTTTAAAAAAACGGTCTAACTTTAAAAACACGAAAAAACTACTTTTAGATAGCAATTTTTCTAAATAATTGTTTGATTATAAAATAATTACAAGCATTTAGAAGCTGAGGTTAATTTACACTCAGAACAGTTGCAGCCATCGAAATCAAGCAAGTAGTTTGGAAATTAGAGCTTTGCGTAAGTACTGATTTCAAGATTTTTCTTGATATCAGTAGAAATTTCTTGGATTTGCTACTTTGGACAAGCTGTCATTTCCAAAGTACTTGCTTGATCTCGATGATTGTAATTGTTGTGAGTTTTAATTTATGTCAGCTTGTAAATTCTTGAAACCGTTTTCAATTCGAGCAAATATTTCAAAAAATTTGCATCTGAAAATAATTTTGTAATTTTTCATTTTTTTTAAAACACGAAGAAACTACTTTTAGATAGCAATTTTTCGAAATAATTTTTTGAATTTAAAATTATTGCAGGGATTTCGAAGCTAAGGTTAATTTACACTCAGAACCGTTACAATCATCGAAATCAAGCAAGTAGTTTGGAAATTAGAGCTTGGCGTAAGTACTGATTTCAAGATTTTTCTTGATATCAGTAGAAATTTCTTGGATTTGCTACTTTGGACAAGCTGTCATTTCCAAAGTACTTGCTTGATCTCGATGATTGTAATTGTTGTGAGTTTTAATTTATGTCAGCTTGTAAATTCTTGAAACCGTTTTCAATTCGAGCAAATATTTCAAAAAATTTGCATCTGAAAGTAATTTTGTAATTTTTCATTTTTTTTAAAACACGAAGAAACTACTTTTAGATAGCAATTTTTCGAAATAATTTTTTGAATTTAAAATTATTGCAGGGATTTAGAAGCTAAGGTTAATTTACACTCAGAATCGTTACAATCATCGAAATCAAGCAAGTAGTTTGGAAATTAGAGCTTGGCGTAAGTACTGATTTCAAGATTTTTCTTGATATCAGTAGAAATTTCTTGGATTTGCTACTTTGGACAAGCTGTCATTTCCAAAGTACTCGCTTGATCTCGATGATTTAAACTGTTGTGAGTTTTAATTTATGTCAGCTTGTAAATTCTTGAAACCGTTTTCAATTCGAGCAAATATTTCAAAAAATTTGCATCTGAAAGTAATTTTGTAATTTTTCATTTTTTTTAAAACACGAAGAAACTACTTTTAGATAGCAATTTTTCGAAATAATTTTTTGAATTTAAAATTATTGCAGGGATTTAGAAGCTAAGGTTAATTTACACTCAGAACCGTTACAATCATCGAAATCAAGCAAGTAGTTTGGAAATTAGAGCTTGGCGTAAGTACTGATTTCAAGATTTTTCTTGATATCAGTAGAAATTTCTTGGATTTGCTACTTTGGACAAGCTGTCATTTCCAAAGTACTCGCTTGATCTCGATGATTTAAACTGTTGTGAGTTTTAATTTATGTCAGCTTGTAAATTCTTGAAACCGTTTTCAATTCGAGCAAATATTTAAAAAAATTTGCATCTGAAAGTAATTTTGTAATTTTTCATTTTTTTTAAAACACGAAGAAACTACTTTTAGATAGCAATTTTTCGAAATAATTTTTTGAATTTAAAATTATTGCAGGGATTTAGAAGCTAAGGTTAATTTACACTCAGAACCGTTACAATCATAGAAATCAAGCAAGTAGTTTGGAAATTAGAGCTTGGCGTAAGTACTGATTTCAAGATTTTTCTTGATATCAGTAGAAATTTCTTGGATTTGCTACTTTGGACAAGCTGTCATTTCCAAAGTACTCGCTTGATCTCGATGATTTAAACTGTTGTGAGTTTTAATTTATGTCAGCTTGTAAATTCTTGAAACCGTTTTCAATTCGAGCAAATATTTCAAAAAAATTGCATCTGAAAGTAATTTTGTAATTTTTCATTTTTTTTAAAACACGAAGAAACTACTTTTATATAGCAATTTTTCGAAATAATTTTTTGAATTTAAAATGATTGCAGGGATTTAGAAGCTAAGGTTAATTTACACTCAGAACCGTTACAATCATAGAAATCAAGCAAGTAGTTTGGAAATTAAAACTTGGCGTAAGTACTGATTTCAAGATTTTTCTTGATATCAGTAGAAATTTCTTGGATTTGCTACTTTGGACAAGCTGTCATTTCCAAAGTACTTGCTTGATCTCGATGATTGTAACTGTTCTGGGTGTTAATTTACCTCAGCATAGGGCTATAATACTTACCTATGTGTCATTGAGACACACAACATTACATTTCCCTTAAAATGAAAAGAATTTTTTTGAACACCCATAAAGAAAATGTAATCGAAAAAAATTAATTGAATCACAATTCTTAAGCTATATACATATATATATATAAATAAGGAGAACACTTTAAAATATTGAGCCCAATGTATTTAATTATATTATCTGGCAATAATGACTTCCTGTTGGGCTTCATTGTTTGTGTGGTCTGACCTTGTTGTTCGTCATGATTTTGAGATGAATGGCAGGCGCTGTTTATCCTACAAAATTAAAAGAAAAACAAATACTTAAAAATACATGAAATTAGGTTTTTTTGTATTTAACGTACCTTATTTCTGCTTGACTGAATGCTGATCCACAGACAGACCAACAATCTGTTTAGAAGATACAGACCGAGGTGTTTCGGTCAACATGTGCATATCGATCTCGTTCATGAGATTGCCACTGACGATATATTTCTTCCAAAAAGATAATATGGCTACTTTCTCAGCGATTCCTTCTTTCAGTTTATCGAGATCTCTGAAAGTTTATAAGAAAAACATCGATTAGATATGAATTTGCACTTGCAAAATAAAGGTTTACTTACTCTGTCATTTTGCTGGGGAAATTGTTTCCGGTACCAAAACATGTCCTGTCGAAGAATAGATTCCAAGAAAAGCTTTCTTTATTTCTGTACTACAGCAACAACCCGCCACTACTTATGGCTCATTGTATTGTTGTTTCCTTTACATAGACGAGACACTTCATGTGTCAGCGAATCGCTTATTCGTGAGATTTCATATTGTGTCCGCCAATGTGAAGCCTCCTTTTCTAAATCACCAATTTGATCTTCACTTTTTGTTGATGGATTGGTTTTTGTGTAAAGTGGAGTGGTTGGTGGTATCACTCCCAGATGAACTAAGTACGTCTTCACTCCCAATCTAAAAAAAAAAACAACAAAACAATTATAGAAAACAAGAAACAATTGGGTTTGGTTTCTGAGTTTCCAATCTAAGATATACCTTTGGATGTACGCTTTCCATCGGATCTCCGGCATTGTGGCCAAATCTTTATCAAACAAACATATAAAAAACAATTTTTTTTTATAGTTAAATATATTTCTTTTATTGAAATAAAGAAAAATTAAATAAATATGAAAAAAACTTACCAAATGTGAAAAAAAAACTATTATTTATGTTTTGGTAATTAGAAATGTCAGACAGACTTTTGACAAACCAAAAACAAAAAAAATTATCTGTCAGTTTGAGCAAAAGGGTTTTTTAATCCACCACTCACATGTATTCACGGATAGGAAAAAATGAGTAAATTAAGAGAGTTTTCTCTTACTCACCTTAAAAAAAAATTGCGGGTGTTTAAGGCAAGGGGGGTACGAGTCGCGCCTCTATTTAATTATTTTCTCTATGGATAACCCGCCGAAGAAAACACCTTCCTAAAAGATGGCGTGTACTTTTCTGGTTTGGAATGCAAGTTCTCTAGTGCGGCATATAAGCAAAACATGGGTAACATTCGTAATTGGTTCTAATTGTTATAGTGTGCCCGAAACGAATATCGTTATCTTCATTGTTTAGTCGTTGCGATTTTTCCAGTTGGGCTTGACTCAGTGTTTTCGTTAGCATGTTGTAACACAATAATGTAAAGAAACCTGCAGAAGATAGAAGAAACAAAATAAGTTGGCATGAATTGTTGGCAGAAGAAATTACTTAGATGACGGTCTACTTTTGTAGAACTTTGCTAATGGTATTCATGGTCGGGCCAGAAATCTATAACAAAAAGAACAATATTTATTAGAATAATGAAATGTACTACTTTTCATATTTATAATATGATTGTTTTGCTTTATACCTATATTTTAATTTTCTTACAAAAATGATGTGTGGCCATAATAATAATTTGGAAATGCCAACCGACTAGCAGTCCATATATAGTAAGTCAATGCCACTTCCATATCAAACCCTCAAACTGTAAATTCGTATTTTTTAAAATCCGCAAATCAAGTCCTTCACATCTTCAGGTTGTTCAGGTGTTTTCCCATGGTACTAAATATAATCTCCGACCTTTAATAGACCCTGGATCGGAAATTACTTTAATTTCAAAAGCTGCTCAACTTCGTCTATATCTTCATTGCACTCCTATAAATGCAACCATTTCAGGAGTCAACGCTATCAAAATTATTATGCCATTTTACAATGAGTTCTCATTTCAACTCTACTACTGTTCCGGTACAAGCTTAAGTCGTCGATAACCCAACAGGGAAACTTCCTTCCCAATCAGTAAACTTTTTGGGATTCTCAAGATTCTCTGGGATTCAACTAGCAGATCCTTATTTTTACAAATCTTCCAGAATAGATCTACTTATTGGAGCTGATATTTATCCGAATATCATTCGACAAGTACTGCGTCATGACGTTTATGAAATCTTCGTAGCACATTATACAATTTTTGGCTGGATTATTTCTGGTCCGCTTCAAAAACTAAATAATTCTACGCCTTCAAAATTTACATCCTTTGTCACCTAGTGTTATTTGATGACGAAATGAAACACTTTTGGGAGCTCGAAAAGATTTTTACTCCTAAGCTAGTGTCACCAGAAGAGAGCTTTTGTGAACATTTATATTCTGAATCGACTTATCGAGAACCCGATGGTAGGTATGTTGTTAAACTACCCCTTAAAAATGAATTTCCTCATGATTTCCAACTTAGTCTCTCAAGAAATATCTGCTTAAAACGTAATATTTGCTCTGAAAATCGACTTAAAGGGACACCCCTACTTGAAACGGAATACAATAATGTAATACAAGAGTATTTAGACGTTGATCATATGAAAAGAATTCCTTCTGAAGAAATATCTCTCGACAATAAAACTGTTTAATATTATCTTCCCCATCACGCTCTTGTTAGACCAGAAACCTCAACAATACGTCTGTGAGTGGTCTTAATGCATCTAATCCATCTCAAAATGGAAACAGTCTAAACGACGTTCTTCACACAGGTCCCAGCTTGAAACGAGACTTACTCTCACTTATACTTCGTTGGCGTACGTATCGATACATTCAACGCAGATATTGCCTAAATATAAAGACAGATACGTATTCATCCTTCTCATACATCATATCAAAGAATTCTTTTTAGAACGTCTCCTAACAAATTAATAGCAGATTTTGTATTACAAACGGTCACTTTTGGTGTAGATTGTGCACCCTATTTGGCAATACGCACTTTGTTGAAGCTTGCTGATGATGAAGAGTCAAAATATCCATTAGGATTGAAGATGCTTCGCAACGATTTCTATGTTGTGGATTTGCCTTCCGGCTCTGATACGTTAGAACAATCTCTTCAAGCACAATCAGAAATAATTTCAATTCTCGCATCAGCTGGTTTTATTCTAAGAAAATAGACAGCCAATAATATATCTTTATTAGATCACATACCAAAAGATCAAAATTTAAATGCCCTCTTTCTTAACTTAACAGATTAAAGCTCCCTTAAAACTCTTGGAGTTTTTTGGAATGCCAAAACCGACTCATTTTATTTTAAAATAAACCCTATTGTCTTCTCGTCCGCTTGTACTAAGCGAGAGGTTTTTTCTCATATAGCTAAACTTTTTGACTCTGCAGGTTGGACTGCACCAATCATAATCAAAGCAAAGATTCTCATGCAGCAGATATGGAAAGATAAAACGCAATGGGATGAAACCCTAAAAGAACATTCTCTATCTGTTCGGGAATCTTTTACAAAAACTTTCATTGAAATTTCAAGGCTTAAAGTCCCTAGATGGCTAGGAACAGGTTCTTCAGTCCTAGTTGAAATTCACGGATTTTGTGATGCCTCTGAGGATGCGTATGCCGCTGCTATTTATGTGAAGGTTATATACTCTGCTGGGAATAGTAGATGTCAACTCTTGTGCTCTAAAACCAAAGTAGCACCTATCAATACAATCTCAATCCCAAGGCTGGAGCTTTGTGGTGCTGTTCTCCTGTCAAAACTTTTGCAAAATGTGCTAGACATAGTCATTGCCGAAACTATTACGGTTTACTTATGGACAGACTCATCAATAGGGCTCGCATGGTTAGAAAAACCACAATGTTCGTGGCAAACATTCATAGCCCACCCACAAGCCTCATTAAGATCAATGTAGGAGATATTCCGTGGAGACACGTTTCATCAGCCGACAATCGGGCTGATTTGGCAACTAGGGGGAAGGCTCCTGGTGAACTTCTTGACACTGACTTGTGGTGGCATGGTGCGATTTGGCTACGAACCAATCACCTGCCTCACCCTTCTTCCATTCGCTTATGTGTCAACGAGGCTGACCTCGAGTCTAAGCTCATTAAATCTTTTCACACTTCGGTAAACAATACTGGAGATATACTTGGAAGATTTTCATCTTTGCCAAAGGCACTAAGAGTAATATCATATATATTTAGGTTTTACACTCGCTAGAACCCACGGTTCAAGGTAAAACCATTTTATACAAATTTGAACATTCAGAGAGATGAGATCCTTTATGTCAAAGAAAGACTCATTATACTTTCTCAAAAAACCTATTTTACCTTTGAATACAAAAATTTAGAATTAAATCAATCAGTCAAGAATTCTAACACTGAATCCAGTTCTCGATTTGAAAGGCATAATGAAAGTAAATGGTCGACTTGTAAGCTCAAGTCTCTCTTGGGCTGAAAGGTATCCAATTATTTTGCCATACAACTCCTTCTTTGCCAAACTTCTAGTGGATTTTATACATGCGATAACTCTGCATGGGGGCAACCAGTTAATGTTTGCTTTAATAAGGCAAGAATATTGGGTACCAAAACTCAAGAATTTAATTAAGGCTCGCATACGTAAATGTAAAACCTGTGTAATTTACAACAAACAGCAACGCTCTCAACTTATGGCTGCCCTACCCCCAGAAAGGTCAGACTTTTCAAAACCATTTTCCAAAGTTGGAATAGTTTTGCTGGTCCTTTCGAAATCAAAACATATTTTGGACGCAGCTGTCGGACAACTAAGGGCTATGTTTGCATTTTTGTATGCTTTTGTACAAAGGCTATAAACTTGGAAGGAACCACGGAGTTATCAACTGCTTCATTTTTGGCTGCATTTTATCGATTTGTTGGAAGAAGGGTTCTTCCTCGTGATATTTATTCCGACAATGGAACGAATTTTGTAGATGCTAATCGAGTTCTGCAAGAAGATTTTAAAACTAGTCTAGAATCGGCCTCGAAATTTTGTAGTTGTTACAACAATTGGCCATCTTGGCATTTTATTCCACCCGGTGCTCCTCACATGGGCGGTCTGTGGGAGGCAGGGGTAAAAAGCTTTAAGACCCACTTCAAAAAGTTGCTACTTCTTACAAGTACACTTACGAAGAATTCACAACACTGTTATTCCGCATCGAATCTTGTCTAAATTCCCGTCCAATCATCATTACTGAAAATCCATTCGACAATCTCTCCCTCACTCCCGGACACTTCCTTATTGGAAGACCACTTTTATCTGTACGCGAACCAAATCTTCAAGAATCTCCTATTTCTTTAGTAAATCGGTGGGAAAAACTAAAACTTCTTCATCAAACCTTCTGCAAAAGGTGAAAAGCGGAATACTTCAAGGAATTGCATAAGAGATATAAGTGGAAGTTTTCTCAGCGCGACATAGATGCTGAAGATATAGTAGTGACAAGAAAAGAAAATTTACCACCTAATGAGTGGCGCTTGGGTCGTGTTACGAACGTTTTTCCAGGAAACGACGGAAGGGTGCGTGTGGCTAGGATTCCAGAAGGGTGAAATACCTAGACCAATAGTCAAGTTATGTGTTATTCCGACTGAATAATACAATTATTATTACTTTTTTTCTAGTTTCCATACGATTGCGTAAAAAATGACTAAAACCTTAATGTATTTATGAATAGCACTTGAAAATTTTTAAGTATACGCAGTTAATCCGTCTTATTTGTATGTATATTATATATATTTGTTATTGAAATCCTAACTTATACATTCTTCGTATCATTATAAAAGTTAAAAGTATTTCAATTATTTTTTTTAACATAGTTTAGCTTTCCCCTACTAACATTCCTTCCTCCGGAGTGAGTGGAACCCCTTCGGAAAATTAAATGGTTCTCAATCTGAAATCGCATTTCAGATATAGGAATAAGTTTTCATTATTGTTTTTGAAAATTTGCAGTTATAATACTGCAAGGCGGGCGGCAATGTTTAAGCAAAAAAAATACATTATCATATTATTATACAATTTATTTGTTATCAGCTTAAAGTCTATATCTATATGAAACCACAGGGGCAGTTTTAACTTACTCATGTAAACTTTTAATAATCTCCAAAATCGACCCTTCCTGTGGCATTTTTACTTTGTATACTTCTTTTTCACTCTTTTACACTCGTCGAGGTAAGACCTATTATAACCTATTGTTAAGAATAAATTTATACTTTAATAAATCCTGAATTATGACAAAAATAAGTTGTGGTACTATTAAACATTCTTTTTCTTTTTCGAACTACCGGGATCAATACCACATCCCAACAATCATAACGACCAATAAAGCTGATGAGAATTATTTACTTTTTCAAAAATTCTCCAAAGTCCACATAAAAACCAACTTGGTCAAAACTTTTAAAATCATCTGATTTTATCTAAGAGCGATTTAATTAATTGGACATAAAATGTCTCGCTGCGATTTGTGCTTTGTTTATCGATAACTCATCTTTCGTTTTGTCTTTGACTTGTTTACTTCCCTATCCCTTGGCATACTACCTAGCCATGAGTCATAAAACTCAGCTTTGACATTTTTGTCTGATTTCCTACGCGTCTCATCTGGAAAATTTGTTTGGTTTAACCATTGTTGAACGTGATGGTTGTCCCAAGAGCAATTGAATCTTGGTCATCGTCAGAGATAAGCTGTTCGAGAATAGCATATTTTCTTTCTATATAATCTCCATCCCGTTTTTCTTGAAGCATTATACTACGTTTTAACCTACCACTTAATCCAGATTTAAGTAGATTAACACTAAATCCTCTTTGAAATCTTCTGAAAACTAAAGATTGCCCATACACATTTTAATCTCCTCAAAAGTAGATTAGAAATTAATGTCATTGAAATCTTCTTCGAAGTAGAACAAAGTAGAAACAAACCTTATTTCATAGAACGCGCCTATTTTAATTTTATTTCCTCCATTGTCATTCAACAAAAAAAACTGTCCAAAATTATTTAATTTGTTTTTGTATCGTGAAATTAGTCGTTGCCTTCGAATTCTTTATATATATAAAATGATAATATATGATGCTAATGATCTCAATTGGCGTTCGACCATTTTTAATATAGTTTTTTGTTATGAAAGGTATGGTCGAGAAAAAGGTTTAAAGATATGTGCTATGTGCTTATTTCTATTGGTTTTCGAATTATGGCTGTATTGCGAGCTATTAAAATTTAAAAATGCTTACTAAAACTGTAAAATCTCATGAACTAATACACATAAACATAAACAAATGTATATATATAAAAAAATGTTATCACAAACGTATAATTCCTGATTTAGTGTTAGTTCAGCCGGGTATTTCTTTGACATAAACTACTTTGCCTTTGTTCAATACACATCGTTTGACCGCTGAGTGAAAATTCGTTTTTGTGTTGCGTAAAAAATTAAAACGATTTCCAAATAATACGTTTTGAATACAATAATATGGTACATCCACGTAGTAATTTGCGCCGATCAACTCGCAGCTAGAAGCCGTGGATCTCCTCTTTACCAAATTTGGTGCGCACTTGATCCTCTTTCTGCGCTTCTGATTTACATCGGATGATGTTGCGGTTGTTGTTATTGCTGTTGATGTTGTTGCTGCAGAATCACTGCTTGTAATTGGAACATCTTTCGATGTTCCCTCAGCTGATGCCATCGCTGGCCTCATTGGCCCTAGGACACCTTTCGATGCCCCGGTGCTTAAGCTCCTCCTCCTTTGCTCGTTTTCCCAACCAATAGGTTTCCACTTCACGGTTGTGACAAAAAGCTTGCGCCCAACTAGGCGCATTAGTTTTTTGTCTATCTATAAAGTATGATATTATTATTAAAATAATATTTACTATAATAATAATAAAAGGATACCCACGCTTTCTTCTTCGTGTTTTTATTTTGGTTAATAACTATTGATGTTTAAAAACGTCAAGTAAGACAATTTGAATCAAGTTGTGGTTCAGTTTGTATTCTATTTTGATTAAAAAGTGTGTTCGATTTGTTTTTTAGTTTTGCTGAATGGTTTCATTCAATTTGGAGATAATTTCGTGCAAATTATCTCAATTTGGAAATTTTATATTGTATGGGAATTGAGATAATTTGGGACTCAATTTGCAAATTTTCAACGAAATTACGTAATTTGCCCTAATAAGAACGGACTATTACCTTGTACCAGATCGATTGCAATGAAACAAAAACACGATGAAATGATGATTCCGATGATATTTTAGAACTTTATTTATCTTACAGATGTGATTCTTGTTTCACAATTGAAACGTATGCCGATATATTTTTTGGTTATGTCACATTAACCATGTGGTTGCAATCGGTAAAATTCAGGTTTATTCGTTAAGCGAAAATTTAAGAATTGTTGAATTCAATTCAGCAAGGATGGATCATTAAATGGAAAAGTTTAGTCCGAAATTATAGAGCTACTCGTAATTGATGCTCTTAAATGTTCCTATTGTGAAAATATTTTATTTCAGGTTCATTTTACATTTCTACGCCATATTCTATTACAACTTACGTTTAGTTTTAGTGCTTATTATTTAATTAAATTCAATTTACTTTTAATTTGTTCTTAATTGTTGACTTTAAATTTACTCTTAATATAAGAATTATATGTATTTTTAGTTCTAGATACTTAAATTAATTTGTCACTTAAAAAATGGAGTTCGTCCTTCTATCACGATTTTAATTTTGCCAATGAATCGAATAAAGAAGGTACTGAAAAAGAAGAATTTGGCGCGACTGAAGTAGGACAGATATATAATTTTGATGGTGAGGTTCATTCAACATCATTGACAGATTCGGTAAAGCCAAGTTCGCTTACAGCATGGTTATTCAAGGTTCCATAACAACAAAAAAGGAGAAAAATTAAGATTTGTAGTCACGGCACTCGAAAGATAGTAGCCACATACCCTGTCACCCGTTTTCGTTTCGACGTTGATTTTTGGGACACCCTGTATAAAATATTAATTGGATCTCTGATGGGTTGGCAGATTTGATCTGAATGCACACACACATATACATATGTGAAAAGTCTTTTCTGTCAAGGGTCATATGGAAAATATTTTGTAATTAATTTGTTGAGAGCTAATGGACGAAGTTAATAATTTTTATTTTATAAATTCAGGAGAGTTTTTGATTGCTTCGTCTTCGTCTTCCTCGTCATCTGATGATGATGTGATTTTTTTTTCAAAAAATGTGTGTCAGTCATTCACAAATACTACAATTAAATCTGGAAAAAGTTTAATTGAAAAGATCAAATATCTGTTTTGAGAGATCTTTGAAATTTGAATGAAACTCGATATAAGATTTATTGAAAAGAATTTTAATGAAACTCGCTATAAGAAAAATACCATCTTTAAAATATATTCTGCCGTTTCTACTAAGAATCTTGTGCATACGATGTGATCGAACATAACAGGAAGTACGTGCGATCTAGTCGTGCATTTTATTTAAATTTGTACTAGTTTGAGTAATTTATCGAATTAAATAAATAAAAAAAACTACATTGGTCTCTGCGCCAGTCTTCGTGGGTTTAAAAAAATGTGGAAACAAATAGCAAATATAAAAAAAAAACTGCTGATTTAGTAACAAGAAATAATTTATTAATCAATATTCAGAAATTCCAAGGTGCACTTAGACATTGAATTCAATATTCGATGCACATACATAGGTTGTTCTTTAACGGGTGTCTGAATAATAAATCGAACACGAACAACAAACAAAATTCAAGGACCCTTTGACTAATGGAACGATGTTACTTAAACTGACCAAAAAAATGAAAAACTAAAATTTGAATCCTGATAGTTAATAATTTGTACAGCCCTTTTTATTTTCATTGTCCGTTATTTTTGTGCGACACAATTTTGGGCCGTATTTTTCACGTAACGTATTTATTTATCAGATATTTTCTTAGAGATTGTATGTTTGATGCATCTTAAGCCTTGAACATTTTGAGCAGTGAAATTTGTAGCATGACATGCAAACAGCAGCATATTTCTCGGTTGTACTTTCCAAGCGAATCTCATGAAAATTGCCGAATAGAGTGTCAGAGCTGCAAGAATAAAAACGATTTATGAATTATTTACATCATAGAATTATTAAATAAAAATAGTATCGTATTATATAGGGTTATCCATTTTGCCGTTTCAAAAGTAAACGTAAATAAACCACATATAAAATATTTTTTTCATGATATTTTTTTTTTATTATAAAGTTGAACGTTGACATTATGTGTCATTTAATTGTCATTTAAATGACCACCACGCGAATTGTTGCAAGCATCGATTCTCTTGAGGTAATTTTCGACCACTTTTTGACACATATTGGGCGGTATCTCAGCGATAACTTGACGAATGTTGGTTTTCAAGTGGTCAAGAGTTAAAGGTTTATCTGCATAAACACGGGCTTTCGCGTAGCCCTACAAAAAATAATCCAGCGGTGTCAAATCGCATGATCTTGGCCAATTGATATCGCCACGACGAGAAATTACGCGGCCAGGTAATATCTCTTGCAATAAAGCCATATTCGCTCGAGTTGTGTGGCATGTGGCACCGTTTTGTTGAAACCACATATTCTCCAAGTCGTATTCTTCATGACCAGGCAAAAAAAATCGGTTATCATGTGACTATAACGCTCCGAATTGACGGTGACAGTCGTTCCATCGCCGTTTTCAAAGGAGTAAGGTCCAATCACACCTCCGGACCAAAGAGCACCCCAAACAGTGACTTTTTGTGGATGCATTGGTCTCTCTTCAATTACTTGAGGAGCACCCATTCGACGTATCAACGACATTGTGAATGGTCAGCTGGCTTCAGTTATTGTGTGAGCTGGACTTTATAGGGATGTAGGTGTAGATCCAAATGCAAAATACGCCATAATGTGCCGTAAGACAGTCCTAATTCCTGAGAACAACGAGGAGTCGATACATTCTTCGGCAACACTTTCATTAACAATAGCGATATTTTCAGTGGTACGAGCGAAACGATGATGCACAGGCCTTACTATATCTGTAACCAATCCAGTCTGTTCACATTTCTGCACAATTTTGCCAATTGCTTGCGTAGTTGGACGATTATGTGAACCATAATCTCCTCTTAAAGTACGATATGTGACTGTGGCAGAATCACCATTTTTGTAGTTGGTTTTAACAATTTTTATGCGTTGTGGGATAGTTAAGCGATCCATTTTCGTAAATGTCAGACTTTCAACTGACAAAAAATTGGTTTAACAACTTAGTTTGACAGATGTCGAATTCCGGCCCTTTGTTTTCAAACCGCGAAATGGATAACCCTTTATTTTGTATCTTATAAATAAATTAATTTAAATTTTTTGTTTGTATTATTATTCATGTCTATTACCGAAGTCGTCTCGATTTTTCGAGACTGCCGTTTTCTCTGTCGTGTCCTTTTTCAAGTGGCATTCCATTACTTGTACGACACGACAAATCTGTACAGATGTCTAAACGATGAAAAAGTAATAGATATCTGTCAAACTCAAATGAAATTGAAAAAAAGTCATTGGACGAAAACAGGTTCGGTTTAATTTCATTATTACTAAATTAATTAAAATTGGTTTAATTTCTTGGAGAACGGACTGCTTCTTTAAAGGCGTAGCGTGTAGGATCTACATTCTCATGTTGCAGTTGTTGATGTTGCTGTTCCGAAACTTAGCTTGAATTTCGTCGACACTATCATCTGTATTTAAAATTATATATTCTCAATAGTGAAGTGAAGTGTCTTCAGCCTGAGTGTATGTTGACGTGGGTGCCGATGCAGTTGTCAAAGGGTTTAAGAGCACATTGGGCTCGGACATCCCGCTGTGATTTCCCTTTGAATTCAACCACTTATAGAAATTTAGCAAATTTCCTAAAGTAGATAAAGCAGTTACAACTGATTTGGGCCTCCTTCAGTATTGCGAATAATGTTCTTTTTTACTATTCAGGCCCACACCTGAAAAAAAGCAAACATTTAAAACTTCAGATTCAAGCCTTTTGCCAGCCCTCTCCATCTCTTACCGGGGTGCCTTTGCTCTTCAGTTGCTCAGCTTTCAAATCCAATTGCATTTTTATATCGATTTTATTTTCCCTCAAAATACCTCTAACCAAGGTCGACGTTTACACACGACAACAAAACGAGTGACAAAAATTGATAACGGGTTATGGAATAGAGATTGTGTCGCGTCGTAGATTTCACTGTCGTTTACAACTTCGGTAATAGGCATGATTATTTTAATTGGGATTAATTTTATAAGAATTAATTAATAATATATTTGTATACACCACAATTCAATGATTAATCAAAATAAAATTAATGACATTTATATTTAAAGTAAAAAAAATAGTGTTATTTCCACTTCAAAATAAATGATACATACATTGTATGGGTGGGCTGACCCTTGGTATGAAATATTTAAGCAGAGGGAAGAATATGAAGTACATATAAGATTAATTATAATACATATTTTAATACAGAATTCAATCAATATGTCCCTTGTGTAGTGTATCTATGATACGAAGATGTGCACCGCCACTGCCCTCAAACTAAGAATAAAATGACAAAAATATGTAAAGTATGATCAATCAAGCGTATTAGGATTACTCATAGCATACCGTTATAGAATTACATTCGATTGCATTGATAGGAATAAGATCCTATTCTATGTGTTCTAGCCAATAAGAACTAAGAATAATTTTGTAGATAATTATGAATGAGCAAAAGTAAGATAGCAAGTAAGTATAATAGTAATTGTTATGGTATTTAACAGGCCGATTCCACTTGATATCTGTATCACCAACGAAATATCTGTGGTTAAACATATCAGACCATTTTTGTTGTCTTGGCTTGGCAGATAACGAATTAACATTTCATTTAAACAATAGAAGTTGAGGTGTAGGTAAGGCTGTTTATCTCCCCTACGGAGTTGACCTAGTCGTGGTGGGAGGCTTATTGTAGGGATGTTCAGCAATCCAGCTGCGGAATTCTGCAAACTAAAATAACTTCAAATAAATTCGAACGGGGATATACGTTCAAAAGTCGGCAGCAGTCACGGCTGCATTTTTTGAACGATGCGCGGGCTTGGCCTCGAAAGTGGAGAAATCGCCAGTGGCTTAACTACATAGTACATAATACGAAAAAAGATATAAAAAACGTAGCAGAAGAAGGAACAATTAGACGACCACTTCTCTCGGATAGGTGAACACGCCATCCGGGGGAGTGGATCGTCTCACGGTTTAGACGCGGCTGTACACCTAATGGTGGAACTACCACCTCCAACGCCATCTCAAAACCTCTTTCGTGTGGGAGGGGCACTACGATGGCTCCGGGAATGGTCACGACAGTTGGTATCGCCCTTAGTTAGGGTAGATCTCTCCCTTGCACGATGGAGGATCCGCTTCCTGGTGGTAGTGGGACTGTGACTTGCAGCCCCGCTGCCACCGCGAAGGCGATAAAACTGCCCTCACGCAAGGATAGACGGAACGCCGAGAGGATAGTGAAGAGCTTAGGTGACTTGCCAAAGTCAGAGCTAAAATCAAAGCAATCCGCTCAACTTGCCTGGGCTAAAGGCATTCTCAACACCAGGACCATCGAAGACTTAACGTCGGTCGAAGCGAATAAGGTCCTTCGAGGGAACCATACCCAAAATGCAAAAGATGAACAACACCGGCTCGGCCTCCTTTACAAGGAAAGATTTGTCCTTCAGCGACGTGTTGAAGAACAAGGGTGCAAACCAGAAATGGTGTGTACTTGATAGCTTTTGCATATCTTGTTTATGATCACCTTGGCCCACTTCCTGGCGACAAGCTGAGGTATCTTATTTCAACGGCTAAACGGCAGAAAATGTGACTGATAATCGGGTGTGACGCAAACGCCCACCATAACTTATGGGGCAGTTACCAACATAAATGAAAGAGGTGAGTCACTTTTTGAATTTATACTCAGTACTTAAACTTATGTATTGATAAAGTTTCATATGAACAAATTAAGTTTCAATGTAGGAAAAACAAAGTGTATGTTTATTAATGGGGAAACGCAAACAGAAGTGAAGATTAATAATCAGGCAATAGAAGTGTGGAAAAAATAAAGTATCTTTGTATCATGTTTGATAATAAATTAGATTTTAATACACACATTGACTATATATCAAAAAAAGATTGTAAAAAAGATTGGTTTCTTTTCAAGAATCAGAAAAAGAATATCGACTTTATGTGCAGTAAAAGTGTGTAATACTATAATTAAGCCTCATTTTGAGTATTTCCCCACTATAATTCTTCTTGGTAATAAAACAATGTTAGACAGATTACAAAAATTACAAAATAAAGCTATAAGAATAATATTAAAATGTTACTGGTTAACACCGATTGTAACTATGTATACTAAAATGGTTGATTGTGAATCAGAGAACCATGATGTTTTAATTTATGTTTTTAAAATGAAAAATGGTCTGCTTCCCAGGTGCATATGTGATACAATCAATTATGTTACTGACGTACATAGTTATAATGTAAGAAATAGAGGTCATATTCGTATTTCTTATTTAAGAACACAGTCTGCACAAAATATGCTTACACGCAATGGCCTTAAATTATTTAATGGACTCCCAAATGAGTTAAAAACAGAAAATAATTTGAAAATATTTAAGAAAAATAATTATAGTAAGTTATGTAAAAACTAAATTTGTATAACAGATTATGATATATTTATTTGTTTATAATTTATATGCATAGTAATTTGTAAATAGCTAAAATATGGCTAAATAAAATAAAAATCGTAATTAATATTGGAAATGAACATACTTTTATTACCAAGAATAGACAAGAGGTCTTAGATATTACACTTGTCTCTGATGTAATTCATCAAAAAAATTTGGACTGGAAAGTGTCAAGGGAACATTCCTTCTCTGATCATAGATACATCCAGTTGTGCATACACGAAGTAATTAATAAACAACCAGCTTTCCGGAATCATCCGAAAACTGACTGGAAATTATATAGGGAAACATTAGGTAAACTAATTAATCCCTCCCTTTTTAATATACCCAAACCTAACAGGGACCTTGATGAAAAAGTCAAGATCTTAACATTTGCTTTAATAAATCAATGGACATCTCCTGTCCTCTTATTCAGTTAAGAGGGAAGCAAAAACCCCGTTGGTGGAACTCAGGGCTAGTACCGCTCAGGAAAAATTGTAGTACACTTTACACTTTATACACAATAATGCTAAAAAAAAATCAAGAGAACACTCAGATTGGGACGCGTATAAAGAGTCCCTTAAAATCTCCAAAAGCCAGTTGAGGAAGAGTAAGAGAACTTCATGGCGAAACTTCTGTGAAAACATAGAGGACACTTCTGAAGCCTCAAGACTAAGGAAAATCCTCTCGAAAAATCCCCCGATACCTAGCTCTTTAAAAACAGCTAACGGCGAATAGACCAACTAATGGGTAGAGTCGCTATCCTTGCTACTAGATACTCACTTCCCTGGTATCTCACAGAACATATGTAGCACTGAACAATCACGGACAGGCTATAAAAACAATAATAATCTTGGTCTTATTACAAGGGAAAAACTACTTTGGGCAATCAAAAGCTTTGATCCATATCAATCAGCGGGACCAGACGGCATAATACCTGCCGAACTCCAGATAACTTCAGATATAATTACACCTATTCTGGAGGTTATTCTAAATGGATGCCTTGACTCCACGTATATCCCCTTACTGTGGAGAGAAGTTAAGGTCATCATTATCCCCAAAGCAGGTAAAAGTACCCATGTAAATCCGAAGGACCGCAGACCGATCAGTTTATTTTCATTCCTTTTAAAAACTCTAGAAAGATTGATAGATATTCATTTACGCAGTACAATAAACTCCAATCTGGTTTTTACTGCTCAGCACGCATACTGCAAGGCAAAATTATTTGAAACCGCCTTACATATGCTTTTACAAAACATAGAATATTCATTGCACCATAAAGAGTACACTCTGGTAGCATTCCTAGATATAGAGGGTGCTTGCAACAACATTAGTAGTAGTAGAGGAAGTAGAGGGATATAAGGTAACAGCGTATGCTGATGATGTTGCCATTGTTGTATCAGGAAAGCACACTCCAACTCTAACAGACTTAATTCAAAATCTAGTGTGGATATAAACCCGGCCAAGAGAGAACTTGTCCTCTTCACTAGGAAATATAAAATTCCCCCACGCCATTCTAGGGGATCAAATTTAAGACGATCCGACTACACCACACACCAAATAATCTTCCACCAGAACTTCCAAGTTACCATCCCACAAAGATCCGCTTGAGAGGATAAGGGGTTCTTAAAAGATGAATCAGATTTACGGACGGTTCAAAAACCAAAGAAGGAGTGGGTGTGTACTCAGACAGACTAAATCTTAGTCTCTCTTTCCGTCTCCCTGACCATTGTAGCTTATTCCAAGCGGAAATTCTAGCGATTAAAGGGGTTCTATCCTGGCTAAGGGAAAACGTGATATCCACATAGGATGTTCGTATCTTCTCTGACAGTCAAGCATCCCTCAAATCACTTGACGCTGTGTCTACAAACTGTATAACAGCCCGCAACTGTCGATCATCTCTCAGGGAGATGGACGAACAGTTTAATATTCACCTCATTTGGTTGCCGGGGCATAGAGATATTTTGGGAAACTGCAAAGCGGATGAACTCGCCAGAAATGGAACCCATTACCAATTCAACCCAAAATGGAGGAAATCGGTATGCCCATGGCTACATGTAGACTTACATTACAACAAAATGCCATAAAATAAACAAATGTAAGATGGTCAAACATCTCTACTTGCTTGGCTACCAGAGAGATCTGGTCAGAAATAAACCCAAAACGCTCAAAAGGTCTGCTCTCTTTGAGCAGGAAACATCTTGGCGCAGTAACAGGTGTCTTAATATATTAATTGAAGAAAACGCAAACAATATGTTCATATTATTTCTGTTTTTGTTTTAGTGGACTGTGTGGATTTAAAGCCAACTGAATGAATTCCTGACCTTTAGTCCAAAATGCGTTTCGCCCAGGTACTACAGCTGGGCTCATCAGTCAGATGCTGTAGTACCTTTCTAAGACGCATTATTTTTTGATCGATGTTTACCGACTTTAATAAAACCTACAGCGATCACTCGCTGCAAATTATATTTTTCTAGGGGAATTTGGTTAGATACATGCACCCAGAATTATGTCCTGCCCGTGGTCTGGCCAGTGAATTAATTGAAGAAAACGCAAACAATATGTTCATATTATTTCTGTTTTTGTTTTAGTGGACTGTGTGGATTTAAAGCCAACTGAATGAATTCGTGACCTTTAGTCCAAAATGCGTTTCGCCAGGTATTTGGATCTAACCAAATTCCCCTAGAAAAATATAATTTGCAGTGAGTGATCGCTGTAGGTTTTATTAAAGTCGGTAAACATCGATCAAAAAATAATGGTGTCTTAATAGGACACTGCCCATTTGGCAGACACGCCATTAGACCCAGCGCTTTCTCAAACGACTTCTGCAGAAGTTGTATGGATGAAGAGGAAGGGGAGACTATCTTCCATCTTCTATGATCATGTCCGGCTCTCTCCCAGCGGCGTAGATTATACCTGGGAGAATACTTCTTTGACGACCCCAGTGATCTAAGAAATGCTGATATTTACCAGCTACATCGTTTCATAAGAGGCTCCAATTGGTTTAATTAAAGAGCACACATATCTTCTTGTGGTATCACAATGGACCTATCTCGTCAAATTGCGTCAGTTGTTTTCCTGGCAGCCACCTCTAACCTAACCTAAGGCTGTTTAAAAATATTTATCAAAAAAAGAAAGGGAGAAAAAAGCTAGAATATATTTTAACACATGTAGTAGCTTTTTGGTAAAAGATGGGGTTCAAGTCCCAAAACCATACATTGGATGCACACAGCCATGATAAGCCCTATTTTGACGTACGGAAGTTTGGTCTGGTGGCCGGGCTTTGGAAAAGACAACCAATCTTAAAATCATGACATAAATACAAACACTGGCGCGTATCGGTATAACTAGTTTTATGAGAACTACACCAACCGGCGCCCTAGAAACTTTCCTTTCTTTAGCACCACTTGACCAATTTACGAAATTTCGACGACTAAAAGAGCGTAAGAATTGGAAAATGGGCCATTACGGTCACAGCACTATAATAAGTTTTACAAATATGACAATTCAAACGGACTACATTTCACCGAACATTGATTTTAACCCCGTGTGGCGTCTAAGATGTCTATCGATGTAGCTCCTGCGACACCTTGTAGTGGAGGGTTTGTGGCTACTCATGGCCCCTCTAAAAGCGATGTTTGCGGAGCCAAATAAGTAGGCAAAACTCTTATTAGAGATGGCGGTGAGACTAAGGACTCACCTGGTCTTTCCACTATCTTTGGCGCCACAGAGGTTAAACAGCTTCCAAAGGCATGAATATTCCAAGTAGTACGGGCTCTAAGGATATACCTGGTACGCCTGCTGCTTCTAGCACCCCGGAAGGACAGCGCAGTCGCGCTCCCTCTAAATCATTATACAAGGATCGCCGCAATACCGGAAAGCAGCAGAACCTCCCAGCAGGCGAGCAAATATTCAAGGGCCAAAAAGATCCTGGCTATCGCTGAAAGGCTAGATAGGGACTCCACGTCGAAAAGGCAAAGGTCGTTGGAGGGTGTGTTACCAGGTCCTAAGAGACCAAAGAGCAATTCCTCATGTAATCCCTCTGGCGGTAATAACGGAAAATCGTTTTGCGATGCCCTCAAGGGTAAAACCATCGTTGCGGTTATTGACAGGAGCGATCCGGATGGCACGATCTCGTCCGAGCAATGGCAGTTAGCTTATGGGAAGCTCTCGGCCGGCTTCTAAGGTATTATGGAGGCGAACCATGGTCCACCACTAGTGATGGGGGTTGGCATCAGGGTCATGTAAAGCTGATTGCCTGCGAGGATCAGAGGTCGTGTCAGCTATTTAAACTTGATATCGGTAGCCTAGGCGAGGTCTGGCCAGGCGCTAGGTTGGAGGAAGTTGCAAAGGAGGACAACCCTAGCAGGCCTCGGACTCGTTCATGGATTCCTGTAGAACCCTCCTCATTGGATGCTATCACCAAGACTTTAAAGATCTGTAACCCGCTGCTACCGACTCACAACTGGAAAGTTGCCAAGCTGGATGCGCCAAGGGGTCTTTATCGATACGCGCTTATTGTGATCGATAAGGAATACCTTCCTCATTTGGCAAAGACCAATGGTGTGATTAGGTATGGGCTTGTATCTATAACCCTCAAGGTATACAAGAAGGACGAAATCGAGGCAGCAATTATTCCACCACATCCTTCGCCAGTTGAGACGGAGATGCAGAGTTTGGATGCGTTGACAGCTTCCTCATCCGAAGTCAGGAAGACTACTTTCCCCTCCATGGATGGGGAGGATGGCGATGCCTCCGACTCTTCATCTTCAACTATTAAAACGTTGACTGATCTCATCATTGGCGAACAGTTGGCGATGGAGACGGAAGTTTCTTCAAAAAGTCTTCTGGACGAGGATGAACTTCTTGGTTCATCTTCAGGTACGGAAGAACTCAATAATACCGTGGTGGAAGCTTCTCTGCCTTATTGTAGCGAAGATGCTGCAGTTAGTTCAGACAAGCAATTGGAATGTATCTTCTCAACACCCATTTTCAGACCATAGGTACATCCAATTTAAACTAAATGATGATCCTACAAGCCAAGAAATGTTCAGAAACCATAAAAACTAAATGGCCAAAATGCAGAGACACATTGAATACTCTTTTAGACAATGACCTCTTAAAATCTCCGAGTGAAAACCTGGATATAGACAAGAAAGTCAATGATTTGACTTGAGCCTTAAACAATTTATTGAACATTGTTCAATAAAGCTAAAAGAAAAGAAATAGACTGGGAAACCTAGAAGGAGTCCCTCCAATTATATAAAAAAGAACTAAGGAAAGCAAGGCATCAAGGCTAAGAAAAGTTCTCTCAACAAATCCAGTAATACCGAACTTTCTGAAAAAAACCAGACGGGTCCTGGACGACCTCTAGCGAAGAATCGCTCCATCTACACTAGACACTTACATCCCTGGTTCCTTAAACATTAGAAGTTTGCACTCAAACGGGTCAAATATTCATAGAAACCCAGAAGGTCTGATCAACAGGGACAAGCTACTTTGGGCATTGAACAGCTTTAAACCTTACAAGTCAGCGGGACCAGATGGCATAATATCTGAGGAACTTCAAAAAATCTTCTGATATTATACTACCGATGTTAGAAAATATAATGAGAAGCTGTTGTGAACTGGTGCATATTCCCCAGTCTTGGAGAGAAGTTAAGGTGGTGTTCATTCCAAAAGCAAGCAAAACTTCCCAAGCAAATTCCAAATATCTAAAACCGATTAGCCCATCTTCCTTCCTTCTAAAGATTTAGAACGATTGATTGATATCTATAGTCGCAACAACATTGACACTAGACTTTTGTCTACGTCTCAACATGCGTACTGTAAAGAGCGATCGGTGGAAACTGCAATACACTCATTTGTTAGCATTATCGAATACTCCCTCCATCACAAGTAATACACATTGGTAGATTTCCCCGATATAGAAGGCGCTTTTAGCAACGTCAAAACAGATGCAATCACAAATGCACTCTCAGGTCTAAAGGTAGATAGCTCACGTGGGGAGTTGATCAACCAAATGCTGAAAAGCAGGGCGATCAACTCAAAACTGGGTGTTACATCTTCCAGAAGATCTGTAAGTAGGGGCACTCCACAAGGCGTTGTTCTATCCCCTCTCCTTCGGAACTTAGTGGTAAATGAACTGTTAAAAGATCTGGAAGAGGAGGGATTTGAAGTGATTGCTTATGCGGATGACTTTGCAATTACGGTTTCAGGAAAACATCCAAACACTATCTGTGAACTCCTTCAATTTGCACTTAATAAGCTAACCAACTGGGCAAGTAGTTGTGGTTTACGTGTGAACCCCCATAAAACTGAGCTTGTCCTTTTTACAAGTAAACACAAAATTCCGCACGTTGATCCTCCATCTATAAATGGTATAAGTCTTAAATTCTCGGACGAAGAAAAATACTTCGGTCTTATTTTGGATAAGAAATTAAGGTGGAAATCCAATATACAAGAAATAGTTAAGAAAGCAACGGTTGCACTTTTCTCCTGCAAGAAGGCCATTGGCAACAAATGGTGTCTAGAGCCCCGCGTAATCCATTTGCTATACACAGCGGTTATTAGACCGATTCTTATTAACGGAGTGGTCGTTTGGTAGACTGCTCTAGACAAAGCGACAAATAATAATAAACTGAGTAGCGTTCAACGCACTGCTTGTATGTGTATAAGTGGTGCTTTGCGTCATACTCCAACTGCAGCGCTTGAAATACTTTTTAATCTGAGACCCTTACATATTTTCAGCAAGCAATCAGCAGCCTCCTCAGCTATTCGCCTAAAGGCGACCTAACAGTGGAAAAACAACTGTTTTGGCCACGCCAACATAATGAACACATTCAGTATCCCACGAAGTAACATAGACTACATCATACCCCAACATTTTTTTGATAAAAACTTCCAGGTAAGCATACCCTCCAGATCACAGTGGGAGGATTATGCTTTCTCGGAAGATGGAAAAATTCAGTTTTTCACCGATGGGTCAAAAACAAACGATGCTGTAGGGGTGGTGTTTACTGTAACATACTAAATCCTAGTCTCTCCTTCCGTCTTCCTAACCATTGTAGCGTATTCCAGGTAAAGATATCATCATTTTCTCCGATAGCCAGGCAGTCCTGAAATCTCTGGATTCAATCTCCACTAACTCCACTATGCTAGGTGCCAGGGCACAGATATATTCCGGGGAACTTCAGGGCCGACGAACTCGCCAAACAAGGAACAACACTACCCATTTCAACTGACTACAGTAACCTGGGTATTCCAATCGCTACATGTAAATTTATGGTAAGGCTAAATACTATGCAGAGGACAAATCTTAGGTGGGGTAGTGGTAACACATGTCTAGCGACAAAAAAGATTTGGCTGGATGGAATCTGGATCTTAAACGCTCTAAGGCTTTGACCTCTCTATGCAGACGGCACATTAGCTCCACTATAGGTGTCATCACAGGACACTGCCTCATATTTAGACATGCTGCAAATACTCGGCGTGCTCGCAAGCGACTTCTGCAGAAGCTGTTTAGATGAGGAGGAGGAGGAAACTGTTCTTCATCTCCTGTGTACATGCCCTGCACTGTCTAACAGACGAAGACTTCTTCTAGGAGACTTCTTCTTCAGTGACATTAATGAATTATTTAAAAATGGTTTTAAGTCCTTTCTTTGGGGGCAAAATAAAAACCAAAACCCCGGGGGATCACAATGGTCCTTTCTTTTTGGAGTAGGTGTGTTAGTTAGTTCTTTTTTTTTCAAGCTAGCAGCCACTATAACATAATCTAACCTAACCTTGGGTAGAGACTGTTTATAAAATACAATTTTTAGTTCGTTTATTTACACATTAATTTATTTACTGGCTTAATTCAAGCGATAAAACAAAAATATAAAAAAATTAATTAATTAATTTATAATACATCATTAAATTAAACAATCTAGAAACATAACTTAACTTATACATAACTAATGAGATGGATGTTTATGGGTAGTTGGACTAAAGATTTCTTCTTAGGGAGGAGGAACTAGGCCTGAAGTCGAGCGCGTGCTGTGCGTTATTGGCTAAACGTAGCATTCTAGTTATTGGGTTGTATTGGCCATAATTTGTGCGATAAGTAAGAAGGTGAAAGAATGGGATGGATCGAAGGTTTCGTGGATTGGTATTAATGAATATTAGCTCAAGAAGCGCCGTAGGGTCGATGGCACCGGTAACAAGTTTGTGGATAAAGAGTATGTCAGCGACCGCACGGCGTTTAGCAAGGGTGTGTAAGTTGATTAATTGCAATCGTTGTTCGTAGTGGGGTAAGATATGGGGATCAGACCAAGGAAGATGACGTAAGGTGAAACGGAGAAACCTCCGCTGCACAGCTTCAATTATATTAGAGTGGTTGGATCGATAAGGAGACCATACTTGGCTGGCGTATTCCAGAATGGGTCTAACATATGTGGCGAAGAATGACTTAGTAACATAAGGTTTGGAAAATTCCTTAGACCAACGCTTTATAAAACCAAGGCTAAAATTTGCTTTTGCAATAATATGGTCGAAGTGCCTACGGAAATTTAAAACTTTTTATCACACCAAGTAAAAAAGGAATTAAGATCTTCGTGTAGGGACGAATCGAGAGAGTTATATATTACCTTAATAATGTTTATGTCATCGGCATAAATAGAAAGTCGGAGTGAGAAATAATGCAATCAACATCATTAATGGCAAGAGCAAAAAGAAGTGGACCAAGATGGCTTCCCTGAGAAACACCTGAAGTGGCAAAGATGGGTTCGGACTCAGCACATCTGAGCAATACCCTGTAAAGCCGGTTCTCTAAGTATGATTTAATACATTGAATGAATAATAGTGGAAAGCCAAAGGCTTTAAGCTTTATGTAAATTATTTGATGAGAGATTTTGTCGAATGCTTTACTGAAGTCGGTAGTGACAACATCGACATCGTAGCCTTTTTCCAAAGCATGGAAACAAATTGAGTAAGATTCGTCGTCGTGAATGGTGGTAGCACACTCAAGTTGATGTTGGGCATTCAAAGTCATCAAATGATACGAAAAACGGCTTTAAAAAGCAAGTATGTAATTATACAAAATCTGAATATAATACAAATAAAAATGACCAGTGTCAAAATCTTTCACATAAAAAATCTCCCTCCTTATATTAACAACAAAAATGTTGGCTTATAAACGAGCAAGGAGAGAATAAGAAAGAACCCGAATAAACAACATGGCTAATAAAAGCGCTAGTCGTTTCAATGCAATTGATTAACAGAAAAAACCTGCATTAGGTTGGATCTGATCATGTGGGTTTGGTGGCGTGATGCGGAGTGCGTTGGCTACTAAGCGGCTGGTCATGGTTCAATAAAATTAATAAGATTTTTAGAAGAAAGGATAAAAACGATCTTCCGTGTCTTAAGCTCCAGAGGACGACAGAGAACATAGACGTACTTCTGACAGCAGGCATAGACCAAGGGGATGACGTATTGGACGATGACCTCTATATAATCGAAGATCCGCAGGAGAGAGTGGAGGTTGTGGGGGCTGCTTTCCAGCAAGTGTACAAGGTGAATGCTAGCATTCGCCCCAATCATGACCTGGAGAACAGAGCACAGGTCTCTATCTAAAGCTAACCAGACTAGGTATAAGTAAACCTCTATTGTATATGCTTTATGACATGCTAAATGGTACAAAGTTTGTTGTCAAGAGTGGCAATGTAACTTCTACCGCAAGTTTTAATATTAATAATGGTTTTCAGCAGGGAGCGGTTAACTCGCCGATTCTATTCAGCATTTACACCAGCGATCTGATAGGTAGTCTAACTCAGGCAATTGCGTACGCCGACGATCTAATTGCGTACAGAACAGCTCATAGAGTTGAGGCTATAAAAAATCTCTTGCAGAGTGACTTCGACAAGATTCAGCGATATTGTGATGACTGGAAGTTGAAAATCAACTTCCAGAAATCAGAAACTATTTTGTTTAGGACTCCGTTGTCTAGCGCCTCAAGGGATACGAGAAAGAACTGGCGCAATCTGGTGATCGTAGGGCCACATGGACATCCACTGGCGAGTAAAAGTGTAGTAAAGTACCATGGCATCTGGTTGGATCAGTAGCTGTATTTCGACAGACATATAGGTGCTGCTTTGGCCAGGGCTAGGGGAGCCTTTGCCTTGACAAAACGACTGTTTTATAGCAGTCGTCTTGACAGCAGGGTGAAGGTGATTTGCTACATGGCCCTCATCAGGCCGATGATTGCCTACGGATGCCCGGTGTGGTTCAACGTTGCCCCATCTCAAATGGAAAAGATTCGGGTGTTTGAGAGGCAATGTCTTAGACGTTGCCTTGGATTACACAGAACACCAGAGTAGGAGTACACAAGATATTATTCCAACCAGGTTCTATACAACGTAGCCAACATAAACATCTCTTCGGGACCGAAGAGATAGGGCGAAACAGGAGAACCAGCTCTGGTGGCTCTCTGAACAGCATCGTGATATTTAAAGTCGATTAAGATGGTATGTCTTGGCCGACTTACATACATTTAGGGTAATTAGGTATAGGGAACAGTCGGGGTGGCACCAAAAAAAATTAAAAATATGTATGTATGCGGAGGCATATGTGCATGTACCTGCGTAACTGTACATGTATGTGCGTACGGATATGTATGTACGTATGTACATGTTTCTTTTTTTTTTTTTTTTTTTTATAATTTTTCACGCGCTCAAGGGATTATGAATACCCTTTATATGTTTTTTAACACAGCGCGAGCATCCGGTGAAAGAGAGAAAGAAGGATAGAAAGATGTGTGGCGCGATGTATTGAGAGGGTGGTTGTTGTCTCAGATTTTATCTCCAGGGAGGGCGGCTGAACTAATGCGGAGAAAATTACCGTGTCTTATTTATTTATGTCGCTTATAATTCGCAAGAAATTGTAAAAGAAAAAAACTGTTCTTATTTATACATTTTTAATTTTATTCTATTTCTATATTTTAAAGGCAAAACATTGAAGAAAATGAATCCTCTCAGCAAACCGTAGAAGAATCCGAGGATGTCTCACTCGTCGCCCCAGGGGTTATATACGGTGATGTTTCATGAGGAGCTCGACGCATCAGAAGACGTTTGTGGAGATTAGTTGAAGAAGCGACCATCGATCTCAGAAAATGCATTTTCTCTAAATTAGATCGGAAAGAACATAAAGGCCGGGAGCAGAATTTATATGAGTGTACAAAGGAAGAAGCCATTGAAAAAATAAAAGCCAAGGCTGTGGAGTTAAATGACCTTAATTTAATGGTGGACATTGACAATGAGATATCGCAAGGGCACTGCCTTTTTTATAACAAATTTTGCAGCATTCAATCCCACACCAAATTCAGAGCAAATAGAAATGCACATAAAGATTATTCGGATTGGAAACAGATACAAGATAAAAGTAGCGCAGCATTTGGTAAAATTTGCCTTGTTTGGGGAAGAAACCATCATTCAAAACCAAAAGATGTATTTTCTCTACTTCATCCGGGCCATATATTCTGAATTTCTTACTCAGGAATATAAAAGCGTTGAACTAGCAACCCCACTGTCATTCTGTACCCGATATTTAGAAGGGAGATTGTTGCAAAAGTACCCGAAAAAAATAGTTATGATAGAGGGCAACAACCGGAAAATAGTGAAACCATATGCGGGTATTGTACTTGAAGATACCGATTTACAAAGTCTCGAAGACATATCTGTGGTCCAAAAGGTAGCACTTATCATACGGAGATTTATTCTGGCAATCCAAAATGTTGATTTGCCAGAAAAAATTACTGTTTCCGATTTGATAAAAGGCGAGTGCACAGTGCCTGAAGTATTAATGGACTTTTACACCACATTGCTGAGCGGAGGAGCATATCGTCGGAAAAAAAGTCAAAATTGCCAGAGACTTGCTGATTACTGGAAAAATAATGCCTTCAAAACACAGAGTTTTACAAATTACAAATTGTAAATATTATCAGTAGATACGGCCATTGTTGTAGCTATTAAATACTACAAGTATTGGAAACGGAAGCAACTTTTTCAGTCACCAACCAATCAGTTATTTGTCCAGAGGGCATCAGTAGATCACCGAACTTATGTACAGGGTTAGCGTTCAATAACTTCGACTGATTTGTCGGCACAACTAATGGAAGGGATACTTTCCACGACACCGTTGGAATCATTTTCCAGGACATTGATGACACCTTTGGACAAGATTTCGAAGAAAATGATGATGAGATCGAAGAAAATCCCGGGACCTACAATGGTAACAGCAACAAAAAGGCGTCGAACCTTTGACGTTATTACTCATGAGTTAGAATCATACACCAAAAAACCGCAAATCACAGAAACTTTGCTGCCACTTGATTCTTCATCTCAACTTCCGATGCCAGAAAATGTTAAAAATCGTCCAATCAAATCGACACATTATGGATGCTTTCACATGCTCTTCAAGTGAAAAATACGCCAATGTTGGTCGGTTTTAATTGTGTACAATACTTCAGTCAAACAAACAATTTCTTATATGACTACCATAAATAACTCTCCAACTTGTACCAATGTTATTCTGGAGACAATGGTTCAATACCAAAAGGTTATCGAAGAATGTGGTGATAGGTATATGCAAGTTACTTATCCAGTTACAAAGCACCGAAGCACCCCGTTTCAACAACATTTTTATCCACATAGGGCATTTTCACATAATGATGGCCTATTTTAAAGCTATTGGCAAATTCATTGATAACTGTGGATTGGCAAATATCATGGTCGACTCCGGACTCTTAGCTAATGGTTCTGTTAGCGGGAAGCACTTTAATCGATACAAAAGACTTCATCCACTTGCAGGCTTAGCAATACAAATAGTTTCCTTAATTCAACAAATTTGGAAATAACAAATGACTCCAGAATGTATCTCGAACAACTTAAAAACGAAGGACACACTAATCCAATTATTCTCAACGATAATTTAATGGACTTAGAAACACTTACTGGATACCGTGGAAAAACTCCAAAGTATTTCCTCATTTATACTAATTTTGTTCATTACTACCTTGAGTTCAATAGAAGTATAAAACCTGCAGACTTACTTACTTACTTACTTAAGTGGCGCTACAGTCCGGAATGAACCTGGGCCTCAACCAACATGCCTCTCCAATTAGCCCGGTCCTTAGCTAACTGCCTCCAGTTGCGCACTCCAAGTTGGTTGAGGTCGGTTTCTACTTGTGCGCGTCACTTAAGGCGAGGTCTTCCTCTACTGCGTCCGACGTCTGGCCGGTGATCGAAGACTCTGCGAGCCGGAGTATTGGTGTCCATTCGTTCTACATGTCCTAGCCATCTTAAACGTCCAATGCGGAGTTTTTTTACCAGGGGCATGTCGCTGTACAGCTCGTATAGTTCTTGGTTGAATCTTCGTCTCCATAGCCCGTCAACGCAAACGGGACCGAAGATTTTTCGAAGAATTTTCCTCTCGAATCTACCAAGGATTTCTTCATCCGCTTTTGATACGGTCCAGGTTTCAGCGCCGTAGAGCAGGACTGGGATGATCAGGGTCTTATATAGGATCTCCTTAGTAGTTCGAGTGAGGGCTTTACTACTAAATTGCCTTCTTAGCCCGAAGAAACAGCGGTTGGCAAGAGTAATTCTTCGTTTAATTTCTGACGAGATGTTGTTGTCAGAGTTAATAGCGGAGCCGAGGTAGACAAAGTCCCGCACTACCTCAAAGTTATATCTGTCAATGGTGACGTTCTGTCCAATTCGTCGATGTTGTGAGTCCTTTCGTGATGACAGCATATACTTAGTCTTACCCTCATTTACTGCTAAACCCATTTTCGCCGCTTCCTTCTCTATTCTAGCAAACGTGGCTATGACATCACGTTGAGTCCTACCAATGATGTCAATATCGTCAGCGTATGCTAGTAGTTGCACCGACTTTTGGAAAATTGTGCCTCTGGTGTTGGCTTTGGAGTTTTGCACAATCCTCTCAAGAATCAGATTAAAGAAGTCACATGACAGCGCATCGCCTTGCCTAAATCCTTTTTTGGTATCGAATGTGTCGGTGAGGTCGTTTCCGACCCTGATGGAGCAGCGAGAATTTTCTATCGTCATCCTACACAAACGGACGAGTTTGGGCGGTATACCAAAACTAGACATGGCTCTGTACAGTTCGTCTCTATAAATGCTGTCATATGCGGCTTTGAAATCGATGAATAGGTGGTGGGTATCGATTTGTACTTCTTGAGTTTTTTCCAGGATCTGCCGGAGTGTGAAAATTTAATCGGTTGTGGACTTTCCTGGCCTAAAACCACACTGATAAGGGCCAATCAGGTTGTTGGTAAACGGTTTCAGGCGTTCACATATTACGGCAGATAGGATCTTGTAGGCGATGTTGAGGAGACTTATGCCTCTGTAGTTGGCGCAGTTCAGAGGGTCTCCTTTTTTGTGGATCGGGCAAACGATGCTGAGGTTCCATTCTTCAGGCATATTTTCATCTGACCAGATTTGGTTTATGAGTTGGTGGATGTTACTTACCAAGTCATCTCCGCCGGCCTTATAAAGCTCAGTGGGAAGGCCGTCATTTCCGGCAGCCTTATTAAGCTTGAGTTTAGATATTGCTATCATCACTTCACTCCGGTCGGGTGGTTGGCAGTTTTCGCTGTCGTTGCCAATATTGAATGGTTCGTTCTGCCTGACAGCGGAATGTTGTTCGTCATCGCCGTTTAACAGTCTGCAGAAGTGGTTTTTCCATATCCTCAGCATCGACTGTGTCTCAACTACAATATTTCCTTGTTCATCTCGACAGGATTCTGTTCGAGCCTTGTATCCTTGGCTTTGACGTTTTACACTCTGGTAAAACTTGCGAACATAGTTCCTGGAGTGGCACCTCTCTATATCCTCGATCGCGCGCTTTTCTTGCTCTTTTTTCTTCTTGTTGAAAAGCCGATGTTCTTCCCTTCTTCTTTGCCTATAGAACTCAATGGCAGCTCTCGTCTTTACCTGCAGCTTAGCCTTGTAGGCCTCGTTCTTGGCTGCGAGCATCTGTCGGCATTCCTCATCAAACCAGGGGTTTCTTGCTGGTGGGCGCGAAAAACCTAGCACATCAGTTGCGGCTGATCTAATGGCCTGTTGGCATCGTTGCCATTGCTCTTCGACATTCGATGCTGGTGGTATGGTGTTAATCGAGAGGTTAAGGGATACGCGTTGTGCGAAGGTCTTGGCGGTCTCTTGCGATTTCAGTCTTCCGACATTAAATTTTTTCACAGTATTTCTGGATTGTTGTGGTGTGGTGGATATCCGCATTCTTACCTTGGCTGCTACAAGGTAGTGATCCGAGTCGATGTTAGCTCCTCGGAATGTTCGGACATCCAAAATACTGGATGCGTGCCTCTTATCTATCGCAATGTGGTCAATTTGGTTGACCGTTCGTTGATCTGGACCGCCATGTCCCCTTATGGATATCGAGGTGAGGAAACCGTGTGCTGGCTATAGTGGCATTTCGTTCCGTAGCGAAATCAATTAGCCTAAGTCCGTTACCAGACGTGTTGTCGTGTAGGCTATGTTTTCCGACAATACTTCTAAAGATGTCTTCTCTTCCTACCTTTGCGTTAAAATCTCCCAGCACGATTTTAACATCGTACTTCGGTAGTCGCTCATAGGTTTTGTCAAGGAGCTCGTAGAAGCAATCCTTAGCTATGTCATCTTTTTCTTCCGTCGGAGCGTGAGCGCATATAAGGCTTATGTTGGCGAATTTGGCCTTGATGCGGATTGTTACTATGCGCTCGCTAATGTCTTGGAAACATAAGACTTCTTGCCTAAGTCTGGCACTTATAACAAATCCGCATCCGAATAGTCGCTGTTTCTGCTCACTATAACACGGTCCGTAGTAGATGTCACAGTTTTTCATCCTCTTTTTGCCCGGCCCATCCCATCGTATTTCCTGGATGGCAGTAATGTCTGCTTTGTAGCAGTTTAGGGCTTCCGCTAGTTGTTCGCCTGCACCTCTCCTGTTTAATGTTCTCACATTCCAGGTGCAGATACGAACGTCGTTGTCCTTTTTTCGTTTAGCAGGGTCGTCAACAAAAAAATCAGTCCTTTCCGAGGCTATTGGTTGCTTCGTAACAATATTTTTTTTCTGTGGGTGGGTAGTTAATCCAAAGCACAACCCCCAACCTGGAGGGCCAGTTCCAATTTATTAGATACCCCTAGGACACGGGGCCATCAGTATCCACTACGGGATTGAGCGCTGCCGTTGGCCTTTCGGTTCATCCGCCACCATCTCTGTTCAAGGGGCCTGACTAACCCTTGAAATTCCTAGACAACCTGTTGTCCGAATATGTCAGAGCAGCTCATCTAGGTTCGCCTGGGACAGCAGGCCGGGTATTCATCCGTGCCGTTCTCACCAGGGTGTTTATAGTGTTGCTGTTTTTCGTCGTGTTATCAACACTCGCACTTATCGTTTAGCAAGTCAAATCCGGTTGGATGAGACCAGTACCCGATGGTTACCACTTGGAGGTAAAAATAAGCACACTTGATGTGTAGTCAGAGTTGCAACACTGGGCATTGCCAAGTTAACGCCAATCAGAGTCTACCCTCGTTCTACAACACCCAACCTGCAGACTTAAGAATGTTTAAACTCGTTCTTCCGAAAATCACCAATCTGTTCTTTGCTTTTATGCTTTTAATCAGCAGAATTACTCAAGATATTTGGTTAAGTACAGCGATAATCTTCAAAAAGTGGATGAAACTCACCCTGGACTAAGAGAGCAGTTTGAAAAGGATCCTTTGGGATTAAGAGGACAGACAAGCCTTTCTCCCGATAACCAATCGACTTGAAACTAGAACACACTATAAATGCTGACGCTGCCAATAAATTAACTGGTGTAATCCATATGACAAACTCAATATCGGCCCAACAACGTTGGTGCAAAGGTCACAGCATAAGAGCAAAACTTATTAGCCGCGTAATGGAAACATCAGGAATGAGAAATAAACAAGACATCACAGCTGATCTGCAACAGTTATATCCAGAAGACAACCAGCCAATTGAAAACATTGATCGCTTACATTGAACAAAACATCGATCGTTTTTCGAATTCACTAGAGAAGGCAAAACTATACAACATTTCAACTGGACAGGCGACAAACGAAAATATTTCAAAATATCTAATAAACGTCGAAGAGCATGGCAACAACCAAAGAGAGACATTTATAACAGAACGTGCTGATGATGAAAACCGATTTGAAAAGGCAATAAAAAGAAATAAAATCTTCGGTTTTGCGGATGCACAAAAGAAAAAAATGATTGTCGCTGGAAAATTGTTGAAGTTCGCATGCAACGTGACTTATTTGGGAGAATGATGGGGATTTCTTTGGAAAACGCACTGCAAAATGGCAAAGATATTCACCTACCCGTTAACACCTGTTCCACTGTCATTGTGCCATATCGATGGAGCTATTTGCAAGACGGATAAATCTGTTCTTTTGAAAATTTTGGAAACGAAAGAAAACAAAGAACCAGCAACACAAGTAGACGTCCAAATTTTGGATGGATTTTTTATGATTCATCTTCTGAAATATTTACAAAAAGATTTTGCAAATATTTATAAGATGCACAGCAAGAACAATTATCATAAAGTTTGATAAATATTTTTCACCCTCAATCAAGGACAACGAATACAAGCTGCGTGGGACGAGCAGAAGTGGACTTTATCAAATTAAGGGTGCTGATCAAGTGCGCCCAGCAGGTTTTGCAGCGGAGTTCAGAAACATCAACTTTAAGGAAAGTTTGGTAAAATTTTTGATAGACGACTGGAAAAATCCCTGTATAGATACATTTTTTGAAAATAGAACAGTGTATGTCAATTACGAAAAATGTTTCAAATTCGTAGAGGTCAATGATGTTGTCGTCAGGACTGAGGAAGAAAGTTGCACTTGTGTTGCACATGAAGAAGCCGACACAAAAGTGATATTTCATGCATGCAAAGTGGAACCAAATTCAAACGTTTTCATTCGCTGCTCCGATACCGACATTTTAATAATTGTTTTTGGAAACATGCAGCATTTGCAAACTAATGTAAAAATGTGGTTGAAAGTTGGTGTTGGCAATGCATAGAGGTTCATCAATGTGACAAAACTCGACGATGCACTATGTCAAAATTTATGTGAAGCTCTCCCAGGATTCCACACTTTCACAAGGTGTGATTTTAATCCTGCTTTCTTCAAAAAAGGCAAGAGGCGTCCATTCACAATTTTGTACAACTCTCCTCAATTCATAGAGCCTTCTCAAAACTGCAAAATTATGCAGATGTCGAAGCAGATGTATTCGAAACATTGGAGAAATTTGTTTGCTGTATGAATGGCTACAAACAACTTAGCGACGTGAATGAAGCCCGAATGTCAATATTTACAAAAACCTTCAAATGTAATGATATTGAAGAGCAATTTAAAATCAATACGAAGAACTTCGACGACTATTACCACCTAGCAAGTCCGAGCTTCGGCAGCAAATATTGAGATGTGCTTACATCTCAAGGAAATGGTGCAATGCATACGTTCAAATCCCTACCTTTCTGTCTCCTTCTAAGTGCGGATGGCAAGAAATAGACAGCCAACTGGACTTTCGCTGGTTTGAAGGTGATCAATTACCATATTCAGTCAGTGAAGTTGTATTCGAGGATCTTTCGAAAATCAGTAATACAGGTGATTATAAAGATTTTTCTCCTTCATTTTATATTTTTTTTTAAATATATTTCTCATTTTTATTGACAATAATATCCTAAATGATAGAGAGGAAACTGATGCTGAAGAAGATGACGAATCAACAAATACCGAAGTCAGGACAAGCGAATATTCTGATGAACAAGATCTATTCTGTTTTATAGAAACATTAGCATCTTCAGACTATGATTTCCTGTAGAGAATACAATTATAATTTTTAAATAAAACAAAATTAAAAAAGAAGAAAACAAAAAAATTGCGTTGTGAATGATTTGTCTTCTGACTAAAAAGATTTGTTTTTCTTTGAGGTATAATGGTGACCTGCAAGTCGCAGCTGCAACGGGGAATTTTGAGAGTTTCTAAATATGATGTATGTAGTATATGGGTATCTTTATATTCCTACCTGAAACACTATAGTGATGATAATGAATCAAGGAACAAACAGGATAGCAAGAGTAAGGATCCTGAGAAAAGGTCTACGAATATAATAATATAACCATTATGGATGATTTAATCTAGGGTAACTTTTCTGATAAACTTATAAGGAGAACAAATTACAAAGTAAATAGAAACATAAATAAAACGGACAGGAAGTATAGATACTAGGAAAAAATATTAGGTACGAGTAGGTAGGTATCGGTGTGTGACTTGTCTTATCCATCTTTTGAATTTTGTTTTCTATTTGTTTTGAATTTGTTTGATTTTGAATTTGCGTAAATATGAAAAAAAAATACGAAAAAGTATTCCCCTCCCAATGCCCATCCCTCATTTTATGTTCCCCCAATAAAACACCCGGAAACAATTTGACTGATGCTGAATTGTATGTATCATTGTGTTTGTGAAAATTAAATTTAAAAAAAATCACATCGGCTAAAAAGAATTTCCAAAACACTTAATTTCAATTTAGATACATATTTTCTTTTATCAATAATAATTATAACTTGTTTCTTTTTATGTTATTTTACCAGAAATGTAGTTTAAATTAATAAACACATCGAAATTACACAACAAATCAACCCGATGATTTTTGACATTTTAATTATGTGAGTGTATTAGTGATTCTGTTTTCGATTCTGAAATGAAATCCAGAATCGTTTTCTGTTCTGTTTAGAATAACAACTATCTTTTGTGGGGGTCAGAACAGTTCCGGACGGCCAATCGAAAAGGCGATAAAACAAAAATGTCGAACTGCGCAAAACCTACAACTCATGGACACGTGGCAATGAATGATTTGACTCTTTGTTTAAGAGGACTATCGTGTATCAGCAATAACTGATCTCTCACTCTTCCAGGAAAAAGAGAAATGCAGGTGTCCACATTAACAGCCTACTCCACATTACCCGATCTTACTCTATATGTTTTGTGAATTTATTTGCAAGAAAAAACTTGAACGAGAACTAAATGACATTTAATTCGAAAATCAAATTTTGGTTAGTTTTGAAGAAAAAATTAACTTTCGATTGTTTAAGCGAACTTTCGAATCGTTCGAAACTCCAAATACAAATACAAATCACTCGAATTCGAATAACTTTCGAATGAAGTTCAAAATAAGGCTGAACATCCGATATTCTACCACTGAAAAGGAATAGGCGTTGTAAAAAAACTCAGTTATATACCTCCTGTATATGAGAATACACGTGAAGGCACTACAGTGAAAGCTCTGATAAGTGGACACTCATTGTCTCCCAATTTGTGCCCGGTTAAGAGAACTGTCTGGTTAAGGGAAAGAATAGAAAATCAAATGAGTGCAAAAATGAAGAGCAGATGTGCAATGATGGAACGCTATCAGAAAAGAGAAGCATACACGTCCAAAATTACACCAACTTAGATACCCGGGAAGTCCCCTAACAAGATTTGAACAAAACATGGCTCTGTCCGATTATTAGAGCTTTGCGTCAGGTTATCCGAGATTTTTCTATGGATTTTCTTACGCATTAAAAATAAAAGAGATACTATATTGGGGCCCAACTATGTAATTCGATTCAACAATAATGATGTTCGAATTCGCAAACCTCAACTCGCTAATTCTTTAGTAAAGCACTTATTAACTAAAAAGAGCGAAGTCGAACACGCGAATAGTGGGTGCTACTTTCCAATATATGCCACTTAAAAATAGCATTGAAAACAACTTTCCAATAGATGCGAAAGTAGAATGAAATTACATAGTAGGGCCCCTGAGAACGGCCCCTTCGTTTTTTTGGTTGTTTGATTTGTTGATCAAAATAATCGCTAAAAAAATATGTGTCCGCGTATGGGAGGTTTACCTTATAAAATGAACATGAAAAAGTGTCCGCGTCCGTTTATAGGAAAGTAGTTTGTATGAGAAATTCAAAAAAGCAGTTTGTTCCCGAAAAATGTGCCCGTTTAAGGGAATTGTGCGCTTATTCGAGTTTTTCGCAAGTAGAGCTTTCACTGTATATCTTTCTAACCCAACAATACATCCAAAAATTACTGCCTTTCCTGCCAATAAAACTACCAATTAGATTGGCATTCGCAATGATGATCACTAAGTCACAAGTCCAAACGTTGTCTGTTTGTGGGTTAGAATTGAGTACACCATGCTTTTCCCACAGACATGTTCTCGCATGGAAAAACCATACAGTTTGTTTGTATTGCCTAAAGACGGACTGGCCAAGAATATTGTACACTCCATTGCACTGAGAGATTAATCTTTGTTTATTTTTTAATATATATTTTTTACTTTAATAAAGTATAATTTAATTGTCTACAACGCTACATTTCTCTTTCAATTATAAATAAATCCCTACACACTGATAATGTTAGCTATTTTTTATTGAACTAGAAATAATGTATATGGCAAAACACCGTTTGCCGGATCAACTAGTATTTTATTTTATTATTAATTGTAATACAAAAAAATAGAAAGAGCAGGCAATACATTATAACCGCCAATTGACTTATTTGAAACAGATATAAAGCTAGTATTAGACGGTCCTTGGAATGTGTCATTGCCGTTACACTCTGACGTCACAACAAAATAGGTCCTAACACCGTCATTGACGTGACAAAGGTAATCGTGTCATGGCTACAATGACTATCACACGAATGACACATGTCTGTCATTGTTGTCCCAAACTGCAATGAACGTCAAAGTGTGTCACGGTGATATTTCTGTCTCGGGTGTCGCGGCAATGACATGCAAAACTCTCATGTCACAACTCTCATACAAATGATCATTGGAGGTGAGCCTAATCTGCAATGACATTCATCATTTTTAGCAATGACGATCACACTGCGTCGATCAATCGAGTCATTGTGTCTTGGTTGTTAAGGAAAAGCTTATTTTTCTAGAAAACGGCTCCAGCGGTTTTGCTACAAAATTTTAAGATTGGTACTAGCTATCATTTAATCAGAACAAAATTTATGGTATTTGCCCAAGAATTCAAATGTCATCTTTTTTCCCCTAAAACTATAACTATAACATTTTTGCAAACGTCACATAGCCATCTATATCAGTCACTTTAATTATATACATAAAATGTCCATATTTACATACCTAGGTTCCATCTATGTAAGTAGGTCAATTAACCCTTTTACAGGATGGCCCACGAATCGCGCTGCAAAAATAAAACGTAATAACTTTTTTTCAGTGTGAGTAATCGGCTTATTTTTTTTATTTTATAGTAGCTATTTAGATTTATAAAAATGAATGATTGGGATATTGAAAAAATGATTTTGATAGTGCAGCGATACCATTCTTTGCAGTCCGGGATTTCCGTCCAAAGGGAATTTAGGCTGGAGCTGGGAGGTACTCCCCCGAGTAGATGGTCCATTATGAGGCTGGTGAACATGTTTGCCGAATCTGGAAGCATCGAACGAAGACCGTATCATCGAGATCCCAATGTTCGGGCTCAGGATACAATCGTGGCTGTTGCATCGGCAATACCGTCATTAAAACGGATACTTCATGATGACTTAAACTTGTTTCCCTACAAAGTCCAAATTACAAGCAAGTTAAACCCTCAGGATTTGCCTGTTTGCCTGGAATTTTGCCGAAAAATTATTGCAATGGCCGAAGAAGACAACACATTGATAAATTATTTGTTCATGTCTGATGAGGCCCATTTTGACTTAAACGGCAATGTTAATATTCAAAATTGCCGTATATGGAGTGAGTCTAATCCAGAAATGCTCCACGAGACGGAACTGCATCCAGAACTAGTCACTGTGTGGTGCGCAGTTTCATCAAGCTGTATTGTCGGACCATACTGCTTTGAAGAAAACGGTGTAAGACAAACAGGACCGTTATTTAAAGATGTTGAAGGAGTTTTCTTATCCAGAACTTCGCCGAAGACGTATTCCTTTCAGCAGTATTTGGTTTCAACAAGATAGAACAAGTGCCCACGTAGCCACACAAGTTATGGCGGGGCTCCAACGAAAATTCCCAAACAAATTGATATCCAGAAACTGCACTTTCCGCTGGCCCCCAAGGTCACCAGAACTGACTGCACCAGACTTTTTTTTATGGGGTTATGTCAAGCAGGAAATGTACAAAACGAAACCCATGAATTTGACTGAATTGAAGCAGTCCATTAAGACAATAATTGAGGCGATCCCAATTTCAACCCTTCAGGCCGCAATGAACAATTTTCTGATCAGGTGCCGCTTATGCGTGGAGGTTATTTGCGGTCTATCATCTTTAAAAACCATTAGTTATTTAAAATAAAATTAAATTTTTAATCCAATAAAAAAAATTAATGAACATCGATTAAAATAAGTTATTTAAATTCCTTATTGTAGCACGATTCGTGGGCCACCCTGTAATTTACATAAATAAGATCTATTTAAATACATATTTGTAGGTAGGTACCTATGTGACTATGCCCAACCGTGACAAACAATGACATTTCAGAAATTCCTGCCTTGTCACTGTTGGGACACAGTCCTTGCAGCGACAGGCTACGTGTCCCATCAACAATGAAATGGCTACCACACGGTCACGGCAATTTTTCATTGCAATGACCTAAAAGTGACGTGCCACGGTGCCTGTCATTGTTTTTGTCACGGCAATGACATGCAAAACAATGACGATCACACGACGTGACACTTTTAGGACAGGCAACTGCGGCATAGTGACGTCAGTGTCACGGCAATGAAACATTACAAGGATCGTCTAATACTAGCTTAAGAATAGTAATTTAGAATAAGATATAAGATTCTGAAGTAACATGCAGAATTACTTGCGGTATTCATTTTTCCTAACTGACGAAATGATATGAGTTGAGCAATGGCCACCATGAAATGTTATATAGAATACTATTTGCGGCATCCACGATCATTTTGCAAAGATTACTATGTTGCTTGTGGATACAAAGTGTTAAACTCGCATTCACTGCATGAATACTATAGGTGCGACGCCAGGGCGAAATGCTTTATTTTAAAGCTGCTATTATGGTAATCAAAGCTGTCTTTATGGTGAATGTTTGCCATACTGTTTAGTTCGAATCCAATTTAAACTGGATGCAGTTCGAAAATATAGCATTGCGTCTAAGAAATACATACGTATAAGATTTACATAACAAATTTACTCACCTCGAAGAAATAAATGTAAATAAACTTACCTAGAGTCATAGTTGGGCTTATGAACTTAGGGTCTTTTTTAAAATCGGCAATCGCAGCAATTGGTATTCCCCAGTTCGCGACTGGGCCCCAAAAGTGCGTGCTGTAGCAAGGAACAGAACATTGTTTAGTAGATAATAGCCAACTGAATACAAATTGATACAAACCTCATAAGATAAGAACGAAATTCTTTGCTCTTAAGATTATTGAAAAACCTGGTCAGGCTTCCACCTTTGGGAATATGAGACATGGTACCGGTTTCCTTCATTATGACAAGAATAGTAAAGCAAAGTGAGTGCAAAGTACAGGAATTGGTTTATTATTCATTTAATATCAATTTACTATCATATGATGAATCAATTTTTAGATTATTTACCTAAAGCCAACTAAGTAATTCCAAATGTAAGGTACCAATTTATTCTTACTTTTAATTTAAGTTTCTTTATATAAACAAGTAATATATCTAAAAATGATTTTTGAAAAAAAAACTGGTGTTTAAAATAACTTCATTAGAATTCTAACTTAAATTATGTAAAACAAAGTTATTCAAGAATTAGGAAACGTCATTTGTTAATACCACAGACTTAGATTAACCAGAATCAATGGGAAACTTTCGTGCGTTTCCCCCCCAAACCATAATAGTAATATATTTGTATTTGTAAAATGGACTTTCTATGCATGCAAACATGTGAAATCCAACAACAAAATGAGCGGGTGAACTTGGTCTGTTTTGATAGTTCGATTTTTTTTTATAGAAATGCCGTGGTGAGATAAATTTGGTATTTAGGTCGTGTGGGAATTGCATTAAAATTTTGTTTAAATTTTCTACCTTGGATAAATTTTGAAGTTTGGGTTGTGGTGGGATCAAATTTATCTTCATACTGTGTGAATTACGTAAAAGGGATTTATTAAAACACTAATTTGGCTAAAATTCTTTCAAGATTTAAGAAATTTCCCTAAACACATTTTTTTTTGTTCAAGTAATTAATTCTTTACCAAAATCCGACTTAGAAGATATAGAGTTAATAATTTGGCACGGAAAAAGTAACGAATTCTCAGTTTTACTAATATGTTTGGGTTTTACATCGTTAAATTAATATTTTGAAACAACAATTCCAAATCTTTTCAAAATAATTCCCATTAAAACAGGGCTTTCTAAATGAAACTCTAAAGGAATCTATACTTTCGTTTTAACAAATTTACTATCTCTCTTTATTAAAGCGTCTATTCACAACGGCGGGCGCCTATCACAAATAAGCCATAATAGTTATTTGGGTCTATTCGGCGAGATCTTTTATTCTGTTATTCTGCTATTCTGTTATGAATTTTCATACAAAAGTTTAAGCTGTCAAAAAATCTTTTATGAATTATAATTTTGGTATTCTGCATGCTAAATCTGCTATGAAATCTTTTAAGAAATCTGCTATTGAGCTGTCAAAATTTCGAAATTCTCAACAAGTCTTTTATGAACTGCATTTTTGGTATTCAGCATGCCACAATATGTTATGGAATCTTTTATGAATCATAAAAGAATAAAAGACACATTTTTGTTACTTTTATCATAAAAGATTTCAACATATGTAGTAAAAACTTTTATTTCGTTAGCGAATTGTTGTTAAAAGGAGACAGATATAACAAACAATAATTAAAATGCATAATAACAAACTCAAATATGTAAATAATTTATAAACTAAATTATTTCAATTCCTCTAAAACACAGAACACATTTGATGGATGAAACATAAGGAAATAGTCGCCTATCTTGCCTTTGTGTGTTTTGGATATATTAAATTCTGGAACTGTAATGGACAAATTACAGAGAACAAAAATTTAAGTTCGCGAAACAAAATACGATAATTCCACAGGTCAATTTATTGTCATTCGTCGGTGCTGACTGCCGAGAATTTTTATTTACTACAGCTGATAGTTTGATAGCAGATTTTATGTCTGTTCGTATAAATGTTTCTTTTTCGAAGTTCCATTACAGACTTTTATAAAAGATCGAACTCCTGAATACCAATTATAAAATATCTTTTATGGTAAAGATCTGTTATGCATCATAACAGAAAATTCATAGCATTATAACAGATTTGGCAGAATAACCCTAATTAGTTTATGGCGGCTATTCACGGCTGGTTTGTTTGTTCTCCTCTTCAAATCATTTCGCTTGAAGTTAGTTCTCGTTTGTTTTTTGACAGTTCTCCTGAATTCCGCGAGGCGGCATGACAAAAGCACAAAAGTACAAGAACAGGTTAAGGCTCATATTACATTTAACATTTCTTAGTAAATTAATAACAAATAACATTACTTAGTACAAATAAATTTTATTATATAATTTACATTTATTTTTTATTTTATTATACGATTATTATCTTAATGCGTAAGCAATCTTATAATTGTTCTGCAGGTAGATTCAATCTTGTCCGATTTCTTGGGATACGACTCTGTCTTGGGGTTCTTCTGATGAATATCGTGATTAATAAGTGTTTGGGATAATTCAGTGAGTATCTGATTTTTAATTCGCTGGCTTAGTTCTTCGATTTTCCCTGTTTCAAATTTAAATGACGGGTTTGCTGGAACAAGGTCGTTTGCTGATGTTGTACTTGACAAGTTGCTCAATTTGGTGTATGAGATCTTTGCATTTCTGGTGTAAATTTTATGGCCTTGAAACGTTAACTAGTCTTGCTTGATGACACATTTGGGTTGTATTTTAAGAAGACGTGATCCTTCCAAACAGATTGAAGACATGACATTGCCGCATACAGCATTGATGACTGTCTTGTTTTTGTCTGCATAAATCCATTCAGCTATTTTTGGTCACTTGATGTGTAATGAAACTAATTTGGTTTCATTTACTTTTCCCGACGTTTCGACAGGGGTTGCTGCCTTCTTCAGGGGATCCTTTATTGAAACAATAAATCACAAACACAGTTTAACAAATTTGTTAACAAAGAAAAAACAAAACTTCAAAGAACTTACATAAAAAATAATAAAATAAAATAAATTATTTTTCTAGTTTTGAATTAAAAAACTTTGTTGTAATAATAAACTTAATTGATTTTTAAATTAAAAATTTTTTTTTTTTAAAAGATTTAAAAAAAGTTGCACTTCTAATGCGAAGATCAGTCTTGTTTTAATTTTAACTCAAAATTTAAAATTTCTTGGCCGTTACAAGAGAGCAGTAGACTGCGGAAATGTTTTGAGTGTCTTGTTTTCTGTTCATATTATTGTTGTTCTTGAGGATGTGTAGAGTTTCCAGAGTGTACCTTTTGGCAAAATGTCTTTCCGTTTGTAGAATTTCTACTTCCTCAAAATCTGGTTGATGGTTGGTTTGGACATAATGGTTCGCCAGTGCCGTCTTAGCGGAGCTTTTACTATTGATGTCCGATTTATGACCAGCTATTCTCTGTCGCAGGAACTGCTTTGTTGTGCCTACATAGCAAAGGTGGCAATTTTCATCATCTTTGCCCTTGCAGTTGATTTTGTACACAACGTCGGTTTTGTTTTCTTTTTTTGTTTTAGACTTTAGTTTTGTGTACAGTGTTGCAAGTGTGCAATGTGACGTGAAAGCTAGTTTCACATTTTTGCAACGGTCGGCAACCACTTGTTTGAAATTTGTAGACAGTGTTGCTAGAATTCTAGCTAACAATGGCTACCCCTATGAGCTTATAAGAAGCTTAATACAACGCTACACAAATAGTGTTAACCCTGAAAGTCCATCGATCATTGGAACAGATTGCGTTTATAAAAGCATAGTTTATATTCCAACACTGTCTACAAATTTCAAACAAGTGGTTGCCGACCGTTGCAAAAATGTGAAACTAACTTTCACGTCACATTGCACACTTGCAACACTGTACACAAAACTAAAGTCTAAAACAAAAAAAGAAAACAAAACCGACGTTGTGTACAAAATCAACTGCAAGGGCAAGTATGATGAAAATTGCCACCTTTGCTATGTAGGCACAACAAAGCAGTTCCTGCGACAGAGAATAGCTGGTCATAAATCGGACATCAATAGTAAAAGCTCCGCTAAGACGGCACTGGCGAACCATTATGTCCAAACCAACCATCAACCAGATTTTGAGGAAGTAGAAATTCTACAAACGGAAAGACATTTTGCCAAAAGGTACACTCTGGAAACTCTACACATCCTCAAGAACAACAATAATATGAACAGAAAACAAGACACTCAAAACATTTCCGCAGTCTACTGATTGATTGATTATGGGTAAAGCTAGACATAATATCAGCATTGTTGCTACTACAGAACTAAAGGACCTTTGATGTTTCCTTTGTGGTTGTTCATGTTCGCTGTGGCTTCTGGTGGACTTCGTGACCTTTGATGTTGAATCTTCTGCCTTTCGTTTAGATGAGCCATTGGGGTTGGGTGATAAATATTTTGATTTTTGTTTATATGGGCATTCTTGTTTTGCCTTTTCATCATCATCGTCGATTGGAAGCGGAGCATGTTTCTCAGTTGCTCGTCGTAAAATTTTAGTCGCTGTTTTCACGTCTGCTACTCGAACCACGCCGTCTTCTCCCGGATAGGTTTTGACGACTCTACCCAGTGGCCATTTTAGTGGTGGGATGTTGTCTTCTTTAATTAAAACTATAGCTCCAGGTTGAAGATTTTGTTTGTTTTGTTTCTATTTACTCCTTTTTTCCAATTCGTTCAAGTACTCCCTCCACCATCTTTTCCAAAATTCGTTCTTAATGTATGTGAAAAAACAGCAAAACACTGCGATGTATCCCTTCTGCTGTCGATTTCCTCCGCCACGATAGTGGATCCATATTGGTCCGCAAAAGTCCACCCCTGAATTCACAAATGGACGTGCGGGCTCTACTCTAGTTATAATAGGCCCATAGAACCATAGGTTTGATTCCTTCAATTTTCAGGAGATATAATACGAGGTAATAAATCTGCTGGATTTTCTTTAGATTTTACATGACGCCATTGTTGTGATATGGTACCAGCTTGGATAGGCGATACCCTATTTGGCGATAAAGATCGGTAGTGTTTTTGAGGTCAAATTAATCCACGCCAAAACTATTTCAGAATCGGTCCAGAAATATGTAGCGACCCCTTCATATTCTATGTCCTTGACTCTTTTAGCAAGGTCGACTGCTAACTTAGGTGCGCATAATTCTAGTCGTGGTAATGTTGGTTTCTTCACATAATATCCTCACCATAATCGTACCAAGGTTTACTATGGATAGTACGTAAATGCAAGCTCCATAAGCATTTTCTGACGCATCGGCAAAGATATGAATTTGTATTTTGTCTGGTATTTTTTGTGAAAATATACGCTTTGGTATAGGGATTTGGTTTATTAATTTGAAGTCATCACGAAATTTCATCCATTTTGAGTGGAAGTCTTGAGGAAATGCTGCATCTCAATCTATTTTAAGTTGCCATAGTTGCTGTAAGAAGATTTTTGCTGTTATTACTATTGGGGCTAGAAAACCAAGAGGATCGAATAAACGAGCTATTTCTGAGGAGACAATTCTATTTGTTATTTTGGTCTCAGTAATCCCATTTGATTTGATACATAAGTCGTCCACTTTTGGCAATATGTTAAACCGACTGTTTTAATATTTTCTTCTGAGTCTAGGTTGAAGTCGATTTTCATCTCCTTAACTTCTGGTAGAAAATCTTGAAGTAAACGTGGATGATTAGCATACTATTTTTGCAACTTAAAACCTACCGTCTGTAGTACATCGATAAGATGTCCTTGCATTTCTAATGTTGTTGAGAGGTTGTTTGGTCCGGTCATGACATCGTCTACATAGAAATCTTGCTGAAGGACTTTACTGCCGATTGGATGCGACATTATTGATGATTAAGATAGATGTTGAAGGGATTTAATCGCCAAGTATGGAGCGGCTGATGTACGGTATGTTAATGTATTGAGCTGATAGCATTTTAATAAGTTCTGATGTGGCTCTTCTCCATAAAATAAGCTGATAATTTCGGTCTTCCTTATGTACTAGCACTTGTCTATACATTTTTTGAATATCAGCAGTAAACACAAAGCGTGGTAAGCGGAAGTGCAACAAAATTGTAAATAAGTAATCTTTAATTTTTGGGCCAGTGTGTAAAATATCGTTCAGTGATATATTGGATGAAGTTTTTGAGAAGGCGTCAAAGACTACTCTCAATTTAGTGGTGCTACTGTCTGGTTTCTGAACACAATGATGAGGTAGAAAGTAGTGTGGTGATTCGCTTGGCGGGGCAGCAACCTCGTGTATGTGCCCTAGTGCTATGTATTCATCCATGAATTGATGATCCTGTTTCTTTGGTTCTGAATTATTAGCTAAACGTCTCTCTAATGAGTACAGTCGTCGTAAAGCTATGTTTCTTGACTCTCCTAATGATGATGGATCTTCTAGGAATGACAGTCTAACAGTGAAACGGCCGTTCGCATCTCGGTGTGTGGTTTGTGTAGAATGTGTTTCAAACCATTTTTCTGCAGTTGTTATTGATCTTCGTGTATCCACGAGAATTGACCAGAATTTTTCAATGAGTGCATTTAGGTTTTCGTCTTCAATGCACATACCGCAAGTCAGTGCTTAGCTGGATTGATGGCCGACTCTTCCTGTTGCAATCCAACCGAATAATGTATTCTGTAATGTTGGCATCTCTTCATCGGATTTTATTTGCCCAACAGAGAGAAGTTCGTGATATAACTCCGCGCATATAGGCAGATCGATGTTGCCGGGACAGTTGAATTTTGGATCAGCCAGTTTGATGTTCTTCGGGATATTCCATTGTTTAATATTGATAAATTGTGTGGGTTGCTGAGAAAGGATTTTCGGAAGAACCATTGCTTCGATTCTTGTAGAGAACCCATTTATTCTGGATTGTAAATGGATGTTAACTCTTTTATGTGAATGATGTGTGGCATGGCCAATACCCTGGATCCGCATAGTGCGGTGTGTTGCAGAGATCCCTAGCTTTTCAACTAGCTTCTCTGTTATGAAGTTAACTTGGGATCCTGAATCTAGGAGTGCTCTGCATTCTATTAACTATCCATTTTTTGATTCTAAGCTTATTCTGGCAGTCCTCAACAATATATATGCTTGGGAGTGTTAGCTAACTGTGCTTAGTGCGAGTGTTTGATGACGGCATTTTCCTGTGTTTTGTTGAGTTGTTGCGGTCACTGCAGGTGTCTCGTCACGACCCTGATCTGGAGTTTGCTGAGGCTTGTTGTGGTTGATTGGCATCACCGTGTCCAGATGTACTAAAATGTTATGTTTTTTGAAACATTTAGTACAGCCTCTCCTTTGCATTTAGAAGCCTGATTACCTGTCCTAAAGCAGTTAACGCATTTTTGATATTTCTTGAGCAGGCTCAGTCGTTGTCCAGGATTCATACGCAGGAATTCAGGGCAAGCATATGGTGGATGTGAACCATTACAACTTATACATGATGAAGTTGTTTGACTTGACGCTGCTGCTACCTTCTTCATCAGGCGTACTCGTCGTTGTTCCTCTGGCAACTTCCCCTTACTGCCCAACGCTTCAAGGGATTGGAATCGCCTTTCCAGGAAGTCAACTAGGCTGCTAATTTTTTGGACGGTTCTGGGATTTTCAAGTGACCGTTCATACAATGTATGTGTGTCTCTGTCGAGTTTCTTTAGCACAATGTGGGTTATTAGTGGATCCCAATTATCAATGCTAATTCCAATATTTGTTAATACAATCAGACATTCTTGTGTCGTGTCACGGATAGCCTTTACCGAACTTGCTGTTCCTCTGTCGAACGACCCGCTTGGTTGATTCATTAATTTATTGATCAACGCCGATACCAAGAGTCTTGTGCTGTCGTACAGATCAATTATTGACTTCTACGCAGCATCATAATTATTGTCTGACGTTGTGGAGTGTAGGATCAGCCTTTCAGCTTCACCTGATAAGTTTGTTTTAAAGTACCATAATTTTTGACAATTAGCCATTGGTTGATTGTGTACCATCTGGACGAACAAGTCATGAAATTGCCGCCATTGTAGATAATCACCGTCAAATTTCTGCAATGTAATTCTAGGTAATTTTAAATTACTTGCAGAATTTGAGCTGTGAACTATGGGTCCTTGCTGACCGTGATTTGCTGCTTCTTCCGTTTGTTCTTCAATTTTAATAAAATCTTGAACATTGTATCCCTCCAGAGAGGGATTCTCATATTGTTCATGCACTAAATTGTGTATGTGCAGAACTTCCTCCCAGTACCGCTCAATGGTCCTGATTTTTATTTTGTAAAATTCCGAGGAGCGATTTGCTATTTGATTTGACGCTCCTTCTAATGCTCTATGCAGTCCCGCTATTGCATCAAATTGCCGCCTGATGATGGGGATTGATGTGTCTATTTGCTGCCTAATCACACCTTTGGTCTTTGCCAAATGAGGAAGGGATTCCTTATTGATCACAAAAAGCGCGCATCGATAAAGACCCCTTGGCTCATCCAGGTTGGCGACTTTCCAGTTGTGAGTCGGTAGTAGCGGGTTAGAGATCTTTAAAGTATTGGTGATATCATCCAATGAGGAGGGTTGGAAGCCATGTACGAGCCCGAGACCTGCTAGGGATGTCCTCCTTTGCAACTACATCCAGCCTCGCACCTGGCCAGACCTCGCCTAGTCTACCGACAGCAAGTTTAAATAACGGACACGACCTCTGCTCTAATCCTCGCAGGCATTCAGCTTTATATGAACCTGATGCCAACCACCATCACTAGTGACTGGTGGTGGGCCAGGGTTCGCCTCCATAATATCTAAGAAGCCAGCCAAGAGCTTCCCATAAGCTTACTGCCATTCAGGGTTGGCAACTCTACTGTATAGTGAAAAGTCCAATATTCATATTGCTCTTTCGAATTTTTAAGTTTTAATATTTTTTTAACGTATAAAAATTGATCAAAAGTTTACCAGTTTCAAGTTTTCTTTAAATTACAAAACCTCCAACTGAAAAGAAAAGGTAACGATAGTGTTTAAGCTCTAAAATCAATATCTTGTTGAAATTCTTGGGTCACATGACCGACAACAAAAGAAAAATCTATGAAACTTCACCGGATGAAATACAAATCTCGTCACATAATATAAAGGCTATAAAGGCTTTAAATCTTGTCGAAAAATGGCTATGTCACAAGCTGACTTCCAACAAATCAAAGACATCATAGATAGTTCTCTCCAAGATGCCATAGCCAATCTGGCAACTAAGGATGACCTGAACAAAATGAACAATTTGATTTTGTACGTCAACAAAACTTAGAACTCTCTGAACAAATACACGAATTTAAAAAACGTTGTAATTTTCTTGAAGACGAACTTGAATCGTAAAGCCAGAGATACGGCGAAAATATAAAATAAAATATAATTTTCTCATTTCCTAACAACAACGGCGATCCGCAAGAGAAGATCGAGGGCATAAACCAACTTTTGTTGAACAACGAAGCACCCCAAAGCCGACTGCTGTTAAGCTCAGTGAAAACAATAACATTGTCATCCAACGAAACAACAACAAAAATGTTGAAAAATGGACATAAATTAAAAAGCACAGGTGCTTTCGTCTAGCGCGACCGAAGTAAACAATCTCAACTTAAACAACGCAGCCTACTCGTTTATCGAAAAGCGATCAGTCTGTAATCCAGCAGAACGTATTTCTATCAAAAATAATACAATGTTGGTTCAGGACAAATTATTTAATTTAACCAGAAATAACATTTTGAAATATCAAAACGAAAAAGGAGAAACAATGTTGCAAATTATGTTTGGAAATATCAATTTCGCACCTGTCAAAATTGTCAACAAAAACATACTGCCAAATAGACGTCAGAATGGGTTGAGTGTAGCAGATGATCCAGGGATGGCACAATTAAACCAAAATTGTAATTGATTTTCTAATTGAGATTTAAATGGTATAAAAACATCGCTTTTAAATACTCATGGTTTTAGTGTGTGTGAAGATACAACAGTAATTAAACGTCTGACAGAGCAACATCGGAATATCATCCCTTATTATAAATTGCAACAAATGGACAGATGATTTCGAAAAGTTGTACAATACAATGCAATTTTAGGATAACAAGACTGATCGGTGAAACAACAACTTCACAAACTGCAACAAACTCGGCGATTTCCCTCCTCTTCAGAAGCGCAAAGGAAAGAATTTGTAACAAGAATGGTGTTGATTTACTTCCGTTACTTCAAATGTACGATTGAATTATTTTAAGCGGTAGTACAGACGGAGATAATGAAGGACACTACACCTTTATTGGAGGGCAAGGAAAGCCGGTCATCGATTATTGTCCTGTAAACAACAGCTGTATTAAACTTGTTAAAAAATACGCAGTTGAATGTGAAATATTTTCAGATCATATGCCAATTGAAATAAATCTTAACCTGCACCCCCGTCTTTGATGGAAAAACGAACCAGGAGAGGAGTACCAACATAACTTGGATAATCTTTAACTGCGTAATGACTTGATGGACCAATCCGCCGATTCTATATGCAAACAGTTAACTGAATATGTTCGTATAAGAACGAAGTCATCTTTTAAGCAAAAGTGGTTTGATAAGGACTGTTGGCAAGCAGGTACAAAATCATTTGCGCTTCTTCGAGCTATGAGATCTGCAAACAATCGACATAAAAAGACTTGGTATATCGAAGCTAACATACACTACAAAAATCTGTGTCTTCAAAAGAAATTTGAATTTTATAACCAACAAGCTCTAGCACTAGGCCGAACTCGAAACTCCAATGATTTTTGGAAAGTCACATGAGAAATCAATGGATCAAGTTATAAAATTGGTGTGGGCGTATTGGCTGGGGACCTTGCAACACACTTTAAGCTCCTCTTAACAAACGATTCCATTTAAAAATTTTCTTACGCTGAGCCACTTACACTTGATGAGACACTAAATGTAGATGTTACAATTGAGGAAATAAACGATGTTATCTCCAGTGCAAAAAATGGAAAGGTTCCAGACAGCAACAGTCTACAAACTTTATACAACAAAATTTTTTCTACAGCAGAAATTCCATCCTCATTTAAAAAGTCTGTTATTTATGAAAAAGGCCCATTAAACAAAGTACAAATTTATAGAGGAATATCTTTAATGGATACGATTGCAAAAACATTTTGTGGAATTTGGGTAAATAGATTGGAAAAATAGTTCGAACAGAAAAATCTTATAACTGACTTGCAGGCTGGTTTTAGAAAAGATTATTCAACTACACATCAGATATTTACTCTCACATCTATTGACAAAGCCCGGAATAAAAAAGTTTACACTTTTTTTTGTTGATTTCAAAGCGGCGTTTGACCTTGTTAACAGAAATGCCCGTTTCTATAAATTGACACAGCTTGGCCTATCTTCAAAATTCATTTGAGTGATCAAAGAAATGTACACGCATACCAGTGTAGCAGTTTGAAATGCTAAAACCCATTCAGAATGGTTCGAAACAGACACAGGTGTGAAACAAGGCTGTCTACTCAGTGCATTATTGTTTTCCTTGTTTATAAACGACATAGTAGATGATCTCCAGGAGGAGTAAGAATTGCTAACACGACAATCAATGTATTGTTATATGCAGATGATCTCATCATACTTTCTAAATGTCCGGAGCATATGCAACTGATGATCAATCGTTTGTCATGCTATTGTAAAAGATGGGGACTGGCAATCAATTCAGACAAGTCTAAAATGATGGTTTTTGCACGATCTCCAAGAATATACCAAGAGAGACAATGGAGCTATAACGGTCATCCTCTTGAAACTGTTAAAGCTTTAAAATATTTGGGTGTTATTCTGAATCCAACATTAAATTTCAGTAAACATATTACATAAAACGCAAAAAGCTCTCAAAGCCTAATTAATTTGTCGTGGAGAAATGTGTTTCCCAGGAAGAGAGTTGCTCTATCTGCAAAATTTTAAATTTTTAAGGCAGTTGTTAAACCAACTCTGGGCTATGCCGCTCAGATTTGTGGGTCCTATGAGGATGAAGAAATTGAAAAGTTCCAAACGAACTTCATTAAGAAATTGTTCAATCTTCCACTGAACACACCTAGCTACGCTAAATACCTAGAAACTGGACTACCAAAACCATCAACAGACACACTTAAGGCGCAGGCTGACTTCATAATTAAGATATGCAATCATTATGATGACTCAAGAATTGCAAAAGATACTTTCTTATATGAGCTAAGAAATGCTGACTGGTAGTATGCAACGTGGCAAAACTTAAGTAACGCTTGTGGAGAAACCTTACACCTGCATATGAACAATCTTAGTAATTTGAAACATCCGCTCTACCGCATTATTCAAGCGAACGAAAACAACACAAGAAATATGTTCATAACTAAAGCTCGAGAGTCCGAAAGCAGGATATTATACAGTCAACTAAATTTATCTTAAACAAAGAAACTACTTTCATGACGCGCTAAGCTATGATGAAATATCTCTGATATTCAAGGTGTGAAGTCCTTTCGTTAAATGGTTCCCTTATAATGGCAAGTTTAAGCAATTCTGCTCGCTTTGCAACCTACACTCGAAAAAACACTGCTTTCATGTCATAAGTATGTGTCCAATATTCAGACCGCAAACGAGAACTTTCTTTGGAAAACAGACATTAACAATGCTCCAAACCGTACAATTATTAAATGAATGTGAATGGAAAGTTCTAAGTAGTTTTTTAAAAACAATCTACAAATATAGAATGCTGTTAATTTCAGAATACGCTTGGAAACACACATATCTATTTTAACTTTGTAATTGAAAACAATTCCAATTTTTTTATATACAAATATATACGTTTATACATTTTGCTAACCTGAATGACGCCTAACCTTAGCTTCAAAATGTTTGTTATAAATTGTAAATAAATGAATTCTTCTAATTACTGAATTACTTCACTTAATTGCCTTTTCGGCGTGGATTCCCTATCTAGCCTTTCAGCGTTCGCCAGGTTCTTTTTGGCCCATGAATATTTGCTCGCCTGCTGGGAGGTTCTGTTGATTTCCACTATTGCACAGATAAGCTTCAAAGATCTCTCAGCATTGCGACGATCCTTGTATAATGACTTGGAGGGAGCGCGACTCCGCTGTCCTTCCGGGGTGCCAGAAGCAGCAGGCGTATGTTCTTTGAGTCCTACTACTTCGAATATTCATGCCTTTGGAAACAGGTTTAACCCCTGCGGCGCCAGAGATAGTGAAAAGACCAGGGAGTCCTTAGTTTTGCCACCATCTCTAAGAAAAGTTTTGCCTACTTCTTTTGCTCCGCAAACATCGCTTGTATAGGGACCATGAGTAGCCAGAAACCCTCCACTACACGGTGTCGCAGGAGCTACATCAACAGGTAGCTTAGACGCCGTACTGCCGCCCGGTTTTAAACCAGATCCGGTATCAAATCTACTATTCTTTTCACTTGGGTTTAAAGTTTAGACTTCCCCTTTGATTTTTCCTAAATATAAGATTAGAATATGACATCATTTATTAAAGCTGAGTTAATCGCTCTTTAATGTTATTGTACTACTTACTGTTTTATATGTTCCTTCCTTTTTTAACCAAAAACAAAAAATATAATAATTTGACGTTTGTTTATTTATGTAACTTTAGTTTATATGCATGAATCTGATGATGGCACGTAAATCGCCACCGAAATGCATACCGTATAGTTTTAATTAATTATAAAAATAAAAATTGTCGTGTTTTTCTTGAAAAAAGTATAAAAGTACAAAAAGTTGTAATATTTTTATTTTTATTTTTGTTTTAAAACTAGACTTTTTGTAATCTATTAGGATCGTAGCTTACTAACTAAATTGTATTGTGTTGTTATATTTAAATTGTGTTTATTTTAATTAATATTATATTTTGACTTGCATGTTAGCACATGCTTTATATCTTTAAATTTTTAATTTGGCAAAATTATTTTTTGTGATTTAAATGCATGTAAGTTTGTTTGCCATTTATTGTGTAGACCCATACATATATATGTCAAGATTTGCTCTTAATTGCATTGCCTTTGTTCCTCTCAACAACATATCCTCTTCTTATTTTTGGTTTAACTCCCTCCTTCCCTTCTATTAATAGAAAGAACATTTTGCACAATTGAATAGTCTTTTCGTATAGCTTTCGATTGTTTTGTCTCTTTCATCCATTTATACTTAGCCAAGCCCCATAATTAGGCATCCCACGCATTCTTAATACTAACTTAGTAATAATATTCTTATAAGATCCGTGGTCAAATGACACCATAAATAGTAGTATGTAGGTTCGAATCCAGGTGGTAGCCATTTCTTTTTTTTTAAATTCTAATTGCTAAATTTTTCTTTTTAATTTCATTATTTTGTTTTACTGTCTGTCACTTATTTATTCATAATATGTCTTGTGCTAATATCAATTGTGTGGATCGTTCCGACATAGCCCCTCTTTTTAAATGTTACCGACCATGTGGAAATTTATTCCATGCCAAATGCGTTGGTTCAAATAATTCTTTTATGGATAAATTAATTCTCCGAAGATAGCATATTGGTATTGTCCAAATTGTGAAAAGATTTCGTCCGCTCGCTTTTCTTTTAAATTATCCACATTAAAAAATTAGCTTACTAAAATTGCAAAGGGGTTTGAAGATTTAAGCCTTAACTTTGCTAACATAGTATCAACTGTTAATGGCATACCACCTCCAGTGTTAATAGCTGACAAATCCACTTTAACGGATGATAATGCAACACTAAATTCTTAAACTGAAATTTCAAAAATAAAAAGAGAGGAAGGGACTTGACCACATGTTCAGAAAACGCTGGATTGGCTCCCTAAAAATCATCTTAAAAATCTTCCACGATAAGTAGTGAATAAAATGCAACTGCAATAACTTCGCGCGAACCAGTCATTGAATTACCTCAATTTAGTGAACCAATCAATAATCATACTGAAACCCCCTCAGAACCCACTGTACATATTCCACCTGTATCTGTGACCGAACAGCTTGACTTGGCTCCATCGCAGGGACCCGTCATTACAGTTCTCAAATCTGTATCTTTTGTTCCAAAGCCTAGGGCCATATTTGTTTGTCGCATCTTACCCGAAACTAAGCCGGAAGACTTATTGGATCATTTGGTTGCTACCAAAGCTATTGCAAATTCATCATGCGTCAAATGTTCCAAAATAAGTAAACCTAACAGTTTCGTAGCCTCTTTCAAAATAATTGCTCCAAATTCTCTTTTCGAACCCATATATAGTTCTTAGTAGTTCTTAGCCTCCTAATACGTTGTTAAAAGAATTTATAGCCCCCCTGAGAAAGAAATCTAATATAAATTCAGCTTCTAGTTTAAATTTAAGTTAAAAGAACTGGCCAGGTTCTGCCTCTACTACCAAAATGTAGAAGGTCTTCGAAGCAAAACTTCCAAGACATATAATAATCCTTTATCTTTACCATAGACTTGGCTTAAGGCCTCAATTTTAGACACAGAACTTTTTCGTCATGTCATATTATGAGTTCAGTTGCTGGCGCAGTACTTAGTGCGGTAAGTAGTAATTTCTGTTCTACATAAATAGTCTTACCATTCAATCTGATAATTGAACTGTTGTGCCTCAAAATAACTAAGGAATCTTTTTTTTTTTTTTTTTTATAAGATGTGTGGCGCGATGTTGTGAGACTAGAGCTGGTTGGTGTCTCAGATTTATCTCCAGGGATGGCGGCTGAACTAATGCGGAGAGAATTACCGTGTCTTATTTACTTATATCCCTTATAATTCGCATTATTTTATTTATTTCGTTGTCATATTTTATGGGTATGCTAGTTTACTCAATCACATGTTGTTAGTGTTATGCCTAAACAGCATGTAATGAGCAAAGCAGCAACTTATTTTATGACAATTTTTAGAACTGGTTTTTAATTGAATATAAGAAGACTCAGACAACGGCAGGAATCGAACCTGCAACCACGAGTTTGACAGGCGAGCACACAACTATCGCGCCACGGCCACCCCCAAATTCCATCTTCTCCCGGGGCTTTATTTTTCTTAGCGTTTCTGATAACTCGGATGGTTTCTGCGAGATCAAAAGGTACATCAAGACAATCGCCAATAAACTGATGTTCTGCATATTGGATTCCTTGGGATGTCTGGGCTGTGTTCAAAAGCGCATTGAAATGCGCATGTCGTTCTATTGCTTGTAGTTGTATGAATATCCGGATTTTTCTCCCATTCATGATTTTAACCGCAAATTTCAGCAGATGATTGGGCAGTGTTAATCTTAACAATATTTCGCTGTTCGAATTCAGCTCTTTTGGATTTGCATATGCTTTTGAATTCTGTATTAGCCTCAGTGAAAAGTCGCCTAAAAACAGTAGTGTTATATTTTCGTACTAATTTCAGGAAAGCAAACGACTTCTTTCTTGCCTTTAAGCAGTACTTGTCAAACCATTTTTGGTTACTCTTTCCATTTATTCTCGAAGATTGCAGGTTTTGCGCTGCTTAAAAAATTCAGTAATAAAAACTTAAATTAAACTTATTTTTAATTCCAGAAATATTACAAGTTAAAAGTTTATATTCTGCTTTTTCTTGGTTCGAGCTTGTACTCATATATTGGAACCAATTGAGTCTTCTGTGACGTCATATACAGCGGATGCTCTGCTAGTTGTTGGGTTTACTTTTGCCATCCCTATACTTGTTGCCACACACAGGTTTAAAATTTGATCTAATTGTATATTATTTATGTTTTCATTTTCTTTCATAAGAATGCGTATAGTATTTTTTACACATGTCGGTATATTTCCTAATGTTTGGTATAAAGCTTGATTTCCATCTAAATTTCCGCATTTCAAACCTTTTGATGTAACCCAGGTGACTATTGTATCTGCAACATGTAATCTATCGTCTCTTATTACGATTTTCTTCTTTGGATACTCTGTGCGATGTGTTTTCATTAGCGTTATCAATTTTGACCTTCTTTGGCGTACATTGAATGGTAGATCTTTGTTGATGGAGATACCTGTTTCCTTGAGTTTGGCGGAATTTCGTAGTATACTCACAGCTTTTACTCGAGATTTCATATGAACAACGATTGTGGCTTTATTTAGATCCCGGTTCTTAACTTGGAAGGCGCTTTCAATTTCGGTGTTTGCGTTGAGATTAAGGAGTCCCGAACAAAAAGTTTTGGCCTTTTCTGTCATGTTCACATTATTTTCAACAGGCAAGCGCACGATTAGATTCTTTTCGGTGTTTTTTTTTTGCATAAGTTTATCGATTTGGATTTCTAACTGTTTGTTTTCTTCTTCTAATTGCAAAACTTTGGCTGAAATCTGGTCGTGTCTTATTTTCAAAGTTGTAATTTCTGCGAACAGATTTCGGAAGTCGCCTTTTGTCGGTAGTTCTTTGATAAGCTCGGCATTATTTTCGCGGAGAATTTCTTTAAACAACTATCTATCGAAACCAATATTCTAGCTGCGTTTAGACATGTTGTAACTAGGAATCCTTTTTTCCGTCTCGAGTTTATCTGGTGAAGTTTCCGTGAGTCCCCTTTTACTCATTTGTTGAGGTTAGAATTGAATTGTGTGTTTTATTTCGGTGATATTTTGCTTAATCTCTATAACTTACTCAGAAATTTTTGTATATTATTTCAGAGAAGAGATGATAAACAATCGATTTTTAATAAGAAATAATATAATTGACAATTTTACTTCACTTTAAAACTTTTTTTTGGAGCTCTTATTAACACAACTGTTTTGACAGATAAACAATGTCAATTGTATCTGTCAGGTATTATATTTAGTATAAAATAGTCCCTTAGGAATTCAAAAGTTATCAGATAGTACAATCTGTTACATTGCCCCTCTCTTACGATTGTTCGTCCCGAACAAATCCAGTATTCCCGTTACCGTTATATCGATGCAAAAGGTTGCAGTGTACTGCCTTTTGTTTACCCCCGGCCCCTTTCCGAATACGGTAAATGACATCATTGATTTTAGCATCAACAGTATAAGGGCCTTCCCAATTTTGCTAAAGTTTTGGAGACAATACTTTTTGGCGGTGTGGATTGTAACGCCACACAAGACCTCCTGGTTCAAATCCTGTTGTAGTTGCTTTTATGTCGTATCGTGTTTTCATTCGATCTCTAGCTACCTTTATCTTTGTCCTTGTTCTTTCATGAATGGCATCAAGCCGTTCCCTGAGGATATCCACATATTCCTCTATTCTATGAGGCTCATTTGTCGGGCATCCAAATTTAACCCCAGTCGGCAGTTTAATTGTTGTTCCAAACAAAATTTCTGATGGTGTATGTCCTGTAGATCTGTGTACTGCACTTCTATGGGCCATCAAGAATAATGGAATGTGTCGATCGCAGTCTCATTGGTAGTCGAGCACAACCTTGGAGAGGTATTCTTTGAGGGTCCTATTAAAACGTCCAACCATCCCATCCAACTGTGGGTGAAGTGGTGTTGTCCTCATTTTTTAATGCCAAGAACAAGCAAACCTCCTGAAAGATGTTAGATTCGAAATGCCTCCCTCGGTCGCAATGGAGTTCCAGAGGTACACCGAATCTGTATTACATACAAGCTGGTCAGCTATTGTTTTGGCCTCTTGGTTTGGGATGGCAAACTCCTGTGGCCATATGCTGAAATAATCCATGAATACGAGCATATATTTGTTTCCGCTGACTGTTTCAGGGGAAGGCCCTGCGATGTCCAGTGCAATCCTCTCAAAAGGTGCTCCCACATTGTACTCCTACATTTTACTTTGAATTTCCGGACTGGCGCTTTGCTTGCAGCACAAGTATCACATTTACGGCACCACTTTTCGACATCGATTTTTGCATGGATCCGGTAGAATCGCTGACGCACATTTTCCAGTGTTTATTAACACCCAAATGTCCCCCAGAAGCCCCGTCGTGCATTTCTCGGGGAACATAATTAACTCTGGATCGAGGTACGATTATCTGGATCACATAAGATTTGCCATCTTCCCACTTACCCCATAGTATCCCTTCTTGCACATGGAGTGAGTCCCACTGTGCCCAATACGCTTTGAGAACTGGGCTCTTATCACAGATTTCACTCCATTCTGGTTTTTCTTCATGTTCTTTCCATGCAAGAATGAGTTCGATATCCGAGCCTTGTTGTTGGGCCGTTCTCAGTTATTCATTGTTCCAACCGGAAATAGGAGCAACTCTTAACCTCTGAATGGCAGTTATCTCCTTTTCTTCTTGGCGCGTGTAATGATTGCAGGCGTGTTAGCATGGTCGCCGATATAATGCATCTGCGTTTGAGTGCAGCTTCCCTCACCTATGCTGAATCTGGTAGTAGTACGTCTGTAGTCTCTCGATCCACCTTGCCACTTGACCTTCTGGGTTCTTGAAATTTAGAAGCCAATTAAGTGCGCCATGGTCTGTTCGCAGAAGGAACTTCTGTCCATAGATATATTTATGGAAGTGCTTGGTGGCCAATATGAGAGCTAGAAGTTCCCCCTAGTCACGCAATAATTCCTTTCAGGCTTCGAGAGTACTTTGCTGTAGTAGGCGGCAACTTTTTCTTCTCCGTCATGAACTTGGGACAGTCTAACGTTGCTTCCATCAGCGTCGATGATGAAAGGTTTTTCCGGAGCCGGATAGGTTTGTTTTGAGGTTTTCGCCCGTTCTTGACGGTCTCAACTTTTTCTGGATCAGTTTTTACTCCTTCGGACGAGATATGCCCCAGGTATTTAATTTCGGTCTTGAAAAGCGCACGCTTATCTGGATTCAATTTAAGGTGAGCTTCTCGAAGTCTTTTGACTATGGCTTTAAGGTTCTCACAATGCTCATTAAATGTTTTCCCGTATACGACGACATCGTTCAGATAAACACGGCCAGGTTTCCAAGTAAGTCCTTGCAAAACGCACTCCATCAAACGCTCAAATTCTTCCGGCGCGTTACCTAGTCCAAACGCCATCACTTTAAATTGCCACAAACTGTTTTCTGTCGAGAAAGCTGTCTTCTCCCGATCTTCTGGGTGGATTTCTACCTGCCAGTAGCCACTTTTTAAGTCAAAAGTGGAGAACCATTGAGCTCCTTCCATTGCATCCTTAGAATCGCTAATTCTCGGTAGAGGATAGCTATATTTTTTGTTACATCATTCAGCCTACGGTAGTCCACACAATATCGAGTGCTGACACAGATTCGCATTTCTCAATTACATCTCCTTTTCTGAGCTTAACTTCGTACGGTTTGATGTTCAATATCCGTACAGGCACCATGTTGTTCTTTGATGCTACCAGAGTTTTCCCTACCATAAAGTTTTGGGAACATTGCTCGAAGTCTGGTTCCACCATTAGTTACCGATGGCTACTCGACTCACCCTTTAATTTTGTCCAAACAAACACTTCTGAAGAAGGAAGCAAACATATTTTAAGAAGCAAAGCTGACTGCTTAAATAAATTTACTGCGGACACAAAATGAGGATTTATCCATGCAGGTTCGACATTTCGAAGCTAGATGTAATGCTTTGGAAGAGGAGTTGGTGATGAAGGGCAGGTAGGTAGTTAAAAGGAAAAAACATCATCTTCACTATGCCGAAAGTGATTATTGATCCACATTTGAAAATACAATCTCTCAGTCAACTCTTGCTTGGCGAATCGCATCGAATCCAGAAGCAACAAGACTAACAGAAAACAAAAATATCATCAAACTGAAACTTAACACCGGCTCGAATGAAAATGCCAGAAAAATGCTCCAAAACTCCTCCAATCTCAAAGGCACAGGTGTTTTTATACAAGGTAACTACAATCCACAACTAAAATAACCCTTCAATAAACCGCAACAACAGAAATTCCAAGGACAATGTATACAATCAAAATGGTACCAACCTTCTTAAAGTCCTGCAGATGTATGACTGTATAATTTTGAACGGTTGGACTAACGGAGACACTATACGTTATAGGAGGTCAAGGAAAATCTGTGATTGATTATTGCGCTGCAATTAGTGAATGGATTGAACTTATAACAAAAATCGAAGTACAAAGTAAGAACTACTCAGACCACATGGCAATTGCTCTTGAATGGTCATAAGAAATAACACCATTTCAAAGAAATCTTCGGCTGATTCCGAGGTTTAGTTGCAAACTTTTTGTAGAAACTCTGTAACAAGAGTACCCTCAAACTTTCGTAAAGCTTTTAAACAAAAATGGTTTGACAAAGAAAGTATGAAAGCTAGAAAGAAGTCCTTTGTCCTTTTAAATACACTCCGGAACTCAAACTGTCAAAACTTGAAAAATTGCTACAACAAAGCAAATAAAAGATTAAAAAATCTGTGCTTCAGGAAGAAGACTGAGCTCGAAAACCATCTAGCCGATAAACGTGGTAAAACAAGAGATTCAAAAGAATTTTAGAAGGTGACAAAAGAAATTAATGGATCGAATTTTAAAATAGGACCAGGAGTATCTGCTAACGAAATTTCAACTCACTTCAAAAATATTTAAAAAAATAAAGAAGACCTTGTATTTTCTTATGCAGAACCTTTTTTCGTTGACAATATATTGGATAGTGAAATCACCGTAGCTGAAGTACAGCTTGTTGTCGTCAAGGCAAAAGATGGAAAAGCTCCAGAAGATGGGATTCCATACGAATATTTCAAGAACACCACACCAACCTTTATATGCCAACTTACATCCTTTTCCAATGAAGTGTTTTCAAAAGAAGATATTCCTACATCATTTAAAAAGTCTGTTATATTCCCTATTCACAAAAAAGGAGACATCAACAATTTAGACAATTATAGAGGCATATCGTTTATGAACGTCATCTCAAAATTGTTCTGTGAAGTACTTGTTAACAGATTGGAGACATGGGTGGAATATAACGATACACTGACCCAATTCCAAGCTGGCTTCAGGAAAAATTTTTCAACCATTGACCATATCTTCGTACTAACCTCCATCGCAAAAGCATTTCAAGCGAGGAACAAGAAAGTCTATGCATTTTTCGTAGACTTTAAGTCTGCTTTTGATCTTGTGAATCGAAATGCACTCTTCTACAAGCTCTCACAACTAGGCATATCCTCGAAGTTCATCCGTGTAGTAAAGAAGATGTATGTAGAATCAAAAGCTGCTGTGTGGGATGGATCAACTTATTCAGAACGGTTTGAAACAGATTCTGGTGTTAAGCAAGGATGCCTATTAAGTGCACTTCTATTTGCCCTTTTTATAAATGATATTGAACGGATTGCTTGACCATAAATGTCCTTTTATATGCTGATGTCTTAGTGATACTTTCCGAGACTCCAATCAATATCCAGCTAATGATTAATCGTCTCGCGGATTATTGCCGGAAATGGGGACTTACCATTAACCCAGATAAATCAAAAGTAATGGTGTTCTCAAGATCTGCCCGGTATCAATCAACATATAATTGGTAACCAATGGAAATCTTTTAAATGTAGCTTCTGAGTATAAGTACCTGGGAGTAATTCTTAATAAAACTATAGATTTCAACAATCATATAACCATGAAAGCTAAAACTACAC